>ML681966.1:64513600-64572780 GCA_007922195.1 Podocnemis expansa
TGGGGGCAGCCTGGCCTTTAAAGCCCCCGGGGTGAGGTGCCCTGCTGCGCCTCACCTGGTGGGTGCCTGCAGCCCTCTGCAGGCACCCACAGGGTGAAGCGCAGCCCCGCGCCTCACCCCACGGGTGCCTGCAGTCCCCCTCTGCCAGCCAGGGGCCACCCCTCAGCACCCTGGCCAGGGGTTCGAAACAACCACTGGTTTCAAAATAACCCTGTTTCGAAAAAAAAGTGGTTTAAGCCGTTTCGGAAGAACGGCTGCCATTTCGAAACAAGCAGTTTGCTTGTTTCGAAATGGCTGTGCATCGTGTGTCCATGGCATTTCTTATTTCGAAACAACCTTGTTGTTTCGAAATAAGAATGCTGTGTGAACACACCCTTTAAGACTGACAAATTTATTTTTCTCCTGGGAGTTGTTTCTGTAAATTGATGGATTTCCACTTCAAATGGCTGTATTTAGTGCCTTGCATCTTGTCAGTTTCCAAAGGGATAGCCCTGTTAGTCTAGTCCAGCAAAAAAACAAGGAGTTGTGTTAGTCTTAAAGTGCCACACAACTCCTTGGGTTTTTTTTTTTGCTGGACTAGACTAACACAGCTATCTATCCCTTTGAAAACAGCACTATGTTGCCTTATTTCAGAATAAGGAGCGCTCTCATTTCAAAATGAGGAAGATCATTTTGATATAATAAAACCTAATATTCAGGGCCATCCTTAGGGTAGGGCAGGGGTCTCCAACTCGAATCACCGTGAGGGCCGCATGAGAATTAATATGGTAGCCCAAGGGCTGCACCACTGAAACCTTTCCATACAATGATATTGCAAATATCAGTAATGATCAAGTCATTGCAGGCTGCAGGAAATAGCTTTAGGGGCTGCATGCAGCCCATGGGCCGCATGTTTGAGACCCCCTGGGGTAGGGCAAGAGCAGCAGCCACCCAGGGCCCTGCATTTGGGGGGGCCTCATGGGGCCGGCTGGAGGAAGGATCGGGCCCAGCACCATGCAGGATGTAGTGCACGCAACATTGGGCCCACACTGCAGCTGGAGTGGGAGAGAGGAACAGTAGCATCCTCCCCCTGCCCCCCCCAGCCACGCACACTGCTTTCGGTTCTGTGCCAGAGCAGTGGGGATGTGGGGCCCATTTCAACGCCCCCAGCCATGCTGCCTCCTGTCACCTCCCCACTACTTGGGCACAGAGCCAAAAGCAGCGCATGTCGCGGGGGGGAGCCAACCAGCAGCACTGAATTGGGCTGCTGCTTTTTGCCAGCTTGCCCGATCCCTGGCATGGGATGGCAGGCACAGGGGCCTGCCCCTCCCCTGAGCTAGCTCCCCCCCCCCCAGTGCCGGGGGGGCTAGTGGGTGGCCCGCAGAGGACAATTTGCTTGGGGCCCCTCACCCCCTAGGGACAGCCCTGATTATATTGAAATGATGATTAAATCAAAACTGTTATTTCAAAAAGATGCAGTGTGGACACATTATTTTGATTTAACACTTTTGCCCTTCTCCTTCCCAGGGTGCTGTCCCTTTTCTATATATTGGATGGGGGCTTGGCCCATCTAGAGACCATCTTGCCACACCTCCCATGGTGCCACTCTCCTATATTGAACTAGCAAGTCCATGGACATGCTAGTTCAATTTGAGTTTCTAGTAGGGACATGTTAAATTGCTTTAACTTAAATAGATTTAATTATTTTTATGGCAATTTTATTAAATTGATTTAACTTAAATCGCTTTAACTGCATAAGTGTGGACATAGCCTTAGTCTTTAAAAGGGCAGCAGGGCTCCTTGTTTATTTTGCTGAACTAGACTGACCCTTTGGAACTTGTCAATAAGTTCCAGACTTCCCTCCCACCCTTGGGGATGGAGAGTTTCCTTGCTCTCTGGCTTAATGTGTGTGGGGGGGGGGTTGCCTCTATCCCTTGCTGGAGACCCTGAAGTGGTTTTGTTTCCCCCATCCCAGAAAGCCAGGAAGAACCCTGCTGATGCCATGGTCAGAACAACACTCGGATACAGACAGGAGCACCCCTGGCCCAGAAAAAGACCCAGGGCATGGGCACCAGGATTCGGGGCTCACGCGCTTTAAGCGTGCTGCCACTGCATCTGCTGCCAGAGCAGACCTGGGGCTCTGGCATCAGGACTTGGGGCTCAAGCCCCATATGCTGAGTGCCAGCGACACCCCTGGATGCAGATACACTTAAGCAGTTCACCTCACCCAGCTCTCCATTCCTGGTGCAATAAATTTTTGAGTAGGAACCTTCACCTGCCTCCAGTCCAAGCTGCTTACTCTTTTCTGTATGGAACAACTTATTTGTTGGATCATTTCCAGTTTCCATGTTCAGCAAAACAACTCCTTTATCTTTCTGCAAACTGTGCTCCTTTTAGGATACTAGGACTGCCAGATTGGGTCAGGCCTGAGAGACTCTATCCATCTCTGACAGTGGCCAGTTCCTAGTGTTTCAGAGGAAGGTCCAAGAACCCTGCAGCAGGAATAATTTCATCTCTTTTCCATCCTCTATAGTAGGTGTCATCAAGGTCTCTACTAGTTAAAACAGGGGTCTCAAACACATGGCCTGCGGGCCGCATGCGGCCCCAAAGCTATTTCCTGCGGCCCACAATGATACAATCATTATCGTTATTTGCAATATCATTGCATGGAAAGGTTTCAGTGGTGCGGCCCTTGGGCTAATGTGCTAGTCCTCATGCAGCCCTCTACTAGTCCTCATGCGGCACTCGTGGTGATTTGAGTTTGAGACCCCTGAGTTAAACAAACAAGGAGCACTGTGGCACTTGTAAAGACTAACAAATTTATTTATCGCATGAGCTTTCATGGGCATAATCCCACTTTGTCAGCATGAGATGGGATTTTCTCTCACAAAAGCTCATGTGATAAATACATTTGTTAGTCTTTAAAAGTGCCACAAATCTCTTTGTTTTGCTGAACTAGACTAACATGGCTTTGTCTACTAGTTAAAAATTGACTTAAACCTAAATCACAAAAATTTAGTGTCCTGTCCCAAATTTTTGTCAGACTCAGTTATAATTTTGGGGGTGAATGTGTCATTCCAACTGGGGGGGGGGAGACAGTTCAAAGGATGCAGACTCATTGAATGCAACCATTCATGAACATTATTTTGTCTATTGTTTATGTCAACAAATGCTTCCTCATGTTTAGATGACTTATGTGTATTATAATAATCTGTAAATATTACATGTTTGCAGATGTAATAAAATGAGTTAAAATCTTGGTTTACACACAACAGTATTTTAGTTGACATGCTAATGTAAATGTTGATATCAAAATGACCCAGTTTTCCTTACCCAGAGCAGCTGTGATTTATACTGTGGATACATTACAATTGCCCTTAAACTGGTCTGAGAAACATTACTCGTCTGAAGTGTATGAAATGCATACACCTAAGAATTATGTCCTATTACTGCTAGTTTATGCACATATGTAAACCATTTTTCCCCTTCAGTGAAAATCCCCTTGCCTTTTACAAAGAATGCAGTGAAAACCCCCTTGCCTTTTACAAAGAATTTCACAGTCAGCGAATTTAAGGCTTAATTACTGTACAGTGAAATTGCTTTGTATATATGCTTTTTTTTTAACCTGCATGTAACATGCCAATGACAGCCTTTGTCCAGATCCAACAATAAGATTATTAGCTATTTTTTTGCCATGTATATTAGTGTTTAGAATCCATGCTCATATAATAATGTCTGGCATTTTATCTAGATTTACAGTGTACTGTATAAGTACCGCCCTGACAGTGGGACACAGCCACCCTGCCAGGGGTGCGGTAGGAGGCCCTCAGAAAATGACTCTGTCTCAGAAACACAATCATTTCATGATTGACTGTACGCAGGTTGCACTACTTTTTACAATGGTACAGCTTGATAAACTGAACCTGCCCCAATGTGGCTGCTTATTAGGGAACTGGAACATGTAATTTACCACCAGTGTGGTTCCCCAGGGGGTAATAATGACAGCCATCATGTCATTCAGAGCTTGGATATATGATGTAGTAGTAAAAACACCTGAATGCTGTCTATGTTACATCTTCCACTGTAGCAACACCTATGGAGTTGTTCCTGTGGTGAATTTCACATTCAGATTTTCTTAATAACCTGTTAGCTGGTTTAGGGGGAGAAGTGGAATCAGGTAATGGACTCATCTCTTTTCTGCTGATCATTACTGCTCCCTTTGGGTGATATGTATTCCCGTAATGGACAAAGGCTATGTCTATACTGCCACAGATATTTTGAAATAGTTATTTTGAAATAGTATTATTTCAAATTTATTATTTCAGAATAGGAGCTTAGTGAAGACTCTATTTCAAAATAGTCTTCACTAGGATCTCTATTTCGGAATAAAGGAAGGCAGGGAAAAGTATAGGGCCATTATTTCGAAAAGAGCCAATTTTACTGCTCAGAATGGCTTTTTTCAAAACAACTATTTTGAAAGAACTGGTCTTTTGAAATAAAAGCAGGTTTAGTTATTTTGAAATAGCACTTCATTGTTTTGAAATAACAAAGCACTTATTTTGAAATAACAAAATGTCTGAATGGACAGGTAAAAAGTTTTTTCGAAATAAGCTTCCTTATTTTGAAAAAACTTTTCAGCATAGACATACCCAAAGAGAGCAATATATTTTCCTGCTACTGCCGCCTCCTTCCCTTTGCCATTCATACCTATCAACTGTGTATTTTCTCAAGCCTGTCCTGATTTCTTTTCTTCACATGCAATTCCAAGTCCACCTATTAGCAGTTTTGCCTTGGGATCCCCTTAAAGTACCCAAAGACAGGGACTGGCCTGAGTGTCTCCTGAAGATGTCAGTGGCCTAGGTCCAGAGCTTTAGTAAACTGTCAGGGCTCCTCAGTCTCAAAAAGATCATATCAGGTAGTGAGAACTTGAGGAAGAGGGGAATTATATAAGGACTGAACCTCAGAAGATGGCATCCTCATAGCTTTAGAAAAGCCTTCTAAATTCCATAAGTTTAATCAAACCCCAGGACCTTTGACATTTTCCTGTTGCTGGTATTTATGCATTTTTGCAAAGCTATTTTTAGTTTTGGTGGCTATTCTTATAATTTTTACAATAAGTGAGTGCATTTTGTGCATCTTTTTATATACGTTTGAAGCAACATTTCTGCCGAGTTTTAAGCTATGTTCACACAGGGCAGGCTTGTTTCGAAACAAGACGTTTCGAAATAAGCTGTTTCGAAATAACATGTTATTTCGAAACACCTTATTTCGAAGGACAAAATCTTTGTCCTCGAAATAAGGGAGCGAAATAGCAGGTCCACAGTGTGGACCTGCTATTTCGCTTGGGGAGGGGACTGCAGGCGCTCGCAGGGTGCAGTGCAGAGGGGCGCCTGGCAGGCACCGGCGGAATCAGGTGCGGGGCTGCACCTCGCCTGGAGGGTGCCTGCAGTTCCCTGCCAGGAGAGGCGCAGCGGGGCGCCTCACCCCAGGGGCTTTAAAGCCCTAGCTGCCGCCAAACCTGGCGGCGGGGTCCTGGCGCGCAGCTGGAGCCCGCTGCTCCCGGGCCCAGAGTGAGCGCCTGCCCGGGATTCCCCGGCACAGCCGCTCCTGCCAGGGGCGTGGCTGGGGCATCCCCAGCCATGCCCCCGGAATCCCCAGCGCCCCCGCTCCCGGCCACGCCCCCGGAATCCCCCGTGCCCCCGCCCCCAGCCACACTCCCGGAATCCCCCGCGCCCCCGCTCCTGCTGGTTTTGAAACGAAACTGGTTTCAAAACAACCCTGTTTCGAAACGAAACTGGGTTTAAGCCATTTTGAAACAACAGCGGCCATTTCGAAACAAGCGGGTTGCTTGTTTTGAAATGGCCGTGCGTCGTGTGGCCATGGCACTTCTTATTTTGAAACAACCCCTGTTGTTTCGAAATAAGAAGTGTGTGTGGACATACCCTTAGAATCATAGAATATTAGAGTTGGAAGAGACCTCAGAAGATCATCCATTTTAGTGCAGTCCCCATTATGGGTTAAGTATTTTTCTCAATGCTTTTAAATCTATTTTTATTTATGCTCTTATATTTTATACATTTTGATTATGAGGATGCTGGTAAATTCTTATATTTGTTAAGTCACTTTATTAATATTAAAATGTTTCAATGAGCCTATTTCATACATGACATAGAAATTGAAAAGTTAGCTAAAAATATAAAATGCTCTTTCTGAGAGGCTGAAATGTAATAGCACTTTATTTCTTAAAATACAGAACCTTTACATACAATGACCAAAAACAGAATGAGAGAACACAGGCTGCTTCCTAAAGATAAGAGGCAAAACTTAAGCCACCTAGCTGTAGGCTGTCTCCCTGCAAACTTGCCACTGATAAATCCAGATTGCATGTATCTCTACAGAGCCCCTTATCTTACAACTAGAACAAACAAAACCCTAGAGAATTTTACGTTATAGTTTACAAGCCTAATACAGTTTTTAAATGCACCAAAGTTTACTGGCCATTGTGGGAGAAGGTGCAAGTGCCTAGGGGCTCAGTGCTTTTAAAAGGGGATTGGCCCATAGGGAGTGGAGTGAAAGCTTCCCCACAGAGAGGCTAATTCCCCATCCCATCTCTTTTGACTTTGGCTCCAGCTCACAGTCCACCCCAGGCACTGCTCTCACATCACTCTCCACAACTTCCCCACCAGCCCACCTCCCTACTTGGCCCTCACTCTTCTACCATCTCCTTTCCCCTTTTGGTCTCCTGACAGCTGCATCTCCCCTTCTCACTCAGCCCCTCTCCCCCACTGTTCACTGTATGAGTCTCTTCTCTTCTTCCTTGCTCCCCACTGCTGCTCACCACATCCCTGCTCAGCCACACCCAGTTGTCAATCACTGGGTGAGGGAAGAGGGCATGGAGAAGAGAGGAAAAGGCAGGACCTGGGTGGAGAGGGAGCAGGGTTTAGGTTGGTCTTTGGGTGGGACTCTCACTGTTCTGGCCTGGGGGCTGGTATTCCTGTCAGTGGGCCTAAATGCACAACTCGAAATTGCTTGTGGCAGATATTATAATGTTAACACACAGTCTGAAATTTGTACTTCATGCCCACTGTTGAATAAGTGGTATATACTTAAAGGAGTGATCAGAACTGATCCTGATAGCTTTCTGATATACACAGTAACATGAACAATGCATGCTGTTACTGTGTGTTGGTCAAACATGAAAGGTTGGCAAGAACAGTCGGATATCCTGCTAATTAAAGATTGATAGATTGTTAAGGGTAGAAGGAACTATTGTGATCAACTAGTCTGACTCACTCTATAACATAGGCCAGGGAACTTCCCTGAATTAATTCCAGAGCATATCGATCAGAAAAACATTCAGTCTTGATTTTAAAGTCAAAGATATTAATATTATGTTAGATATAACTGAAATGTCAAAATATATTCAGGCACACCTTTCAAACAGTTAGAAATCCGGCTCAGAACCACCTCTTATTTGGAGGATTATCTCTTGGAAATAAAAGTATGTGACGTTGGCAGCTATCTAGAGTACCACATTTTCCTTCCTCTCTCCACACCATACTCAAACAGTTCCTGAACCTAGGAATTTACCAGTGCAGCCTGGTTAAAGTCACTGGGTATGTCTACACTGTGTGTTTAAGTTGACTTAAGGGCCCTTAAGTCAACTTAAACAAAGCCCTGTCTACACTGCAGGGCAATAAAGTCGACCTTAGTATCAGGTAAAGTCGACTTTATTATTTCTGCTCATCAAGTCGACTTTACAGTTAAGTCGACTTTATTAAGTCAACTTAAGGCAATGTGGAGGGGAAGTTGCCTTAAGTCAACTTAATTGGCCTCCCAACCACCGAAAACATGGGGATAGCAGGCTAGCTGTTATGTTCCCAGCTGTGTGGCCCACAGCCAAATTCCCCATGCTCCCTGACTGATCTCCCCCGTTCTGAGCCAAACCGGGCATCACAGCCCAATGCAGCATTTCCCCCTTTCTCAGCCTGCTCTGTATGTCTCCCCGTTCTTTGCCTGCTCTGCATGTCTCCCCATTCTCAGTCCGCCCTGCATGTCTCCCCCGTTCTCAGCCTGCCCTGCCTGCCTCCCCCCCTTCCCTTCTCTGCCCAGCCCCATGTGTCTCTCCCCTGCCCTTCTCTGCCCAACCCTGGGTGTCTCACCCTTCTCTACCCAAACCAGTGGGTCTCCCCCCTTGCCTTTCTCAGCCCAATCCTCGGTGTCTCCCCCTCCTCTGCCCAAGCCCCTGTCTCCCCCTTGCCCTTTTCAGCCTGACTTTGCCTGTCTCTCCCCGTCTCTGACCAACCCCTTGTGTCTCCCCTTCTCAAAGGACTCCCCTGATATTGTTGTAAAACAAACAAGGAGTCCAGAGGCACTGTTTAAGACTAACAAATTTATATATTGGATGAGCTTTCATGGGAGAAAAATCTCACTTCATCAGTCAGTTTGAAGATGGGGGAATTTACAGAACAGTAGGAAATAAATGCAGGGGAGCATAAGACATAGGATCAGGTCGCAGTCTAACAGCAAATCAAAGCAGTTATTAAGATTCAAACACTGGGAAATAGCACATGGAAAGAAAGAAAGAAACTTGCTATTTCTTTTAGACTAGATTGTGTGAAAGCAGGATTAAATCCTGACTATGGATTTTTTTCCCCCATTATAACGGGTGATTTGACTTCACCTTCCTCTATGTGCTGTTTCCTAGTGTTTAAGTCTTAACTACTGCTGCGCCCTGCCCCGCACTGGCATTTGCCCTGCAGCATCTGTTCCAGAGCCAGAGGAATCTGGGCAGCACAGAGAAGGTGTGGAGTGCTGTGCTGGCACATCGCTGGGCTCCAGCAGGCTCCCTGCCCTTCATGGGCTCCCTGTTGCCACACACAGTATGGAGGGTGGTGTGGTCACTCACTTCCTGTAGTAAAGGTGTGGCCAGAAGAGAGGGGCACCTCTGCTGTGGTGCACTGTGGGCCAGGTACCCACAATGCACCACTCCTAGGGCGACCTAGCAGCTGCCACTGTGGATGTGGGCAGTCTCCTGGCATTTTGAGTGTGGATGTGCTAAGCCAGTTTAATAAGGCCTACTTTAAGCAGACTTTATTTAAGCCAGCTTAACCGAGCCCTGTAGTGTAGACATAGCCACCAGGCCTTTAAACTTCTGAGTGGTGGTTCTGCAGAGCCCCACTCTGTGTCGTACCTTAGACTGCTTTGTTCATTTGTTGACTTGGGACTTTACATTTAAATCTTCTGCAAACCTTCCTTTCACTTCAATTCAGGGTTTGCTTTGCCATGTCAAAAAGCTGTATATTAAAGATGCATAGTCTCCCACCATTGCTATTTGCCTGTGAGAGCAGAGCTTCATGTGTACGAAAAGGCCACACTCTTTGTTTTGGCACTGATTTCTCAATAATAAAGTATGTACAAAAATGAAAGTAGTTCATTGCAAATCAAATAATTTGCTCTAAAGGGCTATTTGTTTGATGTTTGTCTTACATACTAATCCATTTAGACCACCTGTGACCTCACTGAACACTCTATAGATACATCTACGCTGGAGCCTCAGGTCAACTTAAGGAAGGTTAAATTGACCTACAGACCCCTATAGCCACACTGGGCTTTTATTAAATTGACAAGCGCTTCCTTAAGTTAACTTAATAACATCATCTCTTAAGGTCAACTTAATGCTTAAGTTGACCTTATTAAGTTGACTTAAGCCAACGTAGATGGTGAAAGCCCTTAAGCTGACCTAACTGACCTCCAGGCTCCCTCCCTGAGTTCCTTGCCAATAGGAAGGGTGCTGTGCTACCCACAATGCACACTCCTCCATCGACCTACCACCTGCCAGTGTGGACGCAGGCAGTCGACAGGAGCTTTCAATGGGTATGTCTACACTATAAAAGCAAAGTCGACTTTATTAAGTTGACTTAATTTTAAGTCGACTTAATAAAGTCAGCTTTAAATGGGTGTCCTGGCTTAATTTAAGTTGACTTAATAAAGTCTACTTAAAGTTGACTTTAAGTAAACCTTATTAAGTCGACTTAGTGAGTACACACTACATTAAGTTGACTTTATAAAGTCAACTTTAAATGGGTGTCCTGGCTTAATTCGACTTAATAAAGTCAAATTAATGGTCCCACTGAACTAAGTTGACTTTATTAAGTCGAATTAGTTAGTCCACACTGCCTTAAGTCGACTTAATAAAGTCAACTTAACAGTAAAGTTGACTTTATAAGTGGACCTTATAAAGTCGACTTTACTGGACCCTAAAGTTGACTTTATTGCCCTGCAGTGTAGACAGGGCTCTGTTTAAGTCGACTTAAGGGCCCTTAAGTCAACTTAAACACACAGTGTAGACATACCCAATGTGGGCTCTTTAAGCCGACTTAACAAGTTGGACTTTAAGTCGACTTAAAGTCAACCTTCTTAAGTCAACTGATGCTCCAGTGTAGACATACCCCATAAGATTTTCCCCAGAAAAGGCAGCAATTGTTTGTTGGTTGTGCCAGAAACCATTTTTGGTAGCTTCCCACAGGCTGATATTGGTCAAAATGTGCCTTCTTCCCATGGCATCTTTGTAGCTTTTTTTATCTGTTAAAAATTTCACTCGGCAACATTTCTTTTGGGATCCTGGAGCTGTAATTATAGATATATTTGACATCACCATTGTCCTTTTCAGCTTATTTTTTTCCCCTTTCTTACTAGCTGCCTTGTGTCTATCAAAGGTTGCTGAGATGTTTGTAAAGACCTTTATTAGTTTATTTTTTTCTTTATGACTGGGTTATCACATTGTGAGAATAAGAAAGGTGTATATCAAAATTTCTCTTTATTTGAAAGAAGACTAAAGAAGAATCTTAATAAAAATCCCAACTGTCAAAGAAAAACAGCTGAACCCAACTGAGTGCAAAACCAACCAGCTAATTGCTTTATTACAAAACAAAACAAAACAAAACAGTGGGGGAGAGAGCAGTTAGGCGCTGGTCTCCGCCCCTGAGATGCATTACAGAAACTTTCATAGCTTATCAGCAACATTAACATACATGCATATACAAGATCTAACATTCTCTAACTGGTGCAAACTAATATTTCCTTAAAAGGAACCAAGGTGAAAGGGAAAAGAATCTCACATAACAGGGTCAGAGTCAATACCATCTAAGCAGGTTTGATAAGAGAATGTTTAGTATAAGTCAAGGATGTCAGTGAAACTGTCGAAGAAAAACTGTGTCTGGAGCAAGCAGACACAAAGAGACACTAACTAAAGTCCTGAAGGCCATATGGGTTCTTTTCCCATTACAAAAAGTAATTTGACTTCAGGATCCCCACAGTTATAACATAACTACTGCTCTGATTTGCTGTTACTGTATGACCTGAGCCCATGTTTTACACCCCCTTGCATTTATTTTCATTCCATTCTGTAAGTTCACCCATCTTCGAAGCATCTGACGAAGTGGGATTTTCTCCCACGAAAGCTCATGTGAAAAATAAATCTGTTAGTCTTAAAGTGCCACACGACTCCTTGTTTTTTTTTTGCTGGACTAGACTAACATGGCTATCCCTTGGAAATTGACAAAAGCTGATGCTATTTTAACTCATTACAAAGAGTAATCAGTACTAGGAAAAGGCTGGTAGGCAACTGCATCGTGCTTGTTCACTTCTCAGCCTGAGGCACAGTCAAACATAACCAACAAACTACACAATAAGGTACTGTTTTGATGATGAAGAAGGCATAGTTGAGTGCATTTCTTCTCTTTTCTCTGTCCACAGTTTCTTTTTTTGTGTTTCTTTTTCCTCAGAAATGATCCCTTAAACATCTCCCATTTAGTATGTAACCAACTATGGAAATTATAGGTTTTTAAACACCTTCCTCTGCCCCTGGCCCCAGCACAGCTTCTGTCTCATGGTAATAATACCAGTGTGCATATTTCACATTCACTTCACAATAAGAACAAAATGGGGATGAGGGAGAAAGAATCATGCACCCTACACAAGTAACAGCACTGCTTTTTGCTTCTTGTTTCAAGTATTTTTATTGCTGGTCCAGGCAGTAATAGGGCACTGTTATTAATGCAAGGCTTTAGATCCCTATAGATACTCTCTAATTAGCTAAGAAAGGAGTCTTCTGACACTTAAAGACTAACAAATTTATTTATTACATGAGCTTTCATGGGAGAAAATCCCATTTCGTCAGATGTTTGGAACATGGGGGAACTTACAGAAGGGGAGGAAATACATGCAGGGAAGTGTAAATCATAGAATCAGGTCACACTGTAACAGGAAATCAAAGCAGTTATTAAGATTCAAACACTGGGAAACAGCACATAGAGGAAGGTGAAGTCAAATCACCTCTTGTAATAGGAAAAGAATCCATAGGCACAGTTTAATCCTGCTTTGACACAATCAAATCTGCATATAAGTTCCAATTCTCCCACGAAAGCTCATGTAATAAATAAATTTGCTAGTTTCTAAGTGCCACAGGACTCCTTGCTTATTTTGCTGAACTAGACTAACACAGCTACCTGTTTGGAACTCTCTAATTAGAGACTCTCATGCACCACAGACACTTGAAATCTTTGCATAAAGATTGGATATCTTTCTAAAATGTATGTTCTTGTTCAACCAGCAATTATGGGAGTAATGTGGATATTACTGGCTTGTGTTATGCAGGAGCTCAGACTAGATGATTATAATAGTCCTATATAGCCTTAAAAGTTCATGGAACAGTTGTATACAATTGTTTGGAATAATTTCAATTAACTGTAGTATGAACGGACTGCTAATTATAACAGCAGCTTATCAACATTCATGGATGTACCAGGAAATAATTATGAGCTAATTCTGCTCTCATTTAGACTGGTGTAAATCTAAACTTTGTTTTCAGTAAGCATCTATGAACATAATACAGAACAGGATATGGTTTGTGTAGTTGTTACACCTATTAAACATGTTCAAGGGATACTATCAATTTAAAAATACATATAGTTCTTCTTCAGGTAATGTCCTGTGGGTGTTCCACGATAGGTGTCATAGCGTCCCTGTACTGCTGCACGGAGATTTCATAGCAGTGGTTCCTCCAGGCTGTGCATGCGCAGAAGCTGTGTCACACCAGCTTCAACAAGGCTTCAGCATAAGCACAGCTGTCTCCCCTCAGTTCCTTTTCAACCATCCCTGGCTCTACACTGGAGTCTCGCATTCTCTCATCTCCTCACAGGAATTCATTTACACAGAGGCTACGTTCACACATGGGGGTTATTTCGATACAAGTTGTTTCGAAACAAGTTACATCGAAATAATGCCTTATTTCGAAATAAGTTAATTCAAATTAAGAAAATGTTAATTTGAATTAAGAAAAAAAGCTCAAAGTGAAATAGCAAGCTCAGACAACAGTTATTTCGAAACAAGTCACTGTTGTTTTGAAACATCATGTTCTGATAGGATTGTTTTGTCACCAAATGGGGTTTAAGTTGTTTCGACACAACGCTGTTGTTTCAAAACAACGGAACCCGTTGTTTTGAAACAACAGTACGTCGTGTGAATGTGGTGTTTCTTATTTTGAAACAACCTCTGTTGTTTCAAAATACGACTGCTGTGTGAACACACCCAGAGAAAAGAAGACTTTGTAGTGACCTTTTCCTCACAATATTTCTTCTTTCTTTACCTAATTTAATTTCTTAAAAAAAAAAAAAGCCGAACTTCCGTCCGCCGTTTTTCTCTCTTCATCTATCTTTCTATGTACTTCATACCCTTTAAGGATCATCTTCGCAGATATTAAAAAAAAAAAAAAAAAAAAAAAGAAGAAGAAGAAGAAGAAGCAGAAAAGAAGAAAGAACCTATCCACAATGTCATCCTCTCCTGGATTTAAGAGGTGCGGCAAATGCAATGAAGCAATGCCTGCCTCTGGCAGCCATCTGCAATGCATTCGCTGCCTCAGCGAATCGCATGTACTGCAAAAGTGCAGCCATTGCTCGAATTTAAGAACCAGGGCGTGGAATGAAGGGAACTCTGTTTGAAAGTACATCTGATGGAGAAATCATAGAATCATAGGGTTGGAAGGGACCTCATGAGGTCATCTAGTCCAACCCGCTGCCAAAAAAGCAGGACCAGTCTCACTAATTATCCCAGCCAGAGTTTTGTCCAGTGGTCCTTAAACATCTCTAAAGACAGAGATTCCGCCACCTCCCTAGTTAGCCTATTCCAATGCTTTACCACTTGCCTAATAAGAAAGTTTTTCCTAATATCCAGCCTCGACCTCCCCAGCTGCAACTTGAAACCATTGCTCCTTGTTCTGTCCTCTGTTACTACTGAGAACAGCCAAGCGCCGTCCTCCTTGGAGCATCCCTTCAGGTAGTTGAAGGTTGCTATCAAATCCCTCCTCAGTCTTCTCTTCTGCAGGCTAAATAAGCCTAGTTCCTTTAGTCTTTCTTCATAGGGTTTGTGTTCCAGCCTCTCTGCCCAGCTTCTGACCCTGGTCCTGATAACCCGGGTGGTGTTCAGTCTGATAATGGCCAGGAGAAGAGAACGTCCTCAGCCAAGGAGACAGCGAACTCCAGGAAGGGACATTCACCACATAAAAAAATCTCCTAAAAAGTCCACCACAGAGGCTAGAGGTTCCTCTCGTGACAGCTGTGCTGGACCCAACTGACAATTAAAAAAGGGAAAGGACGACACACCATCTCATCCTAAGTCATCGGCACCAACGAAGAGATCGGCACCTGCTAATACTTGTTCCCTGGCATGGCAGGAAGCACTGACACCTTCTTCAGCACAGACAGTAGCATTTGAATGCACAGCACCAAACAGAGATAAGCGCGCAGACATGGTTCCAGAGATAACTATATCTTTGGAACCAATGATACTGGACGCTGGGAACTCGAGATGATCGAATACAAATGTGGTCATCACCAACTAGAGTTTCTAAATATAACAGCTCTTGGTCCACGCTCCGACGCTATAACCATTCCCATCATTCACATTATGAACCACCGTGCTGTTACTCGAGGCACAGTCATGCAGAAGACATGATCAGGAAACGTGATTCCATTATTCTGCATATTCAGATAAGCACGATAGCCTGAGACCAGATGTCCCTAGATTCTCAGTGGAGACACACACATCTGAATCCCTGAAGCAATCCGAAAGGGGTCTTCCATTGTACAACAAGATGACATGAAACACAGTCACCAATGTGAGATTCATCTTCCAGAGAAGAGGTGGTTGTACCATACACCTCCAGCCCTCCAGATGATCATAAACAATTCAATGATCTTTTTAGACGAGTGGCACAGGAATTGGAAATACCCCTTGAAGAGGTTACAGAATCACAACATACGTTTTCAAAAATTCTACATAAAATGGCGTCATCAAAGATAGCTCTTCCAATGGATAAAGCTGTAATGCAGCCTGCTAATACTCTCTGGCAGGCATAGCTTCAGTACCATCAACCAGTAAACGAACAGATAGAAAGTACTATATTGCATCTAAAGGAATGGAATTTCTGTTTATGCACCCCATACCAAACTCTCTAGTTACTGAGGCTGCAAATCAAAGTAACAAAAATCCTAACTTAAGATCCACGCCAGCAGATAAGAACTGGAAGTGTGTGGATCTGATAGGAAGGAAAGTATATTCTTCCTCTACTCTAATGATGAAGGTAGGAAACTACTCTGCCCTCTTGTCTAACTATAATCACACCATATTTGATAAAGCAGTAAAATTAACTCTGGACATCACAGAAAATAAGAAGGAGCAATTGAAATCTCTGCTTACTGGAGGTCAATGGGTAGCATGAACCTCTCTGCGCTCTTCAGCTCACTCATCCTACTATAGTCATAGCAGGCTAGAAATCACTCATTTTGATTCTGAGTGGTGATCACCAACTAGAGTTTCTAAATATGACAGATCTTGATCTCTGCTCCGACACTATAATCATTCCCATCATTTGCATTATGAATCACCGTGCTGTTACTCCAGGCACCATCATCACAGAAGACATGATCGGGAAATGTGATCCCATTATTATGCATACTCAGATAAGCATGATAGCCCAAGACCAGCCATCCCTAGATTCTCGGTGGAGACACACACATCTGAATCCCCGAAGCAATCTGAAAGGGGTCTTTCCATTGCTACAACAAGATCACATGAAACACAGCCACCAATGCAAGATTCTTTTGAAAAGAATCCTTTTGAAAAGAACCAATTGTTTTCAGAGAAGACAGATCAGATACTGCATTCCATGAAAGACTCTAGGGGCTACCTTAAGGACATTAGGTATGTACATGCCTAATTTTAAGAGAAAATCATTTAGAGCCCAACCATATCAGCATTGATATCAACCATAATATCAGACCCAATGCCGGGCTAGATCTTATGACCAACAGCAGAGGAATAAACAGAGATCATATAAACGGAAACAACCAAAGCAAACGTCTTCAAACAATCAATCCACACCTCCAAAACTACAGTTCTGATGGGTTGGTAAAGGGCATTAGAACCCACAGCCAGTTTGTAGCACAGTTCCCAGACTGCTAATCTTGAATTCCATTTAAGAAAATTCTACGATAATTGGGCTAGTATCACCTTGGATAATTGGGTCTTAGACATAGTCAAACAGGGTTTACTATCCCTTTTATCTCTATTCCCCCACAACATCACCCCTCCCCATCCCTTTTTAGGGACCTCATTCACGTGCAAGTTCTTAGGGACGAAGTCCATCAACTATTACAGATGAGTGCCATTGAGGAAGTGCACTACCCCTTTTGTAAATCAGGGTTTTACTCCTGATAGTTTGTCATCCAAAAAAGAATGGGTGGCTGGAGACCAATACTGGATTTAAAACCATTAAATAGATATATTAAAAGAGAAAGATTTAAAATGGTAACACTTAACACTGCAACAGGGCAATTAGTTTTCAGCACTCAACCTTAAAGATGCATATATTCATACAACTATTCATCCTTCCCACACGAAGTTCTTAAGATTCATACCCAACAGTCAACATTATCAATACAGAGTCCTTCCCTTTGGCCTCTCTGCAGCCCCTCGTGTATTCTCCAAGGTGTTAACAGTAGTCACCTCATACTTCAGAACCCAAGGTATAATGATCTACTTGTATCTCAACGACTGTTTAATCACAGCGAAAACTTCGGGAGAAGCTGCATCTGCCATAGGATTCACAATGACACTTTTCAAAGACCTAGGACTCAGAATAAACATAGAAAAGTCCACTTTAACACCAGCACAAAAAATAGAGTTTATTGGAGCACTCCTCGACTCGACCTCCAACAGAGGAATTCTTCCCACTCCTCTGGTTACATCCATCACTGATCTGATGAATCACATACAACTGGTGCCAATGGTTCCAATGACGAGGATACTCTACCTCTTAGGCCATATGGCGGCTTCCACTGCTGTTGTCCCATATGCAAGACTTAGAATGAGAGCCCTTCAGGCATGGCTTTCAACAGTATACAGGCTGCATCTTCACTTATTGAGCAGGCTGCTCATTATACCCTCATATATGAAGAGGTCCCTGAACCAGTGGAAAGTGCGACTCAATCTACAGCAAGGCGTTCCGTTCATGTGTCCACAACCATCAGTGATAATAACAACAGATGCTTTTCTCACAGGATGGGGAACACACATCAAAACAGACACAATTCAGGGCAAATGGACAAAGCCAGAGGTGTCACTCCACATGAACATACTAGAGTTAAGAGCAGTCAGATATATCTGTTAACACTTTCTACCAGCAATAGGAGGCAAAACAGTTACGATCATGACAGACAGCACAGGTGCTATAAATTGGCAAGGGGGAGTGAGGTCCCTCTCTCTTTGCACAGAGGCAGTCAGACTGTGGAATTGGTGTGTATCCCACTTCATAACAATATCTGCCTCCTATCTCCCGGGCATCCAAAATATAACAGCAGATGCATTAAGCAGAAATTTTCCTCTCATTCATGAGTAGCAATCGAACCTCAAGTTCTCCTGAACATCTTTCAAAGATGGGGTTATCCATCCATAGACCTATCTGCCACCTTCCACAACAAAAAGTGTCCATTTTTCTGCTCCAGGGTAGGAAACAACCCGAGATCCATTGGAGACACTTTTCTGATAAATTGGTCAAAGGACCTTTTGTACGCCTTTCCTCCAATTCCACTCATACAAAATGTCATCCAGAAACTGATACAGGATAGGGCCAGAATGATTCTTATAGCACCAGCTTGGCCCAGACAGATCTGATACCCCCAACTACTCGATATATCAGCACACAAAGCACTTCGCCTCCCCAACAGTCCAGTGTTGCTCTTCCAACAAAAGATCATGACATAGCATCCATACATTCACAAACTACATTTAACAGCATGGTTTTTCAATGGTTCCATGGAACAGAGTTGCACTGCTTCAAAGCAGTACGCATCATTCTGTTGAACAACAGAAAACCTGCTACAAGAAAATCATACACCCAAAAGTGATGAAGGCTCCACTATTGGTGTCTAGAAACACTGGATTATACCAGCCTCTTCATCTATCCTACAGATCCTTGACTACCTTTTTCAATTGAAGTCCTTACATCTATCAAATAATTCCATAAAAGTACATCTTGCTGCAATCTCAACATTTCATGATCAGCTATCTGGTAATTCTATTTTTAGTCACCCTATACTAATACACTTTTTATCAGGATTACAGAAGCTGTACCCAGCTGTACATCTTATAGCATTACCATGGGAACTATGCTTAGTCCTTAAAGCTTTAATGAAAGAACCGTTTCAACCTATGTCATCTTTCTCATTATACCACCTATCATTGAAAGTAGCATTTCTCATTGCTATCACATCAGCAAGAAGAATAAGTGAAATGAATGCACTCAGATCTGATCCACCATATACCCTACACCAATGACAAAGTAACTCTCTGGCCAGATCCTAAGTTCTACCCTAAGATGGTTTCTGACTTTCATCTGAATCAAGCCATAGACCTTCCTACGTTCCAACCGAAACCACATCAAAACCAACAGCAAGCTGCCCTACATGCTCTTGATATCAAACACTCCATCGCATTTTACTTACATAGAACAAAACAATTTAGAAAATCGAAAAGCCTTTTCGTCTCTATCGTGGAACGTTCAAATGGTGTGGCAATCTCCAAACAGAGATTATCAAAATGGATAAGAGACTGCATCTATACTTGTTATGAGTTATCTAACCACACAGTACCGAGTGACATACGCTCACACTTGGCCAGAGCTATGGCTTCTACCACTGCTTTCGTGAACAATATTCCCATAGCAGACATCTGTAGAGTGGCCACTTACATTCATATTGCATTATGCACTCGACTTAGACTCTGCAAATGGCAGAGCGTACTCTCAACTGTACATGGAAAATCTCCTTCACAGAGGAACTGCTATACAGTCACCTACGGTGGAGCACGCACAGGACATCACCTGAAGAAGAAAGAGTTAGTTGCTCACCTGTAGTAACTCTGTTCTTTGAGATGTGTGTCCTGCAGCTGCTCCATCACCCTCCCTCTTTCTGATTAAGAATTTCTTTCAGATGGTTGGAACGTTGAAAAGGAACTGATGGGAGACAGCTGCACTCACGCTGAAGCCTCGCTGAAGGCAACGCAAATCAGCTTCTGTGCATGTGTGGCCTGGGGGACTACTGCTATGAAATCTCCACGCCGCAGCACAGGGATGCTATGACACCTACGGTGGAGCAACCACAGGACACACATCTTGAAGAACAGAGTTGCTACAGGTGAGCAACTACTGTTTCCTAATAACACTTTCCAAATTCTCGCAGTTTCATTTATCTAAACTCTAATGTGCTTTTCACCATTTTATGCTGGTTTATTTTTTTACACCGCTCCTTTTAAGCAATGTGAATGGGCTCATCTGTTTCAGCTTCTGAATCACTCAGGCTAGCACAAGGCAGTGATATTTGTGTTGCAAACAGGGGAAAGGGAATATTTTCATCCAGGCAAACTTTCCTTTGAAACAAAAAATCATTATTAAATTTGTCTAAAACCTAGTTAAACCAAATCTAAATTTGCCTCTAAATCATTTGAGCCAAGCTATGGAGTCCTTATTCAGTCTTTACTCAGGCAAAACTCAGTCAATGAATGTTTTGCCCAATTATGGGAAAAGCCAAAATCTGAAAATATTGCCTCTCTAGATTTAAAACCCTTACATTACAGCTGTTAAGTAAACAAAAAGGATTGTTAATATAGGCACATCCTTTCCATTGCCCCACAAAGTCATGAGACCTCGTCAACACCCTCCTGGCAATGGCCAGGGTGGCAGTCTGACAAGTAAGGAAGAAGAAGCTGAATAGACAAGTGCTCTGCAACTGTGCCACCTAGCTCTGATTCTCCCTTACTCACATGTCTGGGCAGAGTTCCTCTGTGTCATGTCCACTGGCTCCCTGGATGCCTTCAAGAAGCGGTAGATACTGTTCAGAGTTCTCTGCTTATGTCCTTCTCTAGATCCCTGCTTTTGCCTCTGTGACTCTCAATCTCGTCCTTGGCTTTTCAGTTGTTGCCCCTGTAATCTTTTGATGCCTGGATCTAGTGACTCAACCCTTTAGGCTGGGGAGGGCCTGTAGATGTGGGCAGATTGGTTCCTCACAGGTACCATCTATATGGCAGCATGCTTGTAATAGTAGAATTTGGCTCTTGTGTTTCACTGGCATAGTCATGTTTATAAATCCATGAGATGTCTTCTGGATCTTATCTTTCCACAACTTGAAGGTCTAGGTTCAAATAGCACAGAGCATTTATACTTGATTTATCGAACATCATGGCCTTTTTTTTTTTAATTGCAATGTAGGTTTACTAAACTTTCAGGGGTTAAGCTAAGGTGGAATGCCCCAGAACACAGTTCCAGGGCCCACAAATTTGAGGTGCCAGACTTCCAGGGTCCCAAAAAATAGAAAAATCAGGTGAAATGTATGTTCTGCCCTGCCCTAGCCTGGAAGCTGCAACCAGGCTGGGGGAGTCTTCAAATCTCCTGTCATGATCATGCTCAGATGCATGCTCAAGGCAGGAGCAGCCTGGCCAGGAGCAGCTCCAGGCAGGTAAGAGGGGCTAAAAAGGTAGGTTGTGGAGTCGGTAGGGGGCCCAGAGATTAGGACAGTTCTGGGGCCTCTCAAATTATACTTTAGTCACTGTGAACTTTTAGCCCTAGGACAAATTATGTGAGCAATAGGTGCTGACTGATGGGTAGGTTAGTGGATTATTTTACCCAAAACAAAGTTATTTTGTCAAGAAATGTAAAGCATTAATGTTGCAGGATGTTACAATGTTCGAAGACTGTAAATGTGCTGAGGTTAAAAAAAAGGGAGTGATAGGTAAATTTCTTTCTTTCTGATGACTATGATGCTTTAACTCCTCATTTCTGCAGGGACTTGGATTAGTGTGCCACTCACATCTGTGTAATTGAAACCCAGAAGGCACTAAGCAGGAATTATGGATGCCAGACATTTTCCAAAGTGGTGTTGACAGCTCTGTTTGTTGCCAGTTGTTTGTTTAAAGTTAAAAATGCCCCCTGGCATGAAAATCCTTTAAAAGCATACAATCCTAATCTTACACAGTGTGCACATGCTTCATTGTAAACATATCGTAGGCTTTATTCAACTTGATTCATGTTTAATGCCTTGCATACCATGTATTTTGATTGATCCTTTTCTCTCCATCCTTCAGCAACAAATAATACGAATGATATATTTACAAGCCATCGGCAGTTTCATCTTCCATTGTGAGTTGAGGCATTTTGGTCACGCTAAAAACCAGTACTTTGTCACATTAACACTCTGCACTGGACCCCAGTCAGGATGCTGGTTATAAATAAAGATCCTCTCCAGAAGCATAGGCTTACCTGGAACAGCCATCTGTGAGAATTACAAAGTATGATCAGCAAAACAAACAAGGAGGCCTCTGGCACTTGAAGACTAACAAATTTATTTATTGCATGAGCTTTCATGGGAGAAAATCTCACTTTGATCTTCAAAGCATCTGATGAAGTGGGATTTTCTCCCATGAAAGCTCATGCAATAAATAAATTTGTTAATCTTTAAGTGCCACAGGCCTCCTTGTTTGTTTTACTGAACTAGATTAAAACGGCTGCCCATTTGGAACTTGAAAGTATGATCCTTGCATGACTGTTATTTGGCATTTGCTATTGTTTGATTTTGCTTTGGAAGTCAGGAGGCAAGAAGTATGTATTCACTACTGGGTATAAGGTGCTTTGCCAATTAATATCAAAACTCCTGTTAAATGACAGCAAAGGAAGCAAGTGTGTAGTATTTCATGAGCAGTTGGACCACGTCTAAGCAACCTCAGAGTCATTATTTTAATGGCTGGTGGATTGGGAGAGGTAGGCAACATGATGTGCAGTGATCCAATTCTTTCACTGCATGTGAACTTTATATACTGCTAGGAGTGTCATCTATCTTCACAGGTTTTAAACTGCAAGTATGTCACTTGGAATTTTTCATTTTTCCTACAGCAGTTTGTACACATTTGTGTAGACAAATGGCACAGCTGGTACAATTCTCCCCAGAAAATTCATTGTGACCCAGAACCTTCCCATAGTTATTTATTGTAACACAGACTACAACAGCTGCTGTCAGGTCCCATGCAATATACATGTTGGGTCTCTGCCAGCATGTCAGTCCATCAAGTCCTTTATTTTTATATATAGCACTTTTCATAGTAGCACTCTCATTCCTCTTCACAGAAGTTATAATTAGACTTTTCAAAACAGTTTGCGTAAACAAAAATCAAATTTTATAAATCCCCAAACTGACTTACCCAGTCAAATTAGACTGTGAAAACTTGGTTTTGGTTTGCTCTTGTCAACATCACTCTGGCACAGCAGAATAGCTGTGCTTTGGCTAGTGAAAATGCTGCTTTTTGTAATGGTTCTTCTTTATGGTCAGTCCCAGAGTCATCCCAAGAAATGGAACTGAGGTCACGAAGCTATATTCCTCCCTTGTGAACTAATCCTACATGCAATATAGCAGTCATGTGGTTAACATAAAATGGATTGACTTTTCTCTTTTGTTGGTCTGTCAGTTTAAAAGTTTATGTCTACACAATGGGTTTGCCCAAGTTGCAACAACAGGTGTAATTGCATTGGTGCAACCACTAGTGTAGATAGGCAAAGCTTCGCTAAACCATGACTATGTACAACTCTGCTAATAACTGAAGTATCAGTATATTTTCCTGTGCAATAAGAAATAAAATTGACTTTAAAGAGGACTATGCAGCAGGCACATAGCTTCGCCAGTGAAGTGTTTGTTCATCTGCATATGATTAGAACAAAGCACTGAGAACTGGAGGCTCCTGAAGTGGAAGGATTGAGAAACTGAAGATTCTAGACACAGACAGACCTGATATTCTGAAGGAAAGTGAGTTGGTGAAGTGTCCTGATTTGGCTTCAGGGAAATAAGGGTTGTGTCGCTGCTTCAGGGAATAGATTTGCATATGTTTCAGCCGGTCGAGTTTGCTTTATGTGCAAGTCCTGATGCATTGCAAAACAGAACAGCTAAATCTAGAACTCATCTTCTTTTACTGACTGTTTATTTTTAGCCCTTTCCCAGTATTGAAGTTAAAATGTAATGTGCAATATTTGTTTTAACCATTTGACTCTTAAAAACAAGGAATAGGGATGTTGTTCAAGAAAATCCCAAACCTAGGACAAACAGATTAGAGGTTGGCGACAATGTACCACCAGCTAGAAGCAAGCGTTTCCCTAGATACTTTTGTTTTTATGGATTTAAAATTTGACACAATGAATGCAAATTTGGCATACTGAGGTTAAAAACTATTCAATAGAGCAAAAGCTCAGAAACAAAAAAGGCAGATTTGTTTTCTAAAAGATCACAGTCCATTTTCTGTGTAGAGGGTTTAGTCCATTGAAGCTTTCATATCCTAGAAACCATGCCCCTGACTATAGCAACCCAAATCTTGGCAGCCATGAAAGAACAGGTAGAGAGCTCTGTCTGAGTTGGACAGAATAGTGGTAGATAGGTTATACTCATAGCCAAGCTAATGTCCCTCGCTGGTGTACATCTCAACACAGTGCATGGATACAACATTTGAAATAAAAGACAATAACTTAATGTACAAAACATTCCTTGACAAACATCATTCCTGTAAGTACCATGGGATCCTGCTAATACCTAATCACTTCCAAAGGCTCAGTAACAGGTCGTTAGTAATGTAATGATAATGAATACACGCACACATTGTGGATGTAAGTCACATTTAGGATAGCAAAAGTGACTCTTGGCCCTTCTGACATACCTGTAGCATAAAGCTGTCCACCTTATTTCATTTGTATATAGTGATGTCTCAGCTGAGGTTCTCAAAATGTTCTACAGACATCAATTAATTTGCACAAGGTGCTGCTGAGGTGGATAAATGTTATGTGTATTTTGGACATGGTTGGACTCAGGCACAGAGGGGATGAGCAATTTGTTCAAAGTCAAACACTAACTATCCTAGATAAGAATAGAACCCAGCTGTTTAACCTGGTAAGTCCCCTCTCTTCTCAGAGGACAAATCTGGCTTCTTAGAGAGTCCTACCTGGCTCAGAGGTGTCAAGAAGTTAAATTATATAAATGGCTCAGTACTCTGAATCTACAGGAGAAATGTGCTACAGGAATGACAACCACTGATGTCATTAAGGAACTTTTAAAACTTCAGCATAAATCAAAGAGACCTCAGCCAACTGTTTAGGCCTGATCCTGTCTCACTGAAATACAGGATAGCCTTGACATTGATTTAGTAGGAATTTTGAGGATTTGAACAGATTGAAGTCCTGTAAATTAGAAGTCTAGTTTTAATAATCACACTGAGCTGAAATGGAGAGCCAGTGTACAGGACTGAAAATACAGTGGCATATTTGGTTTCCTTCAATAGGCAGGGGTCATCTGGGCAGCTACGTTCTGGGCTGATCACGAGTCATGCATGATCTTTGCTGGCAAAGCCACATATGAAGAATTTACAGTAATCCAATCTGGATGTAATAAAAAACATGGTTTCACAGCCATTGGCCCGCAGTTAATATGTAGCATATTTTCACAGGTCATATTAATTTGTTTAAATAGTAAACATATATTTTTCAAGCTGGTTGTAAAAAGAGACTTGCAAATCCAAAATAATCTATGGGTGGCTTGCTGGTGCATAAAAAAGGATACACAGAACTGCTTGAAGAAATCTAATGTAGTTGGATTAGGGTATGCATTCCGTTTAATGCCAAGAATGAAAATGTCAGTTTGACTCTGGCACTTTGTCAATATACTATAACGGGTACAAGAAACAACCCAGCCTGCAGCCTCTGCCAGTTCTCTGCAAAACAACCATCAGGTTTCACTTTGTAGAGGGATCCGAGTGAAATCTGCTTTTTGGGGCAAAGACTGTCAGTTATTCTGTGCATCACCAAGAATAATGGGACCCTTATTTGGTTGGCCTTCAGTTGTCACCACAGTATAAATATTCATTAAATATAATAATAATTTTCCTGAACACTTTTCAGGTCACATCCAGAGAGAATGTTAGCTTTCTTGCTGGCAAGCACAACCCTTTGACTTCAGGAAATCTCTGTTGTAGAACCTTTCAGTGCCTCAGCATAGTTTTTTAAAATTGCCTAGATGCAGTCTCCTCTGGGATAGAGAGGAGCAAAGAATGCAAATTGTAAACAGTGGTAATATGGGAGGAAATAGAAGGGAAAATTTATCCAAGAGAAGTTTGCATGTGAGTGTTACAAAAAGAACCACAGAGTCTTTAAAGTTCACACAGAGCAGATAGGACCTTGGACTTTAAGGTTTTGTGTAGAATACCACATTAGGTACATTGTAAGGAACTTTGTCCATTCACCTCAGAAGGACGAAGACTGAGTCAACTCTCTCATCATCTGAAGCAGCGTTTTCATGAATCTTGGTATTGTGTTTCTGATGCTCAGCCCATTAAGCCTAGTAATTTCTTTACTGAACATAGATTTTTTTTCCCTTGAGAGAAATGTTGCCAATTTTGTCATTTTACAGTGAAATATCTATCAAAATTGCTTTTAGTTACCCTCAACTTTGCACCAGACTTCAGGGTATCCAGGGAATACATTGTGTGCTGCCTTCAGTAAGAAATTGTGGATAGAGCTCTTGTATCTGCAGAACAATTCTGAAAGTACAATAGACTGTGAACAAGATCAATCTAAAGCTAATGGAGATGGGGTCAGGGAGCAGGTTGTCTGCTTAGATCTAAAACTTCAGACCAATGTCTTCAATGAATTCTTTGAAAAGGCAGCAGCTTTTATGCACCAAAAAGTAAAAGGACAGATACAAAAAACAAACAAAAAGCCCTGCTGGAGCTTGCCTCACTGCTGCACCAATAAACAAATCATAAACTATGTTCACCCAAATTAACAGAGAGAGTCATCACCCAACTATTATATCAGCCACATCAATGTATACATACTGTCTGAAAAGCCTACATAGCTTTCATGAGAATCTATCCCAAGGCTGGAAGTGTCAAAGTCCCATTCCTGTGAATTGCTGAATGCCCTCACACTTACAGACTTTATCCTAATAGCAGTTCCAAGTCCTGCTGGGAGTTGAATTCTCAGCTGATCATAGTATCTGGCCAAAAGTCCTCCATTCGATTTAAGAGCAATATTTAACCCTCCCTTTATCTAAGCTGGCCTTGACTGCTCTTTGAAACAAATGATGTTTCAACATGATTAGGAATCATACTGAGGACAGAAACTTGCTGTAACCTTGCCTCCTTGAGCAGCAGAAGAAAATAACTTTTTGCAGAAAAAATCAAAAACAGGGAGAATGACACAAAAAAATCTTCACTGACAGAACTTCACTCAAATTCAAATATCACTAAAGCATCTGGAAAGAAGATTGTCTTCTGCCTGTTACGTGCTTACAAAACCAAGTAGGCAGGATAGAATGATAGTGTCATTCTAAATCAGTTTGACTAACAACGGTCTTATTTAGACATCTGCTCCCCTACAGTAACCAAAGGTAACTGATCTCTTCGTACATGTACATGCCTAGACAGGCATGCAGTTCCAAATGACTAGCTAAAATTATCCTATTTGGAAGGGAGCATCTCGTAAATCTGTATTGAATCCTATGTTCCCTTTGAATAAAAAAATGAAAAAACAGCAGTAGTTTACTTACAGACTTTTTTCTTGAGCGTTTTCATCCTTATCTTCTCCTTGAAAGTCTGGCGGTCAGAAAGTGGTCATTTGTATGTGAGAGTGAAAGGCATTCAGAATTGTAGGTTCTACTTCTTTCAAATTATTAACTTCACTATGTAGGTCTGATCCAAAGTCAGTGGAAACATCCTTCCTGACTTTGGTGGGCTTTTGATGAGGCCCTTTGGGAAGCAGCACAGTGCAATGGACAAGGGATTCTAGTGGGTATTGGTGAGCTGGGCTCTATCATCAGTTCCCTGCAGACTACAGAAGAAACCATGTCACAGTTCTGTGCCTAAGTCTTCCCATCTGTAAAATGGGATAACGGTACTTAGCCACTTTTTAAAGCACGTTGAGATCTCGGATGAAGAGCAATGTAACTTAATGGACAGAGCACTGGTTTGGGACTCAGGAGACCTGGATCCTGTCTCTAGCTCTAATCACTGATTAGCCTGGTAACCTTGAACAAGTCACTTTGCCTCTGCATGCCTGCATTTCTACATCTGCAAGAAGGAAATTGTGATATCTACTTGGTTTGCACAGCACTGTGAGATCTATGGGTGCAACACACTGTATGAGAGTTAGGTATTATGTAAGTGCTTATTATATACATTTGCATTCTATTTTATGCAATAATTCAGGAAGCTATGACCCAGGTTTGTTCAAATATTAGCTGAATTAACTTTAGGCCCAAATCAAGCAAGAGATGTTTTCAGCGGAAAATAAAAGAAAATATTTCCAGAGTACTGTCTGTCTGTAAGGAAGGAGTCCTGTGGTGCTTGCTTGTTTTGCAGAACTAGACTAACACCGCTACCCCTTTGGAACTTGTCTGTAAGGAGGATCTTAGACTTGAGGTGCCTTTCTCAATCTGGGGCCAGAGTCTCTGATCTTTGGCTATTTCTGCCCCAGAAGAGATTTGCCCCAATGGATGAAAAGTGCTGTTGCCACTAGCTCTTCTGCTTGTTTGTTTCGGGTGGGATGGGAAGGATAGTTTTAGTTTTAGGCCTGTGGTCTACAGAAGCCCCACTGTCCAGCTGCTGAAGGGGACACAGTGAATCAGCACATCCCTCAGCTCCATTGGCTGCTTGCCCTTCCTGGCAACTTACTCCCTGGGCTTCCCTGGCTATCCGTCTGCCTACATGTATTTATATTATGCTGTCCAGACACCATAGTGATGAGTGTATATTGTTAGAGATATAGCACACACTTCACTGAAATATCTGAGCATGGTTAAAGAATGATTATGGCCAGAACCTCCCCTGCTTCAAGGAGATCTGTTTTCTGCCATTGTAGGTTCTTTCCCTGCTGAACTTCCTGTCTTGGATCTTTATGTCCAGGTTTACACTGGAGGAAGATAGGCTAACCTGGGGCTGAATCTGTTGTTTTAGCTGTGGCATTGCTCCCAATAATAACATAAGAGATTGTACTAATAGAACTTTGTACTTATGTGGCCCTCTAAACCTGAGACTGACAGGGTGCTTTATAAAAATAAATGAACCCTCAGAAGAGTCTAGAATGCTCTCCACTTTCCAGGTGGGAAGGCTGAGCTACAGAGAGGTTAAACTGTATAGTCAAGAACTTAAAGCAGGTTAGCATCAGCTCCACAAAATCCAACACCTGACTTTCACCCCTGGGTTCAAGCCTCAAGAAGACCCATATTTCCTCTCACAAATGGGGAAACTGAGGTGTGGGGTAATTAAGTGATAGAGGAGTGGTCAGGCAGGAAGTTTGTGGCCCGTTATTTCCTCAGAGTTCTTTTATCATGTACACGTTTTGTAGTTTCACGTCTGAGACTTGGCACTGATGTTCGTTAAATGCTTAAAAGTCCTTGAATGCTAATAGAACTTAAGAGTTCCATGTACCTTATGTAAAATTTGTAACAAAACTGAACTAAAACCCCACACTTCCTTGCAAACCTGTGCCTTTCCAACCCCCATACTTTCTATTGGTAAAGGTCTTAGATTAACATTTTATTCAGGGTTCTCAATATGTAAGTCCTCAGAGGAAATAAGTACTAAAGACTCTAGTGTTGTCTGGTGGAAGTTTCAATGCTCAAACTGCCAAACATGAGTATTTAGGAAGTTTCATTATTTCCTTAATGATTTGGCTAATGGGCTATGTCCACACATACAAGTCTGCTATCGAAACGGCTGTTATTTTGAAATGGTTATTTCAAAATAAGCCTATTTGGACATGTTGTTTCGAAACAATGGTGTTGTTTCGAAACAATATGTCCAAATGGCGTTATTTCGAAATAACCATTTTGAAATAACAGCCGTTTTGAAATGAATGGGGTTTAAGCTGTTTTGAAATGATGGTTCTTATTTCGAAATGACAGACCCCGTCATTTCAAAATAAGAAAACGTCGTGTGGACCTAATCTTTTTAATTTTGAAATAACCAGTGTTATTTCGAAATAAAAGAGATGTGTGGACATACCCATGGTGTTTTGAGCCAAGGTAATTATTTATGAACAAAGATATATATCCCAGGGTTCAAATTTTGAAACTGCCTATGAAAATGCAACTTTTCAAAGAAAGGTCTGTCCAAATAAAGTGAGCAAATACATTTTTTACTATGCATTTTGAGCTCTTGCATATTGGTTTGCATCCTCAAAAGAAAATTTTGTTTGCACGAATGAAGGCAAATGCTACACTTTATGGAGCAATTTTGAAAGACATTTTGAAAATTTGACTTGATATATTTGATAACTACGAAGGAGGTGGATAAAGAAATCAGTTTAGAGGCAGCAGGTTACCATCTGTTTCTGGTTGCTATTGGCTGAAAGAGAATTTCAAATTGTCCCAGCTCTGCTCAAAGACTAATCTGTTAAGTGAATGTCATGAACCCCCTGTCTCCCACGTATGAAATTCTTGCAGTCTGTCCAGATAAGTTGGTTGGACAGCCCATCACCTAAATTTAAAGAAAAGATTTATATGACTACAACTGGAGATACCATATGATATCTGAAGCCAGAGGGTGGGGGAAAGGAATTGTCTTTCTTGGCAGGAGTTTTGTCTGACTGGCATGAAGCCACCTTCTTTTTCTTCTCACTTAATTTTGGGATTTTTCCAGTTAGCAGTTGTGCTTGGAATGGAGCTATGAGATGGCAGCTAGGTTTTCCCATCCTGCTGTCCGGTGAACTGACAAAAAAAAATCAATACCAAAGAATCTAATGTACCTGAAACCCATTATTGATTTCACATCCATGATTTGTGAACACTGTATTGCTCTGAACTTCGAAAGAACTTCTTATGCATTCAGTGCTGTGTGAAGTGATCAGAAAGAGAATCTTCTGTCATGTTCTGGGAATTAGATGGTGACTTTTATTTTTGTCTTTTAAAGTAATACAATGAACTGTGGTTATAAAGGTCTATTCTTATATGTCAGGAGTGGCCAAACTTATGGAACTCAAGAGCCACACAAGTTGATTATTAAATCTTTGAGAGCTGCACTGAGGCATATAGCCATATACTTTTACCTATTCCAAAATTACTATGTTTAAAATTCATTGCACACTTTAATTTTATCATAAAAAGAGGGCAAATATTGATCCTACTAATGTCTGATTCTAATAATTACTTAAGGTTACCATGAAAATTAGGCCTATAAAGTAAAAACGTAGCTGTTGCTCGATGTAGAAGACTGCAGGCTAGTGGTGAGTTTTTAAAATTTCCGATCATGCCACCGCTTCTCCCCACCATCCCGACCCTCTCCTGAATTCCTAGGCTGGGGCTGCTTTCCTAAACTGATTTGCTGATGTTCTTCCAGGAGCCACACTTTTTCATTCAAGAACCACATGTGGCTCCCGAGCTGCAGTTTGGCCACGCCTGTTATATGTGGTCCTATATGTGATTATAAAACTTGTGGTGCCTGGGCCACTCCTCTAAAGCAAATGAAATCTGGAGATCTCAGGACCATGTTCATAAGGGAAAGAACAGTGTGATTTATTATTCAGAGTTTTTTATTGTTTTTCTTTATGTGTGGGTTTACTGCTGGTGAAAAAGTACCTGAATGACAGCCCTGGAGAATGAAATATTCTTTTCATCCACAGATCTGTTAGACCACAGGTTGTGGTGGTGCAAGATTTTCCCAGACTATTCTGTTATTGTGCCTGAATCCTTCCCTTTAGGTCAGGGTTCAAGCTCCATGCCAGTTCATTTCTTGGTCTCTCCTATGGGTGCAAACTAGGGAACCCCTCAATTTTCCTGTCTTATCCATAGGGGTAGGCACAACAGCAAGTGAAAATTAACTTGGCGGCAGGAAGGAAAATGGTCTCCATTTTCCCACGTCATCCACAGAGGGAGCCAAAAATCTTCTATCCTCATAATTCCACTAACAACGGCAGTCTAGAAAAAGGATAGGATATTTTCTGAGACAAAAACTAAAGATTTTTCACTTTGTTCAAAATTGTGCATGAAATATTTAACCCTTTACCCCCCCCCCCCAAAAACCCAAGACATTTTGGTGGGGGGAAAAACACTTTTCCTTAAAAAGTAACCATCCCCCTACCCCCAGAAAAAGATGGGGAAAAGCCTTCTGCCTCACCCAGTAACATTTTTCATAGAAATCTCGATCAGCTTTATTGCTGGCATTAATCATATGTAGGCTTGATCCTGCAATTATTATAAACCCATCGATTCCATGGGGCTAATCAATAGTAAAATTAAGCGTGTTGAGAATGTTTGCAGGATTGGGGCCTAGATTGTAAGCTTTTTGGAGCAGGGACCATCTTTTTGTTTGAAGTGTGTACAGTGCCTAGCACAATGGATCTGCGTGTGCCAGGTATGATTGTAATACAAATAAATAGTAAGTAATATGTTAGACTGGACAGAAGAGTAGATTTGGATGTTCTCAGGATAAAAGTGAAAACTGAAATGGTGGGGGGAATTTGGGGCTTGCATGTAAAGAAGGTTGAAGGAAATGGAGATTAAGGACAGGATTCTGAGATACTTAAAACTAAGAGGAGAGGGAAGGCCAAGAATCTGCCAAAGGGACATGTTGATGTATGATGAGATGAACACTAGTAAAGAACAGAGATACAGAATCTGAGAGAGAAGAATGTTGCAGCCAGATAAGACTAAAAATGGAGATGGGGCTCCCTCAGTTTAAGAGGAGGTCATCATTAGCAGAGCTGGTTGAAATTTTGTTGGGCTTCCCACTCCTCCATGAAATATATTTAACCCCCCCCCCCCTTAAATTCTAATGTTTTAAAAATGAAATGGAAGTTTTCAGTCCATTTAGGAAAAAATATATATTTTTAGAATTTTGGGGGTTTTCCCCTCTTTTGTCTCAGTTTTAAACTCCCTCTATCCCTTCTATTTATTTTTTTTAAATTACATGTCATTTTATTTTAATTTTTTCTCATTTGAAAAAGAGGAATGAAAAGTTAATGCAAAAGGTCTGAAAAAGAGGCAAATGACACATTTTTTTTTGCCATTTCAAACCAAATATTGTTAATCAATCTTTTTTATTGAAAGTATCTTCAAAAAAGAAAAATGTTGATGATGATGAAATTTTTCCATTAATTTTTTTTTGCTGTCATTAAACCTCCACTTTTAAACCCCGCCTAAAACAAAACAAAACAAGAAACAAAAAATGAATTTAGCTGTATTTAAGCATTTTCCTTTTTATACATGAGTATGTCTGCCCTATATAGTTAGACACCAGTGACTGGCCAGCGCCAGCTGACTCAAGATGGTGAAACTCAAGCTTACAGAATTGTTTAACAGTGGTGTAGATATTTGGGTTTGAGCTGCAGACTGAGCTCTTGAATCCTCCCACTGTGCAGGGTCCTGAGGCCAAATGTATGTATAGAAAACTGGAGAAAATTATTTGGAAAGCAGGCTTGCTTATTATTTTGAGTGAGGGAGACACTCAGACTAGCAATGCTATGCCAACAGGAGGACTGAATGGTCAGAGGCACGAATGCTATTGATGGCTCTTTTTCTTTTCTTCATAGCTTGGATCAGAATGGCTAACTGAGTTCTCTTAGGGAAAAGGTAAACCTAGAGAGATTAAGTAAACCTTTCTTTAGTTTTAATTCCATTTTCACTCTGCTCTTAATAAATCTTATTTTTGTTTATTGGGTTATTTTATGCAGCCTGCCCTCAAAAAAGGCATACACTATAACCTCTAAGATGGGGAGTTGTAGGGTAAAGCATTTCAGAAATCAACCCCTCCCAGGACATCTCAGTTGAGAGGCTTAGATGAAAGTGTTGCGTTCAAGGGAGTTGCATTACCATCAGGATGCAGCAGACACAAGGAAAGACATGAAAAGAAACCAACCCCAGCTCTGGCTGGGATAGTTTAGTTGCAATTGGTCCTGCTTTGAGCAAGGGGTTGAACAGGTGACCTTCTATGTCCCTTCCAGCCCTAGTCTTCTATGATTCTACAAAAAGACACATGAGGAGACAAAAGTTGGTGATGATGTGAGCTCTAAGGCCATGTCCACATTAAGAAATTTACTAAATGAAGATTTCCTTTAAAGTAGGTGGAGCCTAACTAAAACTCACAATCCCTTCTAGGAATAAGGTCAGTAAATATTATATCCATTTCCCCCAATGGGGAAAAGGAGAGGTGAAGAAACTTGCCTAAGGCCACAGAGCAAATCAGTGGCAGAGATAGAATTAAACTTCACAAGTTTCCAGTGCCATGCATTCACTGCTCTAAACCATGTTCTCTCTTAATTTTGCAAGGATGGAATTTGCATGATATTTAAAGAGCAGTATATCATTTTCCATGGAGTTGAGACTGTAAAGCACAGACAGCGGTTGATAGCGATACATTGGCATGGAGAGGGTGATATCATATTCAGAGGAATCCTAGCCCTGAAGCATTGCATCCCCCATTTGAAATACTCTGTACATGGAATAACTGATGAATGAAAGGGTAAAATTATGGGTTAGAGGACAAACTTGTATGTTGTGAGGTTGTGTTTCTTGTACTTGTGATAATAATTACAATGACTTTCCTAAGGAGGTCTGAAAGCACTTCATAAAGATGGGTAAGCACTGGATACCCCATTGGATATACAGGATGAGGAGATGATTTGATGATGTGTTACTTTTTAAAACAGAAACAATCAGACACGCCAAAACAATGCTGGAAGCGCCTCTCTGTCAACTCTAGTCACCTTCAGGTAAACCACAACTCTAAGCAGGGCCAGCCCAAGATTGTTTGCCACCCTAAGCCAGGAGGGATTTTTGCACCTCCCCCCGGGCAGCAAGCTGCACCACCCTAGCCCAGCTCTTGGTGTCTCCTAATTGTTGGTGCCCTTAGGCAACCACCTATGTCATCTCTATGGAAAAATCAGCCCTGACTTTCAGTGATAAGGGCCTTTAGCTACCTGTGGAGGTGTGTGTTTATTGTTTTTGTACCTAAATCCTCCTAAATGTATATGCAGATCAGGGCCTTTCATGCTTGTCCATAAGTTCCAAAAGGCAATGAGGACATGCATTCAATTGTGGAAAATCAGTAATATTTGGCAAGACCAGCAAAAAGTGTACTTCTAATATCCTGCACTGTATAAATAATGATGCAATTATTAGAAAGATTCGAGGATCAGACGCAGTGAAGTGCAACAATGCAGCCTTTCCAGGCAGGAAACAAGGGGAAGACTGATAATTTGCTGTTCTGTTACAAGTTCCATGAGACTAAAGAATGCTGTTGAGGAAATCTTGCAAAATCCACTTTCGTTTTGCCTTGGTATTTAGTGCAACAGTTCCTGATGGAAGCCTTTCTGTTTGCTCTCCTATAAATGATATTTTCACCAGCTCCTCATTTTAGGCAATGTTGCATGCTCTTGATTGCTACTCTGACAGTCTGGACAAAGTGAATCCTTGGATCAATCTATGGATCCTATTGAATTTAATAGGATGTTGGCAACTGAGGGAAGAACTTTGGCAAATGAATGCAGATAAGTGGAACTGCAGAGGAGACAAAGATGGATGTGGGCTGTATAGAGTAAGAAAAACGTACACAACAACTTTTCACAGACACTTACTGGTTTATTTTGTGTTGGGTATGGAGGTGGTTTTCCAAGTGAAAGTAAGGGTAACATGAAGCTGGCTATGACTGCTTTCACACACTGTGTAGGAGCATCTTACATGTCGGGATGTTTGTGGTAGTGCCATGATTTGAGAGTAATATTGCCCAAAGAACTGGGAGCTGCTTCCATGCTTGTTAACTAATGTTGCAAGAGCTTTAACTTAAACTTGAGCCCAGTGAAGATTAGTTGTCCAGCCATCAGAGGGGACAGAAGTTTGCTAGGACTCAGCATGTGAGCAGTCAAAGGGAAGATGAATCCAGAGGGATGAAAACAGAGACTGATGACAGAACATTGTGGTTCACCTTTTCTGTTTGCCTATAGCTTTTAAAGGATTTTATTAAGAGGTCTCTGTATATTTCCACATCTATGATTTAAAAATAAAAAATTAAAAGGGTTTTTGGGCCTTTCTCTCTTTTACACTCTAAAAACCAAATATTGATATTTAGAATTTATACAGGGCCTGACCCCAAACTGAATAAACTCAATGAGATTTTTCCATAGTATCTTCTGTACATAGACTCCAAAGCACTTACTGAAACAGGCTCTGATCGTGCATTTTATGTCCCCCTAAATTGAGTGGCTTCAATGGGTACTCTCTGGAAGCTCAGAGCACAGGTGAGACTATGCACAGGGCTGGATCAAAGTGAGGGGTGGGTGGGCTCCAGAAGGGCTACGGGCCAGACACTGTGGTCTGTGGCACTCCAGGACCCTGTGATGTGGGGGGACTCTGGAGTACAGTGGAGTACAAAGCAAAAGACACCATCACAGGATCTAATCAAGCCAGCTACTCTATCAAGGGCTCATTCACTTGCTCTTCCACCACTGTGATTTATGCCATCATGTGCCAGAAATGCCTCCACACCTTATACATTGGACAAACATGACAGTCTCTGTGCAAAAGAATAAATGGACACAAATCTAACATGAGAAACAGGGGTGGCCAAACTTACGGAACTCAAGAGCCACACAAGTCGTTTATTGAACCTTCGAGAGCCGCACTGAGACATATAACCAAGTATTTTTACCTACTCCAAAATTACTAAGCTTAAAATTCATTGCACACTTTAATTTTATCGTAAAAATAGGGCAAATATTGATCCACTAATGTCAGATTCTAATTATTTAAGTTTACCATGAAACAAGGCCTATACAGTAAAAATTTAGCTGTTGCTAGATGTAGAACACTACAGGCTTGTGGCAAGTTTTTGTTTTTTTTTAAATCTGGGCAGTAACTTGTCAATGCAGCAGGGAAAAGCTCTGAGATGCTGATCTCTAAGTATTGCACAATGTTTTAAATTTCATTGTGGAATATGATGCTTCACAGCAGTGAGTTGTGCCAAAAATTGCAAGTAATCTACCTTCAGTTTTCAACTTTTCTCCTTTGTATTTTCATTTCTTAGTATTCCACATCATGTTTAGGACTTGTAAAACATGATTTTATTTTAACAATGAGTAAGCAGCATTAGGGCCTATGAGAAAATCTAAACATGCTATGGCTTCTCTGGCCATGTCACGCTTCTCTCCCCCAGCCCCTGTTGCCGCTTCCCTGCCATCTCTTACCACGCTGCTGCTTCTCTGCTCTCTCCAACCATGCCACACTTCTGCCTCCCACCTCATCCTGGCACCTACCATGCCCCTGCTTCCCTGCCAATATTTCTGCCAGTAAACTTGTTCACTAAAATACTCATGGACAATGAAGACAAAAGGTCTGAGGACTCAGACACAATTAATTTTAAAATGAGAGTAACAGTAAGGGAAAACACTGCTTTCATCTTAATCCTGTGAAGTGATGCACACAGGGACACCTTTTCAACTGTTCAGAATCACAACAGATCAATGAGAATTTAGGGGGACATAAAATGCACGATCAGAGCCTGTTTCAGTAAGTGCTTTGGAGTCTATGTACAGAAGATACTATGGAAAAATCTCATTGAGTTTATTCAGTTTGGGGTCAGGCCCTGTATAAATTCTAAATATCAATATTTGGTTTTTATAATACAAAGTAAAATCGTTGTTGGTGAGAGATTTTTTTTTTCAGAAAGTTTACAACACAATTTTCCATCCTCAGCCCTTTACAACAATTACTCTTCTCTAATGGGCTCAGATACCCATAGAGTAATTCATGAAGACTGCAATGAAATATAAATAGATTTTGACTATACAACAAAAAAAGAATTAATACATATTGAATGCTATTTAATCAGTAGAAGTATAGTGCTGCTATTGAACTTTGCAGTGAATGTAAATTACCTTGGTAATTGACTTAGTTATATTAATTAAAATTTTCTTATAAAATAAAGGTGCTAGCAGTTCCTTCTGCAAACAGATGACATACTGATGTCTCAGGCACACTTGTTCAATGGACTTAAGGAATTTTTTTTTTTCTAAAGCCAGTTTTCTGCAGTGGTGGTCTGTCCTAAGTCTAAATCATTTTGCATGCTGAAAATGAACCATGATCCATAATAAGCACTTGTAACATTCTTTAAATAGAGGGTATTTTTTTAATAACCTTTTGACAGTAGTTAGTGGTTTTGGATGTAACACTTGTGTCAATTTTCAGTCATTTCTGATGATTCTTATTTAATTCTCAAAATAGAAATACAAGGGAAATAATTTTGCATTATATTAGGATATCTGGAAATGCCAGGTGATTTTTAAAAAAGAAAATTAATTTACAATTGTTTTTCAGGTTTAAATTGCTAATTAGCATCACATATCTGTAGTTCATTGTAGACTTGTTCTTGGTCAATTTATGTTGCCAGTTTTAAAAATATTTACCCAGAAAACCATATCAAAAAAGAAAAGTATTTAAAAAATCATGCACTGATGTCATTAAAGACTGTGTCATTATGCACACAGACAAGGAGGGTAGAATTAATATTGTGGGGGTAAACTGTGGAATCTGGCAGTTACTGAATTTGAGTGCCTGTCCTTCCACCTAACTGAGGAAGTTGTCTTTCCCTGAGGGCTCTCACCAATGCTGCCTCTCCCTTCCTGGCTCTTACCAGGCTGCTTTTTTCTGCTGGTGAGGCTCTCTCAATGCTGCCCCTCCCCTTCCTGCTCTCACCAGGCTGCTTTTTCCTGTAGCTCTCACAAGGCTGCTCCTCCGCTGCCAGCTCTCACCCTGCCATCGCCTCTCTGCTGTCCCCGACGATTGCAAATTTCTTGCCCCTGGCTCCTGCCATGCCACCCTTCCCTCCTGCGCTCTCCCAGGAGCTGCAATTTTTCTTTAAAGAGCTGCATGCGGCTCGCAAGCCGCAGTTTGGCCATGTCTGATGAGAAATAACCACATTCAAAAACTAAGAAGGGAACATTTCAATCTTCCTGATTGCTCAACTTCTGATCTATTAATTGCTGTACTCAGACAGATAAATAACAAATGAAAGCTTCAAAGTGAATCTGGAGAATTGGAATTCATAAGTAGATTTGCTACAGTGAACTCAGGGCTGAATAAAGACTATGGGTTCTTTTCACATTACAACAGGTAATTCTGCTTTCCCCCCTGTGACCCACGCCTCCAAGGATAACCTTCTGAATGTGCCAAAATCAGGGCAAGCTGCAAAAACCAGGGGCAAAACCTCCAAACCACTGATGGGTGATATTTAAACCAGTCTCCCCACTCTGGTCATCACTGAGCATAACAAAACAGAAACAGACCCCTTTATTGCACATCAGCTTCTCTTGTCCCCATCTAGCCACTGGGTCTCCTAAAGAAATAGGTTCTCCTGAACCCAAAGGGTCAGCCACATCACCCAGAACAACATAGGCTTGGATCTTACCTAAATTAGCACGCTGCCGGCCAATCCTTTAGTAACTACAACTAAAATTTTAATATAAAAGGAAAACAAACAAAAATATGAGATGTTAAAAGGTCAAAGTGAATCACATACTTTCAAATGATTTAGAGTCCACAGCAAGCAAGTCCTTGAAGAATGTTAATTTGAAGGTTAGTCCCATTCCTCTGCTACGCACCTAGCTCCCGCATGGGTCTCAGTCCTTTGCTTAGCTCCAAAGAATAGTTCCAGAGGAGGGTGTTGGTTGCAGACAAACTGAAGACCAATGACTAAAGAAGAAATGAAGATGGGGCCTCTGCCTTTTATCCCCTTTGCCTTTTCCCATCCTTCCCAAATCAAAATGGAGTTGAGTCACATGGTCAGTCTGGGTGCCTCGTCAAACAGGTTTCTCCCTAGGCCCACCGCAGCTGTGAATCCCCTTAATCGGCCACTAAGATAACAATAGTTTTGCAGACACCCAGTCTGGGATTGCTTGGAGTCAAATAACTTGGAGTACAAATAAAACAAATATATTCCTAATATCTGTTACAGAGATGATAACTATATATAAACCATATAATCATTCCAAGCAGATTGCAACCTTTCTGTTGTTACCAAACATGCTATATCACATATGGATTATTGCAAATATGAAATATTAATATGAAAGATAATCATAAACAGTCCCCCGGACCCAGACAGTTTCACACCCCCTACTACCCAATTGCTGCACTCCACAGTTTGAATCCTAACAACTGCTTTGATTTGCTGTGACGGTCTTACCAGATCCTATGACTTGCACTCCTCTGCATTTGTTTTGCTCCCATTCTGTGAGTTCCCTGTCCCTAAACATTTGACAAAGTGGGATTCTCAACCATGAAAGCTCATGCGATAAATAAATTTGTTAGTATTTAGAAGTGCCACAAGATTCCTTGTTTGTTTTGCTGAACTAGACTAACACAGCTAGCCTTTTGGAACTTGTCAAGTAAGTTTATGTAAATCTCACTAGTGCACTGAGACTTTTTGTCCCCTAGAGGGGTAAGCCCACATGAGGGATTAATGAGCCTGTTATAGCTCTTAGCTAGGATACTAACAATACATCCATAGCAGCCAACAGGTTGGACTTCAGGAGTGTGAACAGCAGTTAGCACTGAAGCGCTGCACTGTAACTCCCCTGTGTGGATGCTGTACGTGCAAACGAAAAGGGGCCTAAATCATATTCATATAATCCAGGTTCTCACTGCTATTCTCACCTCCACAGTCTGAACTGCAGGTTCTGGAAAACAAGTCCTAGATCCTTTAGCTCAAGCAGTAAAGGCTCATGCTTTTATAGCAGGAGGCCTTGAGTACAAGCTCTGATAATTACCCAAGGGGCTGGTGACCAGTATACTAACAGCAACATAGAAAGTCTTGAAATGTATTGAACGCCAATACATTTGGTGGTAAAGGGAAGTCAAATCCTGTTCCACTAAAGTCACATGACTAAACGAAGCTGGATTTTGGAGGCAGATCTGATTTTGTAACAAAACACAAAACCATTCAAACTTCATGTGGCTTTGAGTTCCTTGCAAGCATTTTGTTCAGCTCTAGCTCTCATGGTTAGAACACAACCAAACCATATAAGACCAGTGGGTTGTTCTGATTCTTCAGCTACCAGTCAGGTCTTCAATACACTAGGTCACATTATATATTAAGGTTCAACATATAAATACTTCCTGAAGGGTTAATAAATTATAAATAGATATTTTGATAAAAGTTTAATCAGCTGTTAGAATCCAACAGGCCAATCGGTAATAACCATCTATAATAGTTTCTTGTGATATGCTTAGAGCTGACTACAGCATGTACTATTGTCTATTCTATAATATAGTTATGACTTGTATTAATCACTCATTAACCCTCTGTAAATCCATACTAAATGCAATCTTAGTATTAAGTGTGAATGGATATCTATTGTGCATTTTCTACTGCTCCAAGAAAAATAAATCAAAGCCATTCATGATGATGCTATATCAGCCATCTAAGATTCCCCATTCACCATCTGTCCTCTTGTAAGTATGAGGTGGGACAGAAATAATAAAGAAAATGTTCTAACATTTTAATCCGAAGAATCATTGGTGAAGGACAATTTATTATTAAAATAGCATGTTCCCTAGCTGCAAAACTATATTGACCAACAATAAGTTTTTTTTAAAAACTGTTGTTAAATCTAACAAATTAAAAATGACTAAAGAAATGGGCAAATTCTCAGTCTTCTGACGGAGGGTCCAATCTCAGGAAATTTGATGTCAGTGGAATTTTAGAGTGTGCTAAGTACCTTGGAGAGCTGCAGTCAATATTTAAGCAAAGAAAGATGCTTCTTTGCATTTGAATCTAGGAGAAGTCTAAGATTTTGATGGGCAATTTAAGATGTGTTGTGCTGTTGACAACATTTTAAAAACAACATAACATTGTTGTTCCTCCATCCATGAATCTGACTTGATTAGAGTGCAGCGTGATTTCTGGCCTGGAGCTATATAAATTCTTTCCTAAACCTGAGGCACTTTTGTAGGGTGACTGGTGCATTTTGCATGATGAGTGAATAATTTTGTAGTACCATGAGGTAGTTCAAGTTTACTCTGTGACATAACTGGTGCAGTTTCTTGCCTGAGGAAAGTCTGGCTCTAAAAACAGACATGGCACAGTTTGTATTTTGGCAGGATTTGCACAAATACTTTGCAAATTACTTTTCTTTGTGGAAAAGCAGTTGTACTCAGTCTGCCACCCACTGCAGCACCTGCTGCCAGCTAAAGTTTATTTACAGTGTGCATCATCTGCACGCCTTATTGTGTGTTAGTGTTCAAGTTAGATTTACAGAATCTAAATATTTAAAACCTTTGTCTTTTATGGAATACAATTAAATGTTTGCACTCTTGGCTGGAAGGAAAGGATCTCAATTTTTATTTCTTTGGGACTTTGCTGTAGTGTCATTCCAGTTGGACAGACTACCAAAAGGAACCATACCTGCCCCCAGAGTAGCACCAACCTCCCACTTCGCCCCCTCAAAGCCTTCCATTTTTGTCACCTCACAGAGTGGTGTGTCTGCAGCCAAGCAAGCACTGGAGAACTTCAATTTGTCTGAAGAAGTTCTTATGTGAATTGCAGAGAATCTGGAGAGAGAGAAAGAGAAGAAAAATATTTTAAAATGTTAGATTGTTTAAAGCACTTGATGAAATCCCTCCAAAAGCACTTGGTACAATACAGATATGCCTTGCTAAAGCTGGGATTTTTGGTGTTCTCGGCAGTGCAGGAGAAATCCAAGTTAAATAAAAGAACCCTGAAGGACAAGGAACCAAGGAAATGTGAACTATTTGGGAGAAAATCGTACTCCATCCTCCTTCAATTATGGGTGGCATACAATTAGACCCATCTGGCAAAATGTGTATCTATCTATCTATCTATCTATCTATCAGTGTCTCTGCATGCTAGGTATTTTATATGTTTATATATAGATATAGCTATATAAATAAAATACCTAGGATGCAGTGCCACTGTAAAACATAAAGGAAAAAATTAGTCCAGATTTTTTTACATTGCATTGAAATTAAATGTGAAAAGGAACTGGCAGGTTTTACACACAGCGATCAACATGATATGTGCCTGTAGTATCATGTGTTTGATTTCTTGGCTTACGTTCTAACTCTTTCCCCCTCCACATGCAGTTTTTGTGGTTCAGAGGGTGTGTTCACACAGCAGTCTTAGAGGTTGTTTCGAAATAAGAAAGGCCATGTTCACACGACGCACCGTTGTTTTGAAACAACTTAAACCCCATGTGGGGATGAAACAATGTTGTTTCAGAACAATTGTTTCGAAACAATGCCATCTGAACGTGTTGTTTCGTAACAACGGTGACTCGTTTAGAAATAACTGTTGTCTGAACATGCTATTTCGATTCCTGCTTTTTCCTTAATTCGAATTAACTAACTGTTAATTTGAATTAATTTATTTCAAAATAAGGCGTTATTTCGATACAACTTGTATCAAAACAACTTGTATCGAAATAACCACCTGTGTGTGAACATAGCCAGACTGTGATCCCTGGGATATGGAGTGTATCATCTTGTATAGCACCTAGCACAACAGGATCCTGATCCCAGTGGAAGTCTTTGACCATTATAATAATACAAGCAGTAAAAAATGAGAATAGTAGCTGGTATCATTATGGCCATTTCTCACCAAATGCATCTGTATATCACTGGAGCTTGACATTGATTATAACCACAAAATTAATACACGTGAGCAACAAGGAATAGAAAATCCTGTTTCACCTATTTGTAGAAATCAGACCTACATTTCAAATATCCTCAAACTCTGAGCTGTTTGGATCCAGGTCTGTAGTTCAGCTCTTTTATAATGACTGTGCCTCTCTTCAAAATTCAGATCTTGACCTATGTTCAGATTTTAAACTCCCTCAAAGTTTAGGAGTGCTTGAATTTGGGGTTTTGTTCTGAACCCATTCCTCATGTTTGTTTTTCAGCAGAATACAGGTATCGTTATTCTCTTCTGGGGCACTGTTCCATGCACACCTTTCTCCATTCTGCCTTCAGAGCTAGGTGGCCAGAGACTGGATTTCTCAGTGGGGACGCTAAATTTCACATGGGAAGACAATTTCATGGTCCATGTCCTGATTTTCATTGGCTATGAATTTGGTGCACCCCTAAATATAAATGTCGCTTGTGAGTCATTGTGAAAACTAAAATTTCAGGGAATGCATTGGTTTTATTCAGTTCCAAATATTAAAGCATGAGTAGTGAAACTTTTCAGACTGAGTATTTCTTCTCTAGTGGCATTCTTCAGTCTTTGACAGTTATATTGTGAGGAACCCTAGATCTCCTTATAAAATGAACACGTAAGCTTCACACATACTGTGTTTTTATTATCCTTTCTGAAAGCTCTGCCCTGTGACTAGCTAAAGTTCTTCATTCTTCCTCAGTGATGCTGATGCTGTTAAGTTTGCACTTTTTCTTCCTACCTATATAATCTGGTCATTGCAGAATGCTTTGTGGCTTGTCAGCCTATGGTACCTATGTTTCAGTGTTAACACAGGTTGTGAATTTATCTTTGAGATTAAACTGGGCTACAATACGTTGAAATAGCTTCCTGATTAGGAGTGTTTGGTTGTGTTCTCCAGGAAAAAAATTTTTCATCAAGACATATTTTTTCTTCTCTTTCTTTATGAACAGCCTTGTCCAAGCACAATATTCTCTTTTTTTATGTATGGAGAGGGACATACAGCACCTGTTCACACCTGCAGCACAAGGAGACAGTTATGCCCCAGTATGTATTTATCCTCAGAGAAGGTCAGGGGCTATTTGCAATGCTATACTCTCTCAAAGAGGACAGATTTTCAAGGTGTCTGTGGCTCCAGAGGAATCCTGCCAGCAAAGGCGGGATGCATTGAATCAGCACATTGCTTGGCTTTCGTAATTACGCCCTCTCCATGACAATTGCTGCTTGCTTTTGAGGTTGTGCTGGCTGAAAGTCTTCTAGCATACAGCTTTTAGCTGTCTTGCTACAATGCAGTTCCCATTAGACTTCCTGCCTCAGTGGTTAGTCTCCGTCTGCGCGGAGCTGTTACATCAATGGAAAAGGGTGTTACCCAGAGATGAGACCAGTCCTGGAGTTATTCAGGAAGCCTTATAGCTCTTATTGGCCATAATGGGAATGTTTGTTAGATCACAACTGGGCCAGCTCCCAGTGGGTGGAAGTGAAGCAGGGGCAAATTGTCTTTTGTGGTCTGAAGGAAAGTGCACGTTATTAATTCTCAGTAGCATTTGCCAGATGAGGGTAGCTTGTTTGTTTCCCACCTTATTTTAAAGTGACAGTAACTCTCTGCTTTGATAAGACAGTGCAAGTCAGGCAGGGGATTGAAAAAGCCCTGAAAGTGCCTCAAGGACTTGCCTATGTCATCCTGCAATAACCCTGGACTGTTATAGGAGGGAACAAAGTCTCAGATTGATATATAGGTGGGAACTACACAGTAGGCTTAACTCCTGCAACTACAGTCCATTTCTTGTCAGCATCAAGGGATCCATAGACTATCTTACCCATGGAAGGGGTGGCTTAGCTTCTCTTTACTGGTGGGAAGGCTAAAGGATATTACAGATGTCTCAATGAGCTGTTTTGTGTCATAATCCAGATGCATTTGTAATGTAGGAACCAGAAAATATGATTAGGCTAACAGTATAAGGGGAAAAAAGTGTTCTTCAAGCCCTGTCTCCTCAGGATTTTACTTTCAGCTAATGAGCTCAGCATTCAGGAGAGTCCCTTAAACTGTTTGCTGCAACCTTACAGGCACCAAAAAGATTGTGTGATGTCAGCACCTTGCATGAAGAACTTACCAGTGACCAGTGGTTTTCAATCTTTTGCAGGTTGTGACATACTGGTGGCATATCGCGACCCTACAGGCACACCAGCCCCTACTCCCCAATCCAGCCATCACCCTGGCTATCCGTGATACATTTTCCACTGTGTCGCAACATAGCAATGTGTCCTGATACAGTGGTTGAGATCCACTGGACTAGACCCCTCTTCAGTTATCCAAACTTGCTTTGGGAGCATTTTGCAGCTAACCAAAGATTTTCAAACAAATTGGTCCTTTGGTCAAATTTCTATTTAGGGTAGTGTCACGGGAAAAGCTCTCCCTAGCACCTCCTGGTCATGGCAGCATGACCTAGCAGCCACAAAGTCAAAACGCAGAGTCTATAAGTGTCCCTTGGGTCAGCACAGCCTAATGGCCACAGAGTCAGTAATACAGTTACTACACGGCCCTTGGGTCAGGGCAGCACGGCCTAACAGTTACAGAGTTAATAATACAGTGTCTATGCACAGCCCTTGGGTCAGGGTAACGCAGCCTAATGGCCACGGAGTCAATGATACAGAGTCTATGAGTAGCCCTCAGGTCAGGGCAGTAAGGCCTAGTGGCCACAGAGGCAATACAAAGCATCCCCCATGGGGTACAGTGCCCAGGTAGGGGGGCTCAGGCCCTCCCACTCCACTGAGCCCCAGCCTAGGACCTATTGGTGCTGGGGGCTTACAGTACCACATCAGCAGGGGTCCTCGCTGAAACACGCTGAGTAGTTCTCCCACTACCCCCAGCTCTATCCTTCAGGCCCTCTGGACTACTTCCTACTGGGCCAGGAATAAGTCTTTGCTGGGCATTGGTTTGTCTTCCTCCCTCTTGGGACAGCTATGGTCAGCTTCTCTGAAGGTCCTGGGCATCAGCCTCAGGGTGTTTGTTGCAGGGCAGCTGCTCCTTAGGGCTCCCACTGGAAGTAGTGTCTACCGCAGTTTGGGGCTGAGCAGTTCCAGTGTATGTCCTTCCTCTTCACTGCTCAGCCCAGACTGAGCTGACTTGCTCCCTCTTTATACCAGGGCAGTGGTCTGAGTATGCCTAGCAGGGCTCAATAGGAGGACCTTCTGGCACCCATAGTGTTTGCTGAGCTTCTGCAGTGCAGGGTCGGTCCACCCTGTCACAGGTAGGAATAGTCCTGTGGATTTTCAGACATCACTCCTTTCTAACTGTAGGTTAATGTTGCTTTTTTTGTTTTTTAATTGCAGCTATTGGATGAGCAACATAGATGAGCTATAAACCAGAGTTAGCGATGTTGAGTGAATCTCATCTTAATTTTTCTTAAATCCCCAGCACCTAGAATCCTGTGACTAGATACAAATCTCATCTGTCATATAAAAAAGTATATTTCTATCTTTTATGGCTGTGGAGAAAACAATGAAAATTTGAATGCTCAAGGCTCAGCTGGACCACTAAAAGGATCCCATCTTAGCTATCTTGAAATAGCTCATGATTTTTAGAGACCAGACTTATAATTTTTGAATGCTTGGGAGCTTAGCTGTACCGATAAACTTAGTATCATGACTGTAACAGGTACCTCAGAGTGTCTATAGTGCATAGTGTTCTAACATGAAATCTTCAGCACTGGGCCACCCTGGTCTGCTATCTTAATGTGATGAAAGTCCTGCATTTTGTGTGACTTAAAACTGCAATTAGCTGTCAGACTAATAGATTCCTCATGGAACCATGACAATTCTGGTCATTCATTTCTACTGCTGAGTTACTTAGAGTTATTTCCAATGCGCTGACTTACTATCTAATAAATATTTCTTGCAAGTACCATAAAAGATGCATATTATCCTTTCAGAAAAGAGTTGTTTGAGCACTGTCTAATAACTATATATGTAGCCAGTCCTGCGAGCACTTCCATGTGGAGGATACCAGGTTTCTAAAGGTATTGAATTTCAAGCTTCTTTCTATCTACCCATATCTTATGGGTCTGTATCTCAGTTTCCAGGTCAAGAGAATTATGATGGATGTGCCGAACTTAAAACACAGTGAGCTGTTCAAACACCACTCAAATCGGTACGAATCTTGTCAAGGGTTTCTCTGTTCTTGTTTGTAAACTGGAGTCTTCTTTTGCTTTTGGGGATCACCAGCTCTTCTATAAAGGAGTATTTTCTCCCATTTTTCTTAATCACTTGTCACAGAAAATATTGAACACACATAGTCAGCAAAATATTTAGCAGCCACAGCGAGGGACATGCTTTTACTTTCATATTTGTAAACCAGAACTATCGCCATTGAAGCAAATGGGTCAGATCTGCTGCAGCTGTAAATGAGCATAGCATGATCATAACTTTGAGTTTTGTCAATGCTCAGCACCTCTGAGGGTCTGGCCACTTATGCTTTAGATGAGGAATGTAGGATCCTGATTTTAGGCATCTGGCTCTGAAAACTTTGTCCCATATTTTACACAAGAAAGTGAGCAAGTGACCTTTTTTTAGAAAATCCTGCCCTCTTTGTTCATAAAAAGAGTTAAAATTTTTAACTTCTATACATGTAATAATCTAGCTACATTTACACTTAACAAACAACAATCTAGTTACATTTATGCTAAGTTCTCTGGCATATTGTTCAGCTTGACACACAAAAAATTTGTATTTGTCTCATTCTATTTCCTCATGAAAGATTAAATAATCAATATTATGATGAGTGAACATATCCAACTAGTCAGTCGGGAAGTGGTTTTCCATGCAAAGTTAGCTGTTATTAATATCCATGTCTCAGAGATGAACTCAGCACTAAAACAGAAGCAGACTTATAGATGGAGAAAACATGTACAAACATCACTGTGGTGTTCTTTGAATAAAATCCAATATCTAAATGCAATAATTTCCCATCTAAGTAATATTAGCCCCTCTCCTTAAAGGGATAAAGTGAAGACAACTTTAAAAGTTGTTTCCTGACTTTTGAGTGCTTTGTTTGGCAGTTTTAATGGTCTTTTCACATAAATGTTTGTAATGGAATAAACAAACAAGGAGTCCTGTGGCACTTTTAAAGATTAACAGATTTATTTATTGCATGAGCTTTTGTGGGAGAAAATCCCATTTTGTCAGATTCTTTGAAGATGAGGGAAATTACAGAATGGGGGGAAAATAAATGCAGGGAAGTGTAAGTCATGGGAACAGGTTGCACTGTAACAGCAAATCAAAATAGTTGTTCTAATACTCTCTGTATAAATCCCAAAGTATTGGGTTACGATCTGGAAATAAAGCCTATGCAAAATATGGCAAAAACTGACTGCTCTCTGTCTACAAATGGACCAGTCCTTTTTGAGTTGTGCCATGATGGTACTGAATTTTTAGAGTTTAATTTATCAAGTCAGTCCTGAGTAACACAGATTTGGAACAAAATCCCACTCTGCAAAAGAGAGAAAGTGAAAACCAACCCTATGTTAGTGCCCCAAGAAGTCTCTGTGAAAGTCTAGTGTTTCATGTCAAGAGGACATTAACGTATTTGGAATGAGACATGCCCGGGTGGGGGGAGCACTTTTCTACATATGTTTGTCCTGTCTGATTGGCTTCTATGCCAGCTTCAGAGCCATTTGCTTGGGAGTAGAAAGTCTTCCTAACAGACTAAGACAGCTGCCATGAAAATTTTTGCACACAGCTCCTTCAGTTACCTCTGCTATAACCTTGAATGACCACTCTTTCTAGGTAAAGGGAGAGCGTTTAATCTTACAGTTGATAAGTCCCAGGTTTCTCCTAATCACAGACTACTGGTTATGTTAGCCTAGCTAAATGGTAAAATCTGATACGCCTTAATCATCTAACTTGAGAACCTACTCATGTGGCTGGAGTTACTTGAGTCCCTGTCTGTTTCATTTGATTAATTATCACTATTTTTAAAATGCATTTGGTAGGCTATATTGCCTTTCTAACCTTATATGGCTATTTTATTAAAATAGGGACTGTTTTCAGGTTCACCACCTTTATAATTGCTTTTTTTAGTCTTTTCCCTTTTTAGTCTGATCTGTAATGAAAAAGATGTGAATCCATCCTCCTCTCTTCTAGTCTCTTTGTGCAGTCTAAGGAGCAGATACAGTCTATACAATAGGATACACTGTTATTGAGAACTTTCTTGCCTGCTGCTTACTTGATTTTGTTCAAGATCATTTTAACATTGCCACTTCTCCCTATCCACCTCCAACATCACTGCAGTGGAAGGTACAGTGTGGTGACTAACAGTGATATACATTTCCTATGGACAGATGTCAGCTTTAACTGGCCATTGTCGGAAAGTTTCTGTATCTTTCTATTACATGTGTTTTTTCCCCCCAGATTAAAAAAATCAATTTGCTAAGGGACTTAGGTTCTAAATGCCTTCAATTTCTATTGACTTTGTGCCTTCCAGAACCAGGCCTTCCCTGAAGAAGATTTTGTTTAATGAGGTGGCTATGTGCAATACAGCAGTGCTTCCCAACCTTTTCAGTAACACTGCACACTTCAAGGAGACAAATAATTCCATGGCACACCCAGTTTTTTTTCAGCTGAATTGATTGCTCATAAATGTCACATTTGCTTACATTTACTATGATTTCTGTCTTACCAGAGAGGTTTGCAACATAGTGCATACAACAAGCTAAAAAAGGATTAAATGTGTTAAAGTTTCAAATCCAGCAGAAAAAAATACACCTGATTTCAATTTTGCCCTTTGGCCACCTGCAGTTAGAATGCTCACATTTTAGAATCGAAAGACCAATATCTCACTTTTAATTTGATGATTCATTTTCACCAGTTTTATGAGTCATCAGTTTGCTTGGATAGAATACTGTTTAAAATGAAACAATGATTGTTTTACATTGATTTTCATTACTTTTGTACAAAATTTCGTGGAGCACTTGGACAGTTCTCATGGCACACTGATTGAAAACCACTGCAGTAGAGGAACACTTTAAAAATATTTTTTCACTGGATCACTGTCATGTATAAGCAGTTGAATTAAGTTTCGTAACATCATTCAAGCTAAATATAGCATTAGAGTGGAGGAGAAGGTATTAGACATTAATCTCTTATATGACTGTACTTTTCCATAAAGATTCATTCTAACATTCTAACTAGGGTTTACCACCATTCACAGAAAACAGCCTGAAGGACAGACTGTTGCATTTAATATTTCTTTATTGCAATATTTTCTTGGGTGACTCGGTTCTAACTGGTATCCTTGCTTTCTAAATCTTATAGATATGTTTACGGGATGTGGGCAGTTTCCAGTTCTGCTGCAGTAATTCACTTACCTCTGAAAAAAAAACCTAAAAAAAGGACTAAGGATAAGGGTTGGGATCCCTCTGGAGAAAATTTTTAAACTTTTTCCTTGTAAATAGAATACAAGGCAGCTCTTTTATTGGTTATTTCTTTTGGAAATTGATCACTGTCGTCCCCCCTCAATAATGCTGTTGAGGTCAACATTCATAAAACTTGGTGGTTGGTGAACCTCTGAAAGTTTTGGGCAGACAAGCATCCAAATGGATAGATTCTTATGCCAAACTTGTATTGAACCTCTTGTGCCTCACAAATCGGACTAGAAGCTTTATGATAACAGATTATCTGTTTTCTCTTTTCCACATGCTTTCCATTTATATCTTACATCTCCGGTTCTGCATAGCATCAGGAAATGCAGAGGGTGCAAAAATGAAAAATGATTTGAAAGGGAAATTGACTAAACATCTTCAGCCTCTCTTCTGCTGTGCAGGCTTCTAAACAAAGGATGGAAGGTAGGGAAAGAAATTTGGGTGGGTGCCTATCATAAATGCCTATCTGACATGTCACAGCACTGAGAAATTGTAATGGATATAAAAGGGATTTTTTACCAATGCTGTCCTGTGCCTCTCTGGTTCCAGTGGGTGTGTCTACACAGCTTGTGGAAACGAGCCTTTCAGCTTCGGTTCGCAGACTTGGACTAGCAGGTTCACACTGGAGCTCTAGAAATAGCTCTCTCAATGGTGCTCTGAATATGTGGGTCAGGCTCTGAAGTCCAGAGAAGGGAACAGGCTTGAAGGCTCACTTCCACGGTTGTGTAGACCAGTGGTTTTCAACTAGTGTGCCATAGCACATTGTTGTGCCATGAGAACTATACAGGTGTGCCATAAAATTTTGTACAAAAGTAATGAAAATCAATGTAAAACAAACATTGTTTTATCTTAAACAATATTCTATCCAACCAAAGTTACAATTCACAAAACTCATGAACATTAATCATCCAGTTAAAAGCAAGGTATCGGTCTTTTGATTCAGAAATATGAACATTCTAAATGCATGTGGCCGACGAGCAAAACAGAGATGATGTGTATGTATTTTTTTCTGGTGGATTTGAAACATTAATGCATTTGATCCTTCTTTAGTTTGTTGTATGCACTATGTTGCAAACCTCTCCAGTAAGAGCGTAGCCATAGTAAATGTAAGTAAATGTGACATTTATGAACAATCAATTCAACTGAAAGAAGTGGGTGTGCTTCTTATTGAAGTGTGCTGTGTTACTGAAATGGCTGGGAACCGCTGGTGTAGACATACCCAGATTGCTAACATAACCTAAGTTCCTGGTGTCACCATACAGTGGGTCTTCCTAATAAGTCAGATCTTGAACTAAGCAACTGTGGAAGAAAATCTGCCTGAACTTGAGAGTTTAGATTGGCCTTTGGACTCAAAAGATTTGATTCAGTGCTCTCTAGTGTTTATAACTGGATTCTTTTAATTTCTAATAAAGTAGGATTTTGTTAGCAGTTTTTCTTCTTAATGCCAGTCTTACCTTCAGGGCCATAACTAGGGCAGGGCAACTGGGGCTTTGGCCTGGGTGCACATTGAGCAGTTCCATCCACTGCTCAATCTGAGGGTGCGTTCTGTGCACTGCTGGCTCCGGGCGCCAAAATACTTAGTTCCAGCACTGCTTACTTTGATGGATCAATAGGCAGCAGCAAGGCAACTGCAATATGTGGAATCCTATCAGTTTGAGAAGGGAAGCCTTATTGAATCAAATTCATTTTTCCTTTCCCAAGTTAGTGCAGCAGTGAAACTGACCACTCAGCCAGCAAAAAGATGAGAGGGTACCTTGGAAGGGTACAGTCACTTTTCAAAGTTTTTCATGCCAAGCAGTACATGGAGACACCACCACTGAGTTCATTGTCAAAGGGCTAGTGCCGCTGCTTGTGTTGAAACTCTAGAGATGAAAAAGGAGGGCACATGCAGCCTGCACTGCTGCCGCACATGGACCTGACAGCTGATGGACCGACCACTGCTGGATTCTTAGACCTTCAGTTGCTTGTTTAATTGGGAGGAAAGACTTTTTAAAAAATAAGTACAAAAATCTCCTCTAAACAAAAGAAACATTGACTGTCATAATGAGTAGTATCCACACAAAAGGCTTGTTTTTAAAAATACATGCTTCAAGATGGCTTAAGTTTCTGCCACTGAAGTGAAGGGGGAAAATGGTTCAGAGAATTCAGTGGTGTAGGATGGGCCCTAAAATTATTTAGGGGATAAGGTGAAGAGGTACTAGTTGTAGAATTGTTTCACACGCTAGTCATTCATCTTTTGGGTCCATCATTCAAATCTGATTTTGGCAACAGCTTAGATGAGTATGCAGATTTTGGACTTTTGCATTTCCTGTCCTTAAAGGTTAACTGTGTGGCTTTGAAGATCTGTTGTGCATAACTTTGTGCATTATATAGACATTGTGTGTGAGAGCTTACCTCAAAACATGATGATTGCTTTTATCTATACCTGTGGAAGAATTGCCAAGTTTTGAAAATGAAGTTAAAAAACAAGGATCTAGTTCTGCAATGCCTTATTCATGAGAGTTGCCTTTACTTAGTTGAATGGTTCTACTGATTACAATGGGACTACTTACAGGAGTAAGAGCTTCTCATCTGAGTGAGGTTTTGCTGGATCAAGAACTAAATTTGAAATTAAAAAGGAATATGTAGTCCAATTTAAACAAAGCCCCTCCTCTCATATTACTAAGGTATCTTCTGCCAAGATATCATTTTTCAGCCTCATAAAAATGTCACGTCATTAGGGATTTGGCATGATTCCTTAGTGAACCTGACCTTTACAACACATTTTACTACTAAGTTTAGAAATCTCACTTTTGCTTTTGTTCAAAGATCTTTGTCGGGGATTTTTTATTTTGGTACTGTTCCCGTTTTTCAGGCTAACTGAAGTGACTTGTCAGATAGCAAATGATTTGATTTATAATGACCCATATAATATACACCCCTCACTTTTAGATATTGATTTTACCAGTGAAATGGGTGTGTGTATGTAATATATATGTATTTAATCTTAAACCCAGCCAGGCAGATTGCACACCATTCACAATGGTATTTATTGCATTGCTTTGGATAGAAAGATCCACTCTGATAGAGGCTTGCTTTGAGAGCTGTCTGATCGTCCTTTTCATCTTCATGTGGTGGAAAGCACTTTGGCTGGCCCTCACTGATGGTCCAAGGGAGAAATACCCACAAGACTTTCACTGCATGAACTTCAGCTACTGAGACCAAATACAGGCCTCGGTGGCAGAGAGGTTTGCAATAATAAGCAGGATTGCTTTTCATGTGATCTTTCTAACAAACTCATTGAATTTGGTAAATAAAAATAACTTCAATCAAATGCCAGCTACCATCCATAGTGCAGCAATTCTATGTCTGAGTGTGACAGTACATCACGATTGATCTATTGTTTAGATGCCTTAGTCACATTCACACTTTCAGCCCTTAGAAACTGTTGGATGCAGATAACTTGTTGCCGGCATTCAAAATCCTTTTGTAGTATGTCTGGTCATATATGATCTCTGCATAAATCTGTTCCATAGACTACCCAATTTGACTACCTGCATTATTACTTGAAAGCAAGCAAACATCAGTAAGATAAAGCAAAAGCAATGTCTGTCCCTATTATGGTGATGGGCCTATTAGAAATCCACAAATAGATTACATTCATCCAGTAATTAGCAGAGCCATTCAAAACTCCGCTGGTTATGTTCACATGAATTTCTGGAAATACTTTCTTTGATTTCAGTTTGCTGGGCTTTGCACTTTTAGTTTTACTTTAAATTGATGGATTTGAATAAATACACAAATTTACAGCAAAACTCAGTCAAGACATGTGCTTGGCATGGTAAAACCATGCAAACTGAGGAGACACCAAACCAAAATCCCCATTTCAAACACTTCAAACTTTAAATCCAAAGCCAGGCTTTTCTAAACTTTCTAGCTTAAGTCTGTCTCTAAAGTTGGTGAGTTTCACCTGATTTTTAGCAAGAAGCCATAAATTCACTTAGATTTTCTCACCCTGACTAATAAAACCTGAAACCATGCAAGAAACATGTTTTCGTGTTTTGTTTCAAACACTTTGCATGGCTTTCATGACCAACCATATCTGCAGGGTTTTTTTTACATTACACAACAATCCGATACAAGTATCAGTGATGTAAAGGTAAGCACATACTGCCCCATACTGAAAACACACATATAAGTAGCTTTACTCATATCAGTGGTTCCAATTTTGATGGGACAATTCTTGTGAATTAAGTTGCAGGGCAATCAAATGTGTATAAATAAATTGTGGCCTGTATTCACAATCCTTTTATAGTGCACAGTTCAGTTTGCATTAATGGTTGCTGAAGAGGCACACATAGCCAGCTAAACTTCCGTTCATATCAGTGGTACAAAAGATCCAGGTTACAGTTCTATGTTAAAAGTTATGCTAAGCCTAGGACAACAGGTATTTAACTCTTAATTCATGTGAGCTAGTGAGTGTTGCATAAATGCATGAGCAGATGTTGAATAGATCTGCAGATGAGCTGAAACATGTCCAAGAAAATTAAGTACTTGTTCTCTTTTTCATTTTTGAAAAAAAAAATATTAAACTCTCAAAAGCATCTCAACAGCCAGCAGCGAAAATCTTGAACAGTCGACGTGCATCATTTGAACTTTCCATGGTCTACAGACCTTCTAAGGTGAACAATGTGACCTGATTAAGGCAAAGGCCAAAGAGATGCTTCCTACCCACTCCCCCTTTTTTTTTTCTTTCCTTGCATCATTTCATAAGCACTTCAGTCCTTGAATCTAACAGGGGCTCGGTTACATGGCCGCACTTTAGAGTGTAACTCAACTGCCAGAACATGATCCTTTCTCATCCTGGAAGGAAATGTAGTCTTCCATTCTAAGGGCCAAGTTAAGGCCTTTAAATTCTTTAAACTCAAACACTCAGGTCTTGAAATCCACCCAGCTCTATGGTTCCTTTCCTTGGAAGAGCACCTCATTAGCAGAGGAAGGGGAAGACTGAAAAGTCTGCCAGGAGCCAAGACCACAGAGATTTTAAATTTGCAAGATTAATGAAACAAAGTCTCTAGATCTCTCAAGCATATTTAAAGGCTGGGAGTTCGAATGGAAGTGGGATCTCTCAGCTTCTCTTACCTTGTGAAACAGATTGAGAATGGATTTCTAGATATGCCGACTTCAACTAGAAGTTGCTCAGTGTCTTTGAAAATCAGGCCTTATATGACCTAAAGAGGTGCACCATTTTAAAGCAAACTGCAGTGGCAGCTCTGAACACTCAGAATTTCCAGTGGGAATTTGCTGTAAATGGAGAATAGCACCTGGCTTTTGGGGGTGAGGGGGGTGAGCAAGTGAGCAGTAGTACTCAAAGATTGAATCAGGTTCAGGGATCCACTAAATAGGGCCAAAATAGAACTTGTAATCATATCTTACAAACCTCCGCTTTTCCTGCTTCTGTCAATAGTCCTCCCCCTTTCACAAACCCATAAGATGGGACTTAACATTGACTTTTCCTCTCTTGCTCCACACATGCAGGCTATAGCCAAATCTTTACTTACTTACGTTGGTTTTCTATAATGAAAAGATGTCTGCACAAAGCTCTAGGACAGTGGTTCCCAACCTTTTTCAGGCTGGGGAGCCCTTTTTAATGAAAAAAATCTCCCCCCCCCTGCTGATTATGTAATCTGACCCACACGGGCAGACTCTGGCCCGCACCTGTGGGACAGCTGGTGAGCAGTGATGCTACCACCATTGCCTGCACCACTGGGGAGCTAAGCCGTGGCAGCTGTGGTCCCCTGCCCTTGCCCCTGATGGGGAGCTGCCGCAGCCCCATCCCCCTGCCAGGATCCAGGCACAGGAGGGGAAAGGCAGCCCTGGTGAGGAGCATCAGGGCTGTAGCTGGATTCCAGCCCTGGGTAGGGAGAGGCTCCGCAGACCCCCTGTAACATGTCTGCAGACCCCAGGGGGTCCCCGGACCACAGGTTGGGAACCACTGCTCTAGGAGGTGCCCTGACATATAATTAATATTGCTAGAAAAGAAAAAGAATTCAAAGGACCCCACCTCCCCCACCAAACCCCACAGCAGTCAAATAACTATTGAAAATGAGCTCTGCTGCCCTAAAAAAAGAAAAACCCCAGAACGCCTTTTGCCCTTTCCAAACACCCTGTCAACAGATGTCTTTTGGCGTATACTCAGAAGGTCATCAAATCCTTCTGCTTCTTCCTCTTCAGCATCTCCAAGATCTGTCATTTCTTTCCATCCAGACAGCAGATCTCTTATTTTGGTATTCCTTGTATTCTGCATTGTTTACTGCAACAGCCCCCTTTCTCTTTGGCTTTTTTAGTTCCTTTCAGGGTCTCATGTGCTAGTGCTCTGCTGTGGAGCTGGTTTTGCAAAGGGCATAGAACAGAAGAGGGAATATCTTAAATCAATGTACTTTACAAGTAAACCTCCTTGGTGAATTTTGATGTCTAGTCATGCAGATATTATAATGCATCAGAATATCAGCATGAAAGGGAAAGGAATTATCCTTTTCACAGGGTCTGCTATTCTAACTTCTTATTGGTGTGGAGCAAAAGCCAATCATCTGAGTCACAGCAGGGGAAATAGATATAAAATAACAGCATGTGGCCTTGGACAGGATAACTTCGAGGCTTGGAAACTGAACTATACCTGGAGGTGTTTCCTTCACAACAAGGCTAAGGCTTCTGCCAAGATGGTGGGGGGATTGCCTGTACTGCTGTTGCCTACTGTGTGGTATCTGTTCTGTGGGTCATTTCAGTGTTCAGGGCCTGCCTGTCTCACACCTCTCATAAAACACTACATTTACTGATAACTGTAAAGGGAAAAATTGCAGTTGATACTATTCTGCTAATATATGCAAATTCCAAAGGGGTAGCTGTGTTTAGTTCAGCAAAACAAACAAGGAGCCTGGTGGCACTTTTAAAGACTAATAAATTTATTTAGTGCTTGAATTTTCATGGGAGAAAATCCCACTTCATCAGACGCTTTGAAGATGGGGAACTTACTGTAACTTAGCTGTAAGTTCCTCATCTTCAAAGCGTCTGATGAAGTGGGATTTTCTCCCACAAAAGCTCAGGTAATAAATAAATTTGTAAGTCTTTAAAAGTACCACCAGACTCCTTATTTGTCTTGCTAATATATAGATATACAGGGATCGATTCTGATGGCACCAGGATGGGGCCTGACTCCTCTCCCATCATCTGGTCACAAAAAACTTCTGTTTTCAGACTACACAGTGGGGGGAAATAGCCTACTTTTCTTCTGCACAGAAGCCAGTGACAGTGCCCCCTTCCAGCTGGCAGTAGTAGGGCTAGGAAGGTATACGGGGCCATATTGCTTAAATTTTAAAGTATTCCTATTAAACTAAAACTCTAAACACCTAGAAACTAACAAGCTCCTGTAAATAGTGAACTTGGCACCAACTCACTCAATTTGCTAGGGGTCTCCTAAATTTGAGTAAGCAACCACACCCATAAAATGCAATTGTGGTGACACCAATCCTGCATCATTCAGAGACTTTTACACCTGCATGGGGAACCGTATAGGCTTCAGGGGCACTCTTTGTGAGGACAGCTGTCTACCTGCCTGCTATACAATACAAAATTGGGGCCTGTATATGCAGACTATGTTACGTCATATCCTTGACTCGTGTCTTTCTAACAGAACTTGATCCTAAGAACCAACTTCTGCTTGATTACACTGGAATTAATTTAATGAAGGCCTCTATCCTTAAGGTTTTAGTTTCAACAAATTACTTTTGGTAAACGTTTAGAAACACATGAGCATTTTCGTTTGAAGCTGAAAAAATCAAATTCTGTCACTGCTTGGCTGGCCTGGGAAGGAGCAAAGGAGCTTCATGCTCTGACAGGCACTTTGCCTTCTTCTGTGAAGTGAAAGGAACTTCTTAACTGCAGCTCCCTTTGGTGAGTAGTGCTTTTCTCAATGTCCTTGCCCATGTGGGTAAGCATACTTTATCCTGAGACCACAGCTCCTTGTGATGAAAAAATTTCCTGAGACCACCCAGGCCCTTGTTGGAATAGAAGAGCTGTTCCAAATTTCCTTGTTCATGCATAGGAAGAGGGTCCATAGTTGTCTGATTTCCTTGAGCTATGGTGGGTCAGTCCTCGATGGTCTCTCACTGTTCTGTCCCCTACACTATCACTATTGTTGTGTTAAGCAATGTAAATCAAGGGTAGGGGAGGGAGACGATTGTTAAATCATTTTGGAGGATTTATTCCCTATTGATTTATTATTAATAATTATTAATTTTTTAAACATTATTTAGTCCCTACTGATTTCCAGGTTAAATTTAATTCTCTCCCACTTCAAAACCATTTTTTCTTCAATTAATAGAATATATGTAAATAGACATTTAATTAAACAAATAAAATCTGGAAATCTTAACTACATTTAACCCACAGGATTTCTCATGGGTGTGTAATTCACACACACACACACACACACACACACACACACACACACACACACAC
>ML681966.1:64572790-64615365 GCA_007922195.1 Podocnemis expansa
CACACACACACACACACACACACACACACACACACACACACACACACACACACACACACACTCTATGCATATGTCACCTTTTGTCAAGTGCATATATAGTACCTTGCTCTCCTATATCGCACTTTTCAACCATAGATCTCAAAGGCGATGTCCACACATAGATCGTTATTTCAAAATAACCCATTTCGAAATGCGTTATTTTGAAATAAAGTACTTGTTTCAAAATAAGTTAATTCGCATTAACAGTTTGTTAATGCGAATTAAGGGAAAGCCTGCTTTCAAAACAGCTGTTGTTTCGAAAAGGTTATTTTGAAACAGAGCCGTTCGGACATGTTGTTTCGAAACAGTTGTTTCGAAATAATGGTGTTGTTTTGAAACAACGTGTCTGAATGCCGTTGTTTCAAAACAACCGTTTCGAAACAACAGCTATTTCGATTAGATGCGAGGGTTAACGGTTTCGAAATAATGGTGTGTTGTGTGGACATGCCACTTCTTCAACCTCTGCTGTTTTGAAATAAGATGCCTGTGTGGACATACCCAAAGAGATTTACAAAGGGAGAATCATTAACTGTCATCTCCCCAGATGATGATCAAAATAGATGGAAAAATCTTGGCAAAAGATAAATAAAAGACAAAACAAGGAGGTATAGAACATCCTTAAAAACAAGCCTTGGTCTATCTGTTATGAAACAGCTAGGATAATCTAGTTCCAAAGGATGTGATGTGTTAGTTTAGTTCAGCAAAACAAGCAAGGAGTCCTGTGGCACTTAAAGACTAACGAATTTATTTATCACATGAGCTTTCGTGGGAGAAAATCCTGTCTGACAACATGGGATTTTCTGCCACAAAGGCTCATGAGATAAATAAATGTGTTAGTCTTTAAGTGCCACAGGACTCCTTGCTTATTTTTCTAGGATCATCTAGTATGTCAACACTAGAGGGCTGCTTTGTACAATCCGATTTCTAAGAATTCCTAGTGCTATTACCAAATTCCCTAGCATGGTGTGCAGGCTTTGTAAAAGGCACTGTGTTCAAATATTCACTACACTTCCTGGCATGTTGTGTGCCCTGCAGTAAATAATGTTGCAATGCATCTGTTAAAATGAGTAGTGGTAAGACCATCGTGATGGGGTGAGAGGTGGCAATTTTTAAAAATAGAAATAACTAAAACGCTACACATGCAAATTTTCTTAGGTTGAAATTTCTTATGGTAGATTTGTTGGACAGCCTTCATTGTCTATCCGCCTCCCCTCCCTGACTATCCCAGTGCATCTAAGTATGGACACACACTTGCCTGGTTTACTTCCCTCATGTACAGACTCAGGATGTTATCCTGTGTGTGTGTGTGTGCTGATTCTAAGCTTTTTCATCCACCCCTTCGTTCCAAGCCCACCTTTTGCCATTTATAAGCCCTTCCTGTGTGGAAATTGTAAATACCACACTTGGCCTTCCTGAACACTAGAATAGCTCTTCATAACCGGACGCTAAGGAGTGTGAAATTATGATGCATTTCCCTTCTCCTCCCCAGAGGCCGAAATACCACCCCCTTGCCCTTGTGATCTCAGCCCCAAATGACTTGAGAAGTAAATGTTCTGAGCTAACTCTCAAATCTGGGTGTCCTCCATAGCAGATAACTGAGTTAGACCCAGCTGTGTGACTGGCTCTGTTCCCTATTCTGAATGAACAGAAAATCCATCATGTAAAGCAATCTGAATATATTCCCCTGAAGAAACTCTCTTTTACTTATAACTAGCTCTGAAAATTGCTTATCTGTGTACAGGTATTTCAACAGCAGTAGTGACCATTGGTGAACAGTTTTACTTCTAAGCAGCACAGTGTGTATTACTGTCTATGTGATTTGAAAGGGAGCCTTTCTTAAGATTCTAGGGTGGTATTCTGTATATTCTGTCTCCAGCAAATCTCCCCTCCCCTCACGTTGTAGATTCTGACTTTGAAAGGCTTATCCTACATGTACATGTTATAGGCCATCATTTTACAGTTTAATAGAAAAAAAAATCACGCCACAGGTATAATCCCAGGGAAATAACTTCATTAAATCAGAGTTAAGATAAAAAAAATCCATCATTACTTAATCATTTAATTTATTTATTTATTCCTTTGTTTATTTAAATTCCAAACTCCAGTAAGAAATCTAGAAATCAAATGCTACAAAATCTGGAAATTTGAAGTGAAGGCTAGTTTTTAAAAGAAAATGAGAACATGGAAATGCAGACATAAGGCGTCCAAACAGCTGCAACTCTGCCTGTTCTCCAGCAACTCTTCTGCACCGTCCTGCCTCAGCCACACTAAGCTTCCACCCTGACAACTTGCACTTTGTTTCCACAATGGAGATATTTTGATGAAAAAGCGTTATTTGGTTTGATGTATGTCCAGAGAGGTTTCAAGTCTGAGCTAAAGGCTTCTTCGGGTCACCTGATTTGTGCATTTTGCCTAAGCAACCCAGGAACTGATAAGAACATAGCTTTGCTTGTATATGTGCACGTGATAGCTAAAATATGATTCCCCGGCTCCCAAGTTGTAAGCGACCTAATTTTTGTTCTGGTCTGTAGCAGGTTTAGAGCCCTACGTGCAGTCCCTACGTGCCCTTGTGAGATTTAGTATACACAACACTTAAGCTTTGAAACTTTGCCACTTCTGGGGAGTGATTCTGAGCCAGCGTTCAGAATACAGTCATGGAAAAAGCTGGCTTTTTTGTAATGATGGCTTACAGTATTATAGAAGGTAGCAACAAAAGGTCCTTGTAGCATCATCTAATAGGGCACTTCCGTTTAAAATGGTGTAGTACTGTACCATCTGTCTAGCAACAAAAGGAAGTAGCTCACTTGTCTTCAGAGTGTGTACATTTCCCAATTATCCGGTCTTACTGTGGCAGAATTAAGGTTGTTAGGGTGATTCTACCTGTGCATCTCCAGGCTTTATAAAGCGTGACCTTGAGTTAGTATTTCCAGTCTAATTTAGTATTTTGTGGCAAATGGCCCTTGAAAGTTCCCCTCTAAATCTCAGTAAAGGGGGAAAGGATATAAAGTTAAAATCACACCTTATTACCTTAACACCAGATTAAAGGTCTTTATTTATTTATTTAGTCTAGGAATTTAATAATTGCTCAGTGAGTGGTGGTTACAAACTCAGGATTCCTGCTACAGTCTCTTCTTGGTCAATTGTAAAATCTACTCAGTCACAAACTGTACCATTTGCGTGCCTGTACCTCCAACTGATATTAATAGGGGTGATGTGTATAAATCCAGCGCTGTGCAGTCCTCCAGCGGCTCAAAATGATCTCCAAGGGGAATGCATGGTGGCTGAAGGGATCTCTGGCAGGTGAGTTTGTTCCACTCATTTATCTGCCTCTCCCCAGAGGCCAGTAATTTGATTCCGCTTCTTTTTAAGAATTGGCTTCAATCCCTAGTTATATCTTACCTTAATGCTTCCTCCATTAAATATCCTACCATTAGCTACATTTCCATTTTCTATATGGAAGGTGAGGCAAAATGATCTCTTTGGTGACAACTTCCTTCCACACAGCCCGCAGACACTGAAGACATACAGACCTAAACAGCTGTAATCCTTTATGTTAATAACGCCTCTGTTACAGTTTTTCAGTACCAGTGGGTTATGGGCTCCAAAGTTTCTGTAACAGTGTGGCATATCCCTAGTTCACAGATTCAAGAAAATCTTTTTGGACAATTGTCCATCCAAAAGAATGAAGTTCATCTTCTGCTTAATCTTTTCTAACAGTTGAAAACAAAATGCAGAATGGGTGTGCATGTAATTTTAGCTCAACTTGCCTTTTTCTGTGCACCCTTTTGTCTTCTCCTTCAGGTGTCTTCAGAGGAGAGAAATATTCGACCCCTGCTCTAAATATCTGAAACTAAAAAGAGCAACATTTTTTTTGACTGCGGGAGTGCGATTGCTGTCAGCGATGGCATAGTGTTTATTTTGGTTATTCATAAATGGGAACGTTTTAAATAGTACTTTATTCACTCGGCATAAGTGACGCATCATCTATGTATAGATAGTAGTTTTGATCTGGAGACTGACACTGTTCCCACAAAAACGCATAGCAGAGCCCTTACTCCGCTCAAAGTTGCTGCGAGAACCTGGATCAGCATGCATCTGTTCAGCTGACATCTCTGCAGCCACCCCACCTTCCCGAATCAATCAAAATACACCTATGAAGAGCCAGTAGACCAGGACTTGTTTTACTTCCCTGGACTGTAAAAAGGGTCGCTTACCTATGGCTGAACCCACTGTAGAGAAACAAAAGGGCAAAACTGTTTGGTTTTTTTTTTTGGCCTCTCACGTGCTTGAAATACCATCGACTACCGGAACTGATCTGCGTGGGATACGATTTTAATTCTCTTGCAGCTGACTTCGAAAGTCCAGCGTCGGTGAAGCTGGACTACGCTTGGGCAACCTAAGCGTTGTCCTGCTGCTCTTCAGAGCAGTTTTCACATTTCGGCGGATTGTTCCCAGAAGGGTGAGGACTGCTCAAATGTCATCCCCCGGGGCGGGGGGGGGGGTAAATACTCCCGAGGGATCGTGCCTACGGCTACACGGCTTGACGAAGAGTCAAGCTCCTGGGAGGACAGGACTTCCCCTCATCAAGCGGCCAGGTTTCCAGTGCACGTGAGAGGAGAGGCGAAAAGAGCAAGGAGCCTGGTGGCCCGTAAAGACTAAGAGATGCATTTGTGGCATGAGCTCTGGTGGGAGAAAACCCCGAGGCTTTGGAGCGGGGGAGCTCACAGAAGGGGATGGAAAGAAAGGAGAGGAGAGGCGAGCTGGCAAGTCAGCCCAAGCTGAGCGCTTTGAAGTTGAGCCTGGGAGAGAGGCAGGGCCAGCAGCCTGCTGTGAAAGGCGGGGAGAGCAGACCCCGTGGGCGAGGCCCCAGACGGCCGCCCTCCCCGTCCAGGGGAAAGCCAAGACTCCCCCCATGCTCGGGCTTCACTTCTGCGGGGCGGGGCGGCTCCTTCTCCCGCCAGTGGCATTGGGAGCGCCAGCCGGCCGGCCAAGCCCCGTTTCCCGCCCAGCCTGAGGAGCCAGGCGCGCGCCTCAGCCTTCCCGCCTCCTCCCAATCGCCGCCGGGCCGGGGATGGAGGCGCGCCGCAAGCCTCGGGGAGCCGCCGCCCTGGCAGCCGGCGAGACCTCGTCGTCCTCCTCCTGCCCGTCGCCGCCGGCCGCCAAGGGCCCGAGCTCCTCGTCGTCTTTCGGCTACGACAGCGAGGAGGAGGCGGCGGCGGCGGCGGCGGCGGGCGGCCCCGGGGAGGCGCACTACATCAGCACCCACGAGATCCAGCTGAGCGAGGTGGAGCACGACATGGACTTCGACGTGGGGCTGGCTTCGCGCTGGGACTTCGAGGACGACAACGTGATCTACTCCTTCGTCGACTACGCCTCCTTCGGCAGCGACGAGACCCCCCGCCACACGCCGCAGCCCGCCCGCGGGGACCCCCCCTCGGAAGCGAGCCAGCCCCGCCGCCCCAGCCCCGGCGGCGAGCACCCCGGCGGCCAGCTCCGCCTATCAATCAAAGCCGCCGCCAGGGCTATAAATGAGCTTAGCCAGCCGGCCGCCGGGCCACAGCATGACGGCGCCGCCATGAGCCTCCGCCTCTGCGGCGCGGCCGAGCGCGGCGGCCCCGACGGCCTGGCGGAGAAACTCATCGCCGTCCCGGCGCGCCTGCAGAGCCGCGGCGGCGCCCTGAAGGCCAAGGAGGCCGGGGGCTACTCCAGCGGCGCCTCCAGCGCCGTCAGCGAGCTGGACGATGCGGATAAGGAGGTCCGCACGCTGACGGCGCGGGCTTTCCGCAGCTTAGCCTACCCCTACCTGGACAGCCTCCAGCTCAGCTCCCGCGAGTCCTCCGCCTCGCTGTCGGAGCAGGCGCTGGGCATCAACCGCTGGGCCACCTACCTGGACCTGAAGTGCGGCAGCCTGGCGCAGAAAGCGGAGCAGAAGCTCTTCAAGAGCAGCGCGGCCGCCGGCGAGCAGCTCCCGCCGCGCTCCAAGGCGCTGGAGTTCGTGGTCAGCAAGCTCGACGGCGAGATCAGCCACGTGGAGGCGCCGCCCCGCCGGGAGAAGCGGCTGCGGGCGGTGACTCTGCTGGAGCTCAGCGGCCCCCGCCGGGCCGAGCTGCCCGAGGCCGGCAAGCCCAGCGCGGCGGAGGCTCCGCACCACAAATCCAGGCTGGCCTCCAGCCTCCTCAAGAACGTCATCTCCAAGAAAATGCAGCGGGAGCACGAGTTTAAAATGGAGCGGGGCGAGATCAGCGACACCTCCTACACCGGCCTGGCCGCCCCCAAGGAGCAGGAGGCCGCCGGCAGGGAGAAGGCGAAGGAGGCCGGCGTGCAGAGGCAGAGCTCCCGCTTCTCCGAGGCCGGCTCCGACCACACGCTGGTGACGGGCGAGGAGCCGGGCGAGCGCCTGGGCAGCAAGTCGCCGCCCTCCAAGGCGTCCACCCCGCGGCCGGACCGCCCCGTCTCGGAGGAAGGCTGCGAGACGCGGAAAGGCGCCTCCGAGGCCGGCAAGGCGCCCTTCCTCCGCAGCCAGCACAGCGCCTTCCGCTCCTGGAAGGAGAAGGAGGCGGCGGCGCAGGAGGAGGAGGAGAAGAGGAGGAAAGAGGAGCGCGCCCCGCGGGGGGCGAAGCTGCAGCTCCCGGCCGCCGACGGGCAGCCGCCCTCCGCCGGCAAGGCCACCAAAATGTCCCGCCTCTTCGTCCCCACCATCCGGCAGGGCGGCCGCGCCGCGCCGCCCGCCAAGCAGCTGCCCAGCTACTCGACGGCGCGCACGGAGACGCCGCTCCGCCTGAAAGGGCCCGAGATCAAGATCAGCCTGGGCAGCCTGCAGCCCAGCAAGGAGCCGCCCTTCAGCATCGCCAAGCTGCTCACCCCCAAGCTGGCTGGCAGCGCGCCCAAGCCGGCCGAGGGGCCCCAGCAGAAACTCTTCAAAGGCGAGGCGCTGGATAAGGTGCCGCAGTTCCTGGTGCGCGACATCCGCGAGAGCAAAGCCAAGGGGCCGGGGCCCATCCACCAGGTGCGGGACGTCCGCAAGCTGATCAAGAGCTGCTACGGCCACGACTCGGGCGAGGCCGGCAGCGACCGTGGCAGTGCCCTCTCCGAGCAGTGCAGCGCCGAGCACAAAGCCCGTCCGCCGCGGGCGCCCTCCCCCGTGCAGCTCGGCTGCCGCCCGGAGAAGCAGCCGCCCGCGCCGGAGGGCACCGTGCTGGTGCACAGGACTTCGGGCCGGCTGCCGGTGGCCACCATCGCCCCCAACAAGAGTGACCCGCGCTTGCCCGCCGTGCTGCAGATCGTGCCCAAAACCTCCGCGCCCTGGAGGCAGGCGCAGCACCAGCCGCCCGCTGCCCCGTCGGAGAAGGGCAAAGAGGAGGAGCCGCGGGAGGAGCCCAAGGCGCCCCTGCCCGGCCACAAGGCGCTGGAGAAGCTGACGGCGGCGGTGCGCAGCATGGAGGAGCTGTACAGCTTCAGCAAGCACGAGTGGAAGCGGAAGAGCGACCCGCGGCCCATCACCGACAGCCACGTGCTCTCGCTCATCGCCAGCCAGGAGCGCGCCCACGAGCCCCGCGCGCAGCCTCCGGCCCCTGCCGCCGTCGAGCGCCAGCCCCGCCCTGCCTCCGGCCCCCGCCCCGACATGGTCTCGGCCAAGGCGGCGGCGTTCGAGAACCGTGCACGGGAGCGGATGCGCCCACTGGCGGGGGAGGCTGCTGCTGACAGAGCCCCGCATGTGCCACGTGGGGGCTTCACCCTCAGCTCCGTGCCCAAGGCCAAGCTGCCCGCCGCCACCACCGCCTCCCCGCTGGGTGGCCTTAAGGGCCCGCCCGGGCCGGGGGCGCTCAAGCCGTCGCCGGTGGCCGTGGAGGCGAAGGCGGGTGAAGCGGAAAAGGGCGCCCGGCAGGCCGAGTGCGGGGACTACCTGGCCCTGCCCGGCAAGGAGCTGCCGTCGGCGGGGACGGGAGGAGGCCGCCCGGCTCCGCTCTCGGCGGCGGCGGCCGCCACCGCCCTCCAGCCCTTCAGCACCGCCAAGGCCCAGGGTGGCACCAGCCCCAAGCAGCCGCCCGCCCCTCCGGCGGCCACCCCCGAGCGCCACGCGGCCGCCCCCGAGCTGCCGTCGGCCACCATCTACCACCAGGCGCTGCCCCTCGCCGCCCTGCACGGCGCGCAGCCCCCGCCGCTCCTCTGCTTCTCGCCGCCCTCGGCCGCCGACCCCTTCCCGCAGACGCAGCGCAAGGTGCTGCTGGACCTGAGCACCGGCCAATACTACCTGGTGGACGCGCCCGTGCAGCAGCCCCTTAAGAGGAGGCTCTTCGACCCCGAGACCGGCCAGTACGTGGAGGTGCCCATGCCCCAGCAGCCGGCCGTGGCCCCCGTGCCGCTCCCCATCTCCCCCTTAGCTCTCAATCCAGGGGCCTACGGGGCCACCTACATGATCTATCCTGGCTTCCTGCCCACCGCTATGCTGCCGCCAAACGCCCTGCAGACCCAGCTCTCCCGCCCAGCCAGCGACATCAGTGCCCCCGCCGAGCCCGGCAGCCCTGTGGCAGCAGGACTGGTGGGAGGAGAGGCCGCTTTTGTGGAGAATCCTTATTATATCGCCACGGGTAAAGCCCAGTCCTCAGCTGCTGCTGCCCAGCTCAGGGGGGCGGAGGGGAAGCCGGTCATCAGCATCACCTCCCAGCAGATGGGCCCAAGGATAATCGCCCCGCCTTCCTTTGATGGTACCACCATGAGGTTCGTGGTGGAGCACAGATGATGACAAACCAAAGGGGCTGCTGGTGAGTTGGGCTGCGCTTGTAAAATGTGTGTGATAAGGGCGGTTGCTGTCCAAAGGAAGCGTGAGTAGGTACGGTAAAATAATACTTAATCTCAAAGGTGGGTAAGCATTTTTTTTTTGCTAAATGCTTGTCACGTGGAGCTGTCTGGGGTAGGCATCAAAGTGGGGGACAATGGTATTTGTGTGGATCTTTATTCACCTCTGGCTGGGCTGCTTTTTTGACCAGGGTTCACCACAGATAAGGAACTCCCTTCTCCTTTTGGGAATTTTTAAAAAAAAATGCTTTCCTAATTGAAAACTTAAAAGATATTTTAAAATATAACCTATTCACTGACAGCGTATTTATTGCCCCTCCCCACACACCTGCTTGGCTGGATGGTGTTTGCAGGATCTGGCCCAGGCTAGGGTTTCCTATGGGGAACAGTCCCATGGATGAGGGTGGATTAACATAATTAATAAGCGTTACTCCTAGTAGGAATTGTTTTCTTAGGACCCTGAGTTCTATTGAAATGGTTTATACGTGTCTGTAAGTAGATGCACACTCGAGATCATCATCTAGTCACTCAGTCTCAGTTTCAAAACGAGGTTCATGGCTTTCTAGTGAAAATATATGAGTCCATGTCTTGTAGGAGGAAGGAACTGATAGCTTCAAGAAGGAAAAGCCTTTCAGTTTCTCCTTCAAGAAGCTGAGTCACATACAGAGGCGAACCTCTTTTCACTCAGTTGTTTTCCAGTGTGAGAGGGAAGCAAGGGCTTACTTCTGTTGAGCCAGTATGGAGTCACTTTCCTGCTTACATGCAAAGAGGTAGGAAGACAAGGCAGGATAGATCACTCCAGGGCACGGCTCCTACTCACTGGGGCTGGAAGGAAGATCTGAAGGTCTGAAAGAAACCAATTCCATTTCATTTCCCTTTCTTGAGGATCTATTGAAGGCCATGCCATTTGTGTGAAGTGGTGCTAAAGGCAGCACAGTCATGGGATGGGGGTTTTCTAAGGCTTTGTTTACGCTGAGGACTAACAAACACCCACCAACCACCAGCATGTTTGTCTTAATGCAAACACATAGCGTAAGCAGATGGCATTGCTACAAACTGTGATTTGCACAAGTACAACTTGTCTCAGTTTCAACCATGGGTAATATGGCACAACGGCAAATCACAGCTTAACCTGACTTTGAAAATTTACTGCTGTCCAGTTACCCCGGTGTTGTACCATACATGGTTGTAACCAAGGCAAATCATCTGTGTAGACATGGATCGAAAGCTGTTCACACAACAGGGAAGATGGAGTGAGGTGTACAACAGAAGCAGAACTCAGGCTACAGAATAAATGTTATAAAGTTAGTAGAGCCTTTTAATTGGGGAGATAGGTGTCAACCCTAGATAGGCTGTGAACATGATTATCAAAGGCCAGCTCATACTGTATTGCAAATAAATAAATAAATATTAAGAAATTGGCTTTGGGATTGGTGGTGTTTGGCTCTAGAACAACTGTTCCCAAACTGCGTTCCGTGGAACACTGGTATTCTGCACAGTGGGAATAGTTCTGTGAAAAAAAATTCAATGCTAGCAAAAATATTTTTCATTCTAACTCTTTTAAATCAACTTTTGAGCAATACATGCCGCAATTTTTTGGTATGAAAACCCCCTTCATCCCCGACCAGCATGGATGTGTTCCATCAATATATTCCCAGCCCAAAAGTGTTCTGTGGCCGAATTAGTTTGGGAACTGCTGCTCTGGAAAGTAACTGACAAACAGTTTGGGATCTACAAAGAATATGTGTGACAGCTGTGCACAATGTTCTTGTCAATCTTAGTAACAAATCTTCCCAGGTTTTCGGTTTAGCTCTAATCTACTGCTTTCTTTAGTTCCCACGCTTGTTTCTATGTTTTTTCCCCCCCATATTTTGTGGTCTTTTATTGGTGTTACTATCAGTGAGAATACAAAAAATTACAAGAACGCAATAATCTCCAGCTGACTAAAACCTGTTTTAGATAGGTGGTCTATGCCTGTGTTTCCCAATCTTTTTTTTCTGCCGTGGCACACCTTGATACTTTCAAATTTTTTGAGGCGCACCACCATTAAAAACTCATGAATGCTCAAATTAACTTAAATTACTTATGAATATTCATGAACCATGGCACAAGTGTTTTGGAAATGCTGCTGTGTGGGGTAGTAGGGGTAGCAGAGCAGGGGTGACAAAACGGGAGGTCAGGAGTCATGTGCAGTGGCAGGAGTGAGTGTGGGGATCAGAGCAGGGCGGGGGTGGCAAAAGAGCACAAGGGCAGCCGTGTGGGGAACAGCACAAGGGTGGCAAGAGAGGAGAGAGAAAGGGAGAACAGGAGTGGCTTTGTGGGGGCAGGGGGAACCTGGGGAGTGGGAGGGTAGGGCAGGGGAGCATGGCACAGCACCTACTTTCCCCTTCTCCACAGTGGCTCCCTGCCACCCACGGCAAATCCTCACCCCACTGCTGCTCCCTCCCACCCCAGTGGGCACCGTCTTCCCCTCTCCCAGCCCCCTGCTGCCTGTGAGGGACCCTCCCATCACTGCAGGGGCAGAACTAGGCCTCCAGCCCCCAGCTACACACCCACCGCCAGCCGCCCCACCCCCAGCTACACCCTCCCAACCGAACAGCCACTCCACAACCCCAGCTACACACTCCGCTACACACACACCCCCTACCCGGCACAACCCCCAGCTGTGTCCCCACCCCAAGCCCTTACCTGGGCTGTTTGCAGGCTGGCTGATGGGAGCTGCTCCACCCTGCAGGGGAGATTCACACACTCCCAGCCCCCCCTCTTCCCCCAGCACCAATCTGCTGGCTGGGTTAAGGTGGACTGGGGTTTAAGGTGGAGCCACCAGAACTCTTGTGTTCCAGCTGTTCCTACTATTTTTAGGGGGACTCCTGGAACTCCACCTTCAGGTGCCTTCCTCTATTTTTAGGGGGGCCAGAATGCTGCCTGACTAAAAATAGGGGGTCCCTGGAACTGTGTTAGGGTGCCTTCCTCCTTACTTTAACCCCTGCCTTTTCCCAGCCCTGTACAGCCCACATACTTTAATCCCAGCTGTTGGGGATGCTCAGGGCACACTTGGGGTGTTGCTGCGGCACACTGGTTCGGAACCACTGGTCTATGCGTTCAGCATTTCTTACGTTGTTTTTGTTGCTTACCTACCTTATTTGTAAATCATTCTATTTTACATTGCAAATGAATTGTTTACATTGTTAATTATTGCATTCACTGAGAGGTGGCCAAACATCACTTGGGTGGATTCGCAATCCATTGTTTAAGGTTTATCCAGTGTTAATCCAGCTAATCCTAGCATGAATTTTTCATCTGGGTACATGATAAAATTGTGGACATCTTTTGCTCTCTTGTTTCCTCTCTTACAGTTTAGAAAGAAATCTTACATCACTGGTGCACCAAATTATGGAGCATAATTTATTCCTTAGATTACTGTGCGGATATCTTAGATATATTTTTTTAAAATAGCCCATTTTAGTGTATACTGTATTAGGAACACACTGTTAGAATTGTAGCAACTGTACACGAGAAAAGAATACATTGTTCAACCTCTGGAAAGCCACGGTCACTTTTTTCCTCAAGTTGTTTTTGTCTGACTCCTCATGGGTTATTCTGTGGTTTCTTCAGTTACCTGAACTAATGTTTCTGATTGAAGGATACACTTTGAGCACAACAGTCCATGTATCCCTGAATAATGGTGCAAATATTGCATATATTTCCCTTTGCTGAATGATATTCTTGGGAGTCCAGCATGGAATATAAAACAAAGAATCCTGCAGCAGTTGAAGACTAACAAATTTATTTAAGTGCCACAGGATTCCTTGTTTGTTTTGCTGAACTAGACTAAAACGGCTACCCCTTTGGAAATCAGCATGAAATATGCATCAAGTGGCACAAAATACATGGTACTAAATTTGATACATAAAATAATTCAGCAGTTTATAGCAACTCACTAAACTTTTCTATAACAAAAAGAATGCCTTTAAACTGGCTTGGCCTAAAATTTCAATTTTTGGTTGATCATTCTTTTAAAATGGGAAGAAATGTATCTATCTAAGGACGTGGAACTAAGGAAAACATCAGATGGATGATACAGTACAAAAGGCATTTTTATCAACCCTGACTTTAAAATAAAATCCATAAAACAAATAGTTGTCTTACTTAGTTATATATCACAAATTTCAGTTCATGTTCAGACTTTGCTCACCTACATTATTTTCAGTGGAAAAACAGTGAGATGACATTGCAACCATAAACTATTGCCCTGTTGTCCTTTATATATGTTGATCTTGACTTTAATCTAGATAAAGATGTGAAAGATAGATTACAGATGTGAATGTGTGAATAATCCACACTCCCCTGTGAAGTAAATTATACTGCCCTAAGCACCAGTGCAGCTAGTGCTCTGTTGGTGGGAGAGCTCTATCCTGTCAGCTTAGAGCAGGGGTTCTTAACCTGGGTTGTCCATACCCCTGGGAGTCCATGGTGTGTGGGAATAACATGTAATGGTTAAGGATCCTGGCTTACAGTGTCCTCTCCACCCCAAGCACAACAGCAGGACAAGTGTACATGCAGTAGTATGGGTGTATCCTCATTTTTCATCCCCCTCTTCTTTCATTGTCTTTTCTGCTATCCTCCTTTCTCTGTGTATCGTTTCTGGCATATTTATAGGTATACACACTTCTCTCTCTTCCTCCATTTCTGCCTCTTTCCCTTTTTCCTATTCTCTAACTCTTATTTCCTTTCCATTTAATATATCTCTACTTAGTTTACTTCAGCTTTTGTCTCTTGGTGTCCCACCCAGGCACCAGATACAGTAGGAATGCATCCACTAGGTCTGCACTTGAAACCCACTAACTGGGAGGGGTAACTGATTGTTCATTTCATTCTGCGTCCAGTTCCATTTGTAAAGCGCTTGAGTGCAGAACTTCTTTGACGTCTAAAATAGACTGAAATAACTGCCCATATCTCATGGGCTAGCCATAGGTTTTTCAAGAGTTGGTGTGGGGGATCCCTCTGCGTTTTCTTTTTAGCTTTTCTTCTTAGAAAGAAATAACGATTTACTAACTCAAAAGCTAGTGTAAGTGTTTTTGATTGCTACCCTCTCCTTTACAATTCCCTACTTTCCTCTTTTCCCCCCCTGCTTTTTCTCTTCATCTTGTTCCTATCCTCTCCCTTTCTGTGTTAGCATATCATTTTAGTTTCTTAGCTCCTTCTTTGCTAATTGTGTTTAAGACTGATCCATCTCAGAAGTGGTTATTATGGGGGGCCAGTGTGACCTGACTCACTTCATCTTGTTTCTGTCTATCTTGTGATTGGTGATGATTATGTTAGGGCCTGATCTTGCAAACGTTTTTTTTTTTCCCCCCCTCACCCTGTAAACGAATGACCATTATTGGGAGCTTGCTGGGAAAATAGTTCTTATTTGTTAGTAGTCCTTTATTTATATAGTGGCAGCTAAGTACAGCTGTCTCTTTCTCTGGTATCAATTATGCTGGTGCACATACAAGTAAGTAAATGAAAATTTAATGTTAATTTTCATTTCCTTTGAATGGGGAGAGCCTGTTTGCCACATAGATAAGTGATGTTGGAAGGAAAGCCATTTTTATTTCAAGTTCCTGTGAGATTATTATGAGAAAAAGAAGCCCTAGTTCTTCAATGTATTATTTAGGGGTGGACCCTGCATCTGTATGATCTCATGGCGTTCTGCCTGCTTGCATGGAGTACGTTGCTGGATTAGATCCTTAGCTTTAAAGAAAAGTAACAACTGTAATAAAGACCTGGAAATGCATATTTGCTGTGAAATGAAACCTGGCATATAACTGCTCAGGCTATAAGTGAGTTGAATTACAAATAGTTGTTACAAGAATTTTAAAACGTTTCGTGTTCCTCTTATATTTATTCACATGCTCCGACTGGCGCAACTGTACTGTTGTAAGAGTAGATGGCATGTTTATTCTTGTGGTGAGAAAAGCCGTAAATCAAAGCTGATTAATTCTGTTACCCTAATTGTGCAAATGCAAACACTCGTCTGGAGCAGAAATTTCTAGAGGGGTAGCCATGTTAGTATATGTACAGCAAAAACAACAAGGGTCCTGTGGCACTTCATAGACTAAAAATTTCTTCGGGCATAAGCTTTCGTGGGCTCCAACCCACTTTGTCACATGCATGAAGTGGAAACTACGGTTGAGAGGTATGTATACACGTGCCAGGGTGGAGGAGGGCAAGTGTTAGCAAAGTCAATTCATAGGCAGATGGGGGCCATTCAGTTGACCAAAACTGGTGTGAATGGGTCCCATCTGCCATCTGAATTGACTTTTGCTAATGCTAGCCTTCCTGCATCCTGGGACATGTATGCATATCTCTCAACTGTGTGACAGAGTGGGTTGGAACCCACGAAAGCTTATGCCTGAAGAAATTTGTTAGTCTCCATTTATTTTTACTCATCTTGAGTATTTTTCTTCCATCTAAATGAGCACTTCTGGTTCCCGAATGAAGTGGTTACATTTTAAAGTATATCTTTAATTGTGAACTATTCTATGCACGTGGTAATGCACTTTAAGCCTAAAATGTCAATGTACATTTAAAAATTGTGTATTTAGAATTCAGTCATCTGAGATGCATGATCCAGCAAAGCCGGGAGATCACACTTCAGCAATGTCCTAGACTTTGTTTGATACCAGCTGCATATTAAGGAATTGGCAGTTATTGCAGTAATGAAATTGCCTATAAATAATTGTCACCTTTTATAGGTAACTATCTTGTTCTGCAGTATAGAATGCTTAAAATAATTTATGTAAGATTTTGTATTGTAAATCTGTACACTATACTAAGAACTTAAATTTCTTTCATTGGTGTATTTTTACAGGAACAAAGGAAGAAGAATTATTCTCCTTTAATCTGAACCTTGGTAACACTAAGCATTCATCCTTAAAACTGCTTCCAACGTTTTCTCATTTTTTGCTTCATACAAAACAAGTGTGTAAGTTTCATGCTTTCTCCTAAATAACCCCATTTTTGGTATATGCATCAATTTGGTGAATTATTACATCATTTTCTGTAAAATTGTTCCTTTTTATACTGATTTCAAGCAAACTTTATATATGGCTCTTATGCTTATGGCTGAGTGAAAATGCTAAAATTGTTCATCTATTTCATTTTCTTCTACCCTTTTTCTAAAAAAAGAATTTCTGAGCGGTGTTAGTAATATTTTACTGTTTGTAAAAACAAGTGTGTGAATGTGACACAATTTAAGTTTGGATCAAAATACATCATCTTACAGGTACTCAGAAAGAATATGTAATGCAGCCACATAATTTCAAAACAATTTTCTCACATTGAAGTCAGCAGGAGTCTTTCTATAGACTTCAGCTGGAGCTCGATCAGGGCCTTAGCTTGTAATGTTATCAGTATGCACTTTTTTGAATGTCAGTCATAGTGATATGTAGTGTTGAGGTTATTAATGTGTATTTTTGGCATGGTTTCAGACATGATTGTGAAAATATCAGGAAATTTGTTTAGACTTGTCTTTTTCTGTTTGCTTGTTGGACTGTGTTTGACATTACAGGTTGCCTTACTCATGGCAGTGTTTAAATATTAGGTAGCTAGAAATTGGATGTCACCTTTTTAGACACCAATTTTAAAGGAGAGGATAGCATTTATTTTTCTTTAAGATGGCAGTTGTTTGTTAAAACATTGTTAACATTGTTCAAACTTTATTTAATCACCAAAGGAACTTTGTAATGTTATATTTTCATTGTTATTGTCTCATGTGTCTGTCACATGGCATTTTTATTTGAGGCCCAAATTAACAATATGTGTATTAGTTTAAGAAATTATTTCTTTCTGAAAGGAAAAAAAGATATGACTAGTCAGAATAGGACAAATATGGGCTGTTATAACTCAGCTGCACCTGATAGTTATACCAATGATTAATTTAGTTAAAAAAAAAAGCTACCTGATGGTAAGTCTAAATTATTACATTTCATTTTAATTGATGATGTGCTCGTGCATTGACTGCCCTCTCAGAGTTACCGTTCAAATCAATGGGAGGGCAAGGAATGCAAGACCAGGCTTATAGTATTTTATTTAAAGGTCTCAGGGGCACAACATGCCTTCCATTGATATCATCTTTTACAAGTATGAAAAACGAGGGGGTGTGTGTGTGTGTGTAGCTTATCCAGATACATGGTGTTCTCTTATTTTTTCCAAGAGTTTTTTTATTTTACAAACAGTCTTCATCTTTTATTATAAACAAATACTACGTGTACCAGATATTGATTTGTACATGCAAAAAAAAATAATACTTTTGTCTTTTTAGTAAAGTGCTGTTCTTTAAAGGGGGCATGGTAGGAATTTAAACCAGAATGCAAACATTTTGTATGGGGCAATTTTATCTCTGCCAATTTGAACTACATACAGACTTTTCAGTTGCTGGTCAGTAATATTTTTAGATTCCAAAGTTTTTATACATAAATTCTAAAATGTTCATAAATCATGGGAAAACATTAACTTCTTTCATAGAATTCAGAAAATGTATGACTGTGGAGCTCCCAAACCAGTTTTAAGATCAAATAAGCTTTCAATGTATTTAGAATACAAGAGAGAACTTTACAACAAAACCAAAGTGTTCTATCATGTTTCTAAATTGTCACCTTTTTATAGACAATTAACTTGTTTTTTTGCTTTTATTTTGTTTTTTAAATTTTTAAAATGCTCTTTTGTATGATGTCCAGTTCTAAAATACTCATGGCTAGTTAGTTTTTTTTAGACCTACAACCAATTTATATAGGAATGTTAGGAAGTAGAGTTTTGCACTACTAACTGTTTAGTAAGAACTAAAAATGAGTAACTTCAAGACATCAGAAAGACTTGAGATTTCCCAAGTGTTAGAGAGAGAAACTTATCTTTCTGAGGGCATATCTACACAAACATTTAGTTTACAGCAGACTGGGAAATCTACCTTGTGCTAAGCCTGTTGAACGTGTAGGCTATGTCCACACATACATGGTTAAATTGATTTTACTTATATCAGTTTAGCAAAATTTATATAAATTCATTAAATCAATATAAGTTAAATTGATTTAACAGGTCCACACCAGAAGAAACCCAAATCGAAATAGCATGTCCAGACACAGGACTTGCTATTTTGATTCAGGAGAGGGGCACCATGGGAGGTGTGACAACATGGCCCCCTCACTGGGCCAGACCCCCACCCAATATATAGAAAAAAGAAAGCACCTGGGAAGGAGAAAGGCAAAAACTGTTGAATTGATTTAACAGTTAAATCAAAATAGCATGTCTGCACTGTGTTATTTGGAAATAACAATTTCGATTTAACTGTCATATTGATATAATACTAGGTTTTATTATATTGATATAACTTTCCTTATATCGAAATGAGGGAGCTCCTCATTTCAAAATAAAGGGAATGTCATATGGATGTACCATTTTTTAAAATAGAAATAACCAGCATTATTTCGATTTAAACAGTGTGTGTGGACATACCCATGGTGTTCATGTGGAGATGAATGTTTAGTTGCAGCAACATAGTGCTTTTTGCTCTGCCTTGTTTTGAAATGGAAGTAAATCAAAACACAATAAGGATGTTTTGGTGTTTGTGTAGACAAAATTCTTGACTGAGATGTTTGAGGCTCTTCAGGTGAGTAAAGAAAAGATACTGGCTTTTAAATACTTAAAAATGTAGCCCGTGTTCCTTCTAATTTTTCATAAGCTGCATGCACAAAAAATTTCTTTGTATGTGCTAAAATTAGCACTGTTGAATTTTTTTGTGCACACTTTGTCTTGTGTGTGCGGGTTTCATGACCTGTGTGCCTGTGCCCAGCTTAGAGGGAACAGTGAATGTAGCCATTTAAAAGAATTTTGATGGGATATCAAAAAAATCAGATCTTCCATTTTTTTTACTCAGTCCTTTCTTGAGTAAAATTTCTGTTAATTTCAAAGGGTTTTTCACAGAGTAAGGGTGAATAACTTGATCTTGTTTTCTTTGAAGTCTATGACTAAATTGCTATCTACTTTATTGGCAAGAGGACCAGGCTATAAGTAAGGAACATGGTATTTGTCTCTAAATTAATATAAAATCATTTGATGTATTTTTACATAAAAGGTTGTTTTCCATATTGAAACATACTGTAGTTGAAGTTGATGAATAGGGAAAACCTGTTAACAAATGCAATATATTTAAAGATATGGAACTACCCACCTTTTTATGTCACAACTTTATGCAGAAGAAAATATTTGGAGCCATCTGAATATGCAAGCTTGGGAAGGCTGTGGCTTTTGGCTTTGTAGAACATTGACCTATTTAGAAGAAAGGTCTGCCTCCCATTGATGCCCTAATAAAATAAAATGTAAGAGCTGCTTTGCCAAAACTTGTGGCACTGACAGGCAGCTGGAAAGCTCAGGAGGATAAATTTGCCTCCCAGAATGCCTGATTCTTGCTTTTGTAACCCTCCTCCAGCCAAACCACCTGTGTCCATTCAGCAATTTGAATTATTCCAGCTGTAGGTCAAAGTAGTTCTTCCTCACAGGCTTTGGAGTCTTCTTCTGTAATGGTCTCTCCTGATACATAATGTAACCTTAATTATGCTTTGGTGACTGCTCCACTGTGGTACACATTTTAAGCTTTAAAAGTGACTTCGATGTTCTGAACTTATTTGCCCCAATCAGTCCATTTGTTTAATTGTTAGGCTCTTCGTTCTTTTCTGTAGCTCACAGGTTCACTTGTGAAACCAGCCAACAAGAGCTGTGAGTCTGCATGGTCTGATTGTCATACAAGAATGATTTCTGCACTACAGTCCATAGATCACAAACGGCCTCTAGAGCAAGATGCTTTCAAATTTAAACAATAGGGGATTGAGGGGAGAGGTGCTATATGAGACAATCTCTCTCTCACAAGCTGGTCCATAGAATGAAAATTGCATCCTTGCCGGACAATATATGTAAACTGGATGCCTGAAAATGTGGCTAGGGATTTCATTGAACTTGCTCAGGGATCCTCTTAGCAGGGATTTCTTTCAAGTTAAGGAGATAAATAGGCCCATGGTGACACGATTAACTCATTTTGGCTGACTTTGTGAATGGACCTTTTCAGCTCAAATGCAAAACTTCTCTGACTTAATTCCCTAGAGAAGTCATTGTTTAAGATGCATGGGGAAGTGGCCTTACTGCTTCTCAAGGAAACTGGTGGTTTTATTGGGGAGAGATTTAAACTCTGTGATGTAGACATAACAAATGTTGACATAGTTGTACTGACAAAGCCTTCTAGTGTAGTCAGAAATAGTTTTTTCTTTGGTGTAGGAGCATCAACCATCTTGAATGATGTTGGCTGAGGGCAGGTCTATGCTACCTGCCCTTTTTGGCAGCAGTCGAATGGAGATGCGCAAGTTAATTAAGGTAACTTGTGTGTCTGCATTCTGGCCTCCTGTGTGTCCGTTCTGCTGAGTCAAAGGCAGGGGCCTCAGCTTTGTTGACCCGGGGAGGGAGAGGCCTCCCTTTGGCTCAGCACTAACCCAGTTGCAGGAGTAGTGTTTGGAGAGTGATTTTGTGATCAGCTGAGTGGGTCTTCATAGCCTGGATCAGGAATTTTGAACTGATAGTGGAAAATTTGCCATTGTCAGTGAAGACTAACCCTGAGCTGTCAAAAACTCCGTTCTTCTGTCAACGTAGCTGTGTCTACTGTGGGGGGTTTTGCTAACCCAGGGGGTGGATTTTTCACACCCCCTGACTGACATAGCTATACTGACTAACTTCTAAATGTAGACCAGGCCTTTGACTGTCATTCAGCTATGTGCTCGAAGAATCCACAGAGCCTGAGTTGTTCCAAACACAGGTGTCATGGCTAGGCTGTGATAACACTCCACAGTACAGCCCAGTGACTTACCATTAAGGTAGGAATAGAGAATCTGAATTATAAGAACTAGTATGTGTGTGGATGTTTGGATTTACTTGTCTGTATTGTTCCCTAAGCATCCTCAGTGAAATCCACTTATTTCCTTAATATGAAAAGATAGTCAGAGACCTTACTCCAGAGAAGGGAGTGATGCAGTTAATGCCTATTGAGATATTCTGAAGCTGTTCAAGTGACTACATTTCCACAAAAGAAGAATTAAATGGAGGAGTCGTAGAACTCAGGATGTTCACAGAGCTTTTAGGGACTGGAAGCCACATATGCTGCTTTCAGCTTGTTTGAGCCTGAAAATCCCCTTTTTGATCATTACTAGTGATATAATAAGGGCAGAACAGGATTAGATCATTTTGTGCCATACTTTGCATTCTTTACTCTGGCAAAACTGCCGGTGAAGTCAGTGGGAACACTGAGTGAATAAGAACCTAAACTTACTTATGAACAAATCAAGACATATGAAAGTTTCAGAAATGACCTTTCTCAGCATTAAGTGCAAACAAACAACCCTGCTTAATGCTTAATTTTAATGCATTTGTCTATTTTAATGTTTGTCACATTTAATGAAAATCCTCTAAGATTTAATTTACAGTTGTTTTTGTTTCCGCTGGTAAGATATAAAATATAGAAGATCAGCAATAATTTAATTGTTTAAGTGCATGTGAGATTTTATTTCACCAGAATTTATTTGTTTGCAGGCACAAATTGAGATTATCCTCAGGATGAAATGCACTGCAAGTATACAAATAGTGAGTGATTTAACATATGCTGTTCTCATTTACCTGCGTCATTGTGGAAATCAGGTGAAAGAAATAACTTTTTAATACTTTAAGAACACTAAAGTGCACAATTAAAACATGTTAAGTTCATCCCTGTGTTCTTCAGTAATATTGCCTACATTCATAAGCTTTACATTTTGTTGAGATTTTGCTTTTCTGTTCAAGTGCCTTTTAAAGAAAATGAATGCCTCTTTGCTGTTTTCATGAATGGTAATGATAAAAGTCTATATATGTTGCTAATAGGGTTTGTGTGTTATATGAAGCAGACAGTACTTTAGGCTGCAGGACAGTATAGATACCAAAGTAGATTGACCATAATCGTATAAATATGTGTAGGGTGTACACACACTGTAATACTAGTATCTGCATTTAAGAATATTATTGACATCGCATATTTTCCTACAACGGTGCTCATAGCAAAGTTTCATGTTACAGTTTACAAGATACAGGTTTGCACACACACTCTCTCAGGGTTTACAGTTTTGCCCAGTGTACTTGAAAGAAAAAAGGTGCCCTATATTTCAACATACATTGTTGGAAAAATATTTTGAGTGATTGTTTTTGTTAAACTGCCTGTAAAAATTGAAGCAAAAACCTGAAGCAATACCAACAATTATGTTTTCTCAGGGGAAATCTCTTCAGTAGAATGTTTGACATTAGGAGCAAAACAGTGTTTGCTTAATTTTGTCTGTTAATAACAGACATCATGTTTGTGTAAAGGGGTCAGTTATGGGAAGTGCTGAACACTTTGGCCCTGATCCAGCAAAGCACTTGAGTGTGTCCTTATCTTGAAGCCCTTGAGCAGCTCCATTGACTTCAGTGGAACTGCTAACGTGTTTGCAATTAAGCATGTGCTTCGGTGCTTTGCCCGGTTGGGGCCACAACACTCAGCATCCTGCAAGATGGAGCCCCAGATGCTTAACAGGATGTGTATGCCAACAGTGCTTCTGGTTTGAGTCTAACATGAAATATGTAGGCATATATTGTGCAAATTGAGAAAAAATCTGTACTAGAGTGTTTATGCATCCATACCCCATGATGAATTTGTCAGCTAATGTGGTCATGTGTAACCACCTATCTTGGATTAGAATCAAGTCCTCTGTCAGGGTTCACAAACTGCTAGTATTCTATGTTTTCATATTGTGGCTGTAGTACCTTATGGTTGAAATTCACTCCTGAGAGCACAAAACCAATGTGCCACTAAGTTCTGCATAAGCCCTGTGGGCCTGAGCTGAAGCCCTCTGAAGTCAAAATGAAGATGCCTGTAAATGTCAGTGGATTTTGAATCACATCCTGTGGGGAGGCATAAATGGGACTCAAGAGACATAGATTTTGTGTTAATCTTCAGCAGAGGGGGTGAGTTTCACTCTTCTAGAATTATTGATCCATATTATTCACTTTGGTGAATGATTTTAAAAGTATATTTATGGGTTGCATGTTTATTCCTGTCTGCATTCAAAGATGAGTATACTATCCAGTGGTGATGGCCAAGGTGTCATTCCTTTTTCTTAGAAGTTACCATAAACTTGCGGCTATGGCTACCTGAGAATGCATACAATACTTTAAAACATGACTGTTGTTGGAGACAATCCTTTTTTTATTTTGCTTTTTTGTGGGGTGTGGGTGAAGCATTAGTATTAAGATATTTAACAGTGCAAATATGAAGTCAAGTCAATGATTGTTAAAGAGAATGTGAGTAGTATGTTTGATTAGAGCACAGTGGGTTACATTGTAAATGGGGAAGGCAGAGTGTTGTGAAGGTTTTGCAGTGATAATGGATTATTGCCAGTGGAAAAAGAAGATATATAAATGGAGAGAATTTGACTCTTTAAATTGCTTTCAACATAGACGACATTGTGGCAAGTTCCTAGCTGAAGCCTGAAGTGATCACGTTACCGAATGCTGTGAGCTTGGGATTTAAAGACAAAATATACAGCAAGATAGCTCTGAGAATTGCACTAACTGTGTGTTGCACAAGGATAAAATTGAATTAGATGCAAATCATGTGAGAATGAACTGTTTGAAATCTTTGAATATCGAAGTTTGTAATTCATGGTAACTATTTGCATCATGGTTTTTTTTGAATGTTACGACAAAAGAAATGTATTTTTCAGTAAAAGACACATTGCGAGCTAGCATAAGCTCTCTGATCTTGTTTTTATGATATTAAATGCTTCTGTCCATAATATTGCAATAATATTATTTAACATGTAAAATAGAAAATAACAGAAGGAAAGTTTACACTATGTAGCAAGCCCAAAAATGTATGCCCATATTTTCAAAAGAACTTTTAATTTGTCTCAAGATGTTGTCACAGAATATAAAAGCTGCACAGGAATAAGCATATTTGAAGCATAATTTCCTGTTCAAACTCTTCAGTGATTTGAATTAGGGTGCGACTTCATCGTATTGGTTCTCCTATTATGGTTTGTGGGCCACCAGCTATCTACTTCCCTTGTCATCCACAGATTCGGGTATCTTGAGCACCATATAGGTATTAGGTTTTCAGGGAGGAGGGTGCTATGGAAGGATTGTACTCTTATGAAGGCGTTTGTAGGTTATGTTGAGGAAAATCTGCCCTGTAACAAGTATCCAGCTTCACTGTTCAGCAAGATGCCATGAGCAGTCTGAGGTTCCTTCTGCATTAAAAATGTTTTTGCATGGAAATGATATTTGGTGGGAAGAGTAATACTCTGGCCCAGTTATTTTTTCATCAGTCTCACTGACCTCAGAGGGGATATAAGTGATATAAATCAGTGCAGAATTTGGTTCTTTGGGGCATTTTCTTGGTTTTTGATGTTTAGGACATAAATCAATAACAAGGGGAGGATTCCTGGTCCCTATTGAAGTCAATAGCAAAACTTTAGTTGACTGCAGGTATGCCTGATCAGGTCCCAAGATAAAGTACTCCATTATAACAGAGCAGAAAAAGCGCTGATCGATCACATATGGAAAACTGTCTAGCTTTTCACAGACCCAATCCGATAAAGTTCTTATCTTGTACCATTAATGTCAGTGTGAACTTTGCCATTGACTTCAGTAAATACCAGATCAGGTCCTAAAATAAGCATTGAAAAGACCCTATTTTCTCCTGATTCTGAGAATCTTGCTGTATGTTATCAAGAGCCTAATTCAGCTCCCATTGAAGTCAGTGGGCATTTTCCCATCGACTTCCTGTGGAGTGAGATTGAGCTCTAAGGCAGGGCTCTACAAAATTGACTCCCAGCCTTGCACCAGCAGTTTTATATTTTGTTAGTTTCCAAAGGGATAGCTGTGTTAGTCTAGTCCAGTAAAAAAACAACAAGCAGTTGTGTGGCACTTTAACACTAAAGTGCCACACAACTCCTTGTTATATTTTGTTGTCAGAGGAGGCTTCTTTACTGCATCTCCACAGCAGAGCTAAGAGGCAGGCTACAAACTCAGGTCACCATGGTGATCTGGCACCTGGGTTTTGTTGAGCCCTACTCTAAGGCTAGATCTGCACTGCGATTTAAAAACCCTTGAATTGCTTAGGTAGGGCTTAGATGCAGAAGCTGTTTAACTTCATTGTAGATGTTCTGGCTTGGGCTGGAGTCCAGGCTCTGGGATCCAGAGAGCTGGGAAGATCCCAGAGCTCAGCCTCCAACCCAAATCCAAACTTTTACACTACAGTTAAACACCTCTTAGCCCAAGTTAGCTAGCACAAAGCCACAGGGGTCTAACTGCAGTGTAGAAAAACCCAAAATGATGAAAGGTTAAAGGTACTAGAACATATGATATGCTCCACAGCTCCAGTTCTGTGAGAAGTGTGTTGGGTTTTAATGGGCACCGGGCACATTGCAAATTTGGGGCTTTGTGCATGTTCACGTTTCACATGCTACCTCATTCTTTCTCAAGCAGCTGTTACTCTTTAAACCTTTGCCTTTTATGGGGGTTTATAAATTACCATTGCTTCCTGTCTTGAATTTTTTTTTAAACAAATAGGCTTGATGGTCTTTTCCCACTTGTTTTAGTCTCGTGTAACTTTGTTTGACGTCTACAGAGTTATGCTAGTGGGAAAGGAAATCAGTCTGAAGCCTTCTTTTACATTTATCAGATAAATTGGGCTTGAATGAGTGTATGACTGGAAACAAATGAGAGTCATGTACAGAATTAGAATTGGGGGAAGGTAAGGGACAAAAATCGTGCCTGTTTCTGTTAAGGAGATTAGCAAAAGTGAGATCTCTTAAAGGAGCCATTTAAAAAACAAACAAACAAAAAACCTTCAAGCCCCCCTGACTGTCTTTCCATAAATGATAAATGAAATATGTTTTGACTTGAGAGAGAAGAGACAAGACGATGACAGCCTGGTTTTATGCTGGTCACCAAGCAGCGTATAGTAAATTTAAACAGTACTGGTATTAGAAAATTAGCAGTGGAGTTTCAGAAGGTTCCTTTCTCAAGTCATTCCTGATTAACTTGTAATGAGCAAGTTATATCTCAAACTGTGTTACAGTTGAAAGGCAGTCAATTAATAAACCTCCCTACCTCCAGTCCCTCTTAAATTGTGCTTGATTAAGTTCAACATGACTATGGATATCACAAAAAACATGTCGGTTTACCTCTCTATATCATATCTTCTTTGAGTACACAGATTAGAGACTTGCATAATTCTCGTCCAAACATTCTCTTTGTCCTAGTTGTCTAATGCCAGGCCATGATCGCAAGCCATATGGGTTTACTGGAATATAGTGGTATTGCTTTAATTATCAATGAACAAATTCTTCTGCTATTCCATTATGTTCAGCAGATCCCAAAGAAAGTCGGTCTATTTTCCAATATTGCTAATCCCAAATGTTAAAATGTCATGAGTCAGGAACCAAAAAGGAAAAAAAACCAAACCACTAAATTAGTGTAAAAATCATGAGACATTAAAAAATCAAGTTTGCTTTTTTATTTTGCTTTTGGTTTTGTGCCTTTAGGGCATGCATGGGTCATATTTTTCAAGCTTTTTTTTGCTGCCATGTTGGCTAGAAACCATTTTTAATGGAAGCTGATAGTCTCATCTAACCAGTGGTCTTCAGGATCTGGGACTTTTAAGTCAAACACAAAAGTGAAAAGACTCACAATAAAATCATGGAAGAAGGCAACACTAGGAACTTGCAAAATGAGGAGGAGATCCAAGCATACAGGGCATGATGGAAGAGGATGACTATGAAGATGAAAATGAAAAGGTATTTGAGGGGAATGGTGAAGAGTTGCTGAGACAAAAAAGCACTGAGATGGGGGATTAAGATGAAAAGAAATCAGAGACATAAAAAAATAGCCATACAGACAATTGAAGAAAAGAATCTTGAATTTAATGTGGACTATAAGAGGAAGCCAGTGGAGGGATTAAGAAAAGGGATGATGTCCAAAAAGCAGCCACAAATAATTATTTTACTTACAGCATCTTGGGGATATTGGAAGAGTATGAGATGAGAATCTGGGATATCAGAGAGTGGGGAAAATTTCGGTTGCAAGGCAAGTAAATAATCAAGGTATGGACAAACGTTTTATCCAGAGAGAAAGCAAGGGTCAAATTTTTGAAACATGGAGAAATGGCTTTTGAAATTTGACGACAATATAGATGTGTAGGGAGGAGAAAGCAGAACTGTCTCCCTGGATGATGGGGAAAACAGTTTTGTCAACAGAAAGCAAGAATCTCCCACCATCACAAAAAATACCATTGTACTTAAAATTCTGCCCCTGGAGAGAGGACTAGAGCAAGAAGAAGTCAGATATGCCAGGTTTGTTAGTTGTGTCACATGATGCACTGGTGTTCACATTCATCACTGTAGTATCTGGTATAAGAGCCTGTGCAGAATGGAAGAGGGGGAGAGAGGACCTGGGAAGAGAAAATGGTTCTGTATTAGCCACCTTGCACTAGATATCCTGCATGGTATCTCAGAAAAAACAGGTATGTGGCTGGATTGAAGGGGGAAGGTCAGGATGAAGAGAGAGAGATTTGGGGATCTTTGGTACAGAAATGACTGCTTGAAGCCAAGTGGACCCCAGACTAAGCTGCCCAAGGGTAGCCTATGGGGGTGAGAGGGAAGCAGAGAACTTAGCATCTAAACCCAAGTCCAAGTTTTAAGTTCCACAGTGATGCACAAAGCTCCCGTTGACCCCTGCAGGCACCCAAGTTTCTGTCTCTTGGCACCTATGCCACTGCCTTCCTCCAGGTGTCTGGATGTCCATCTCCTGCCTAAACCACAGAGCAATTTGTTAATCAACAGAAAAGAGGTGCTCACCCCCAGGGCCGGCTCAAGGGGTTGTGGCTCCCCAAGCCAAATTTTGATTTGGCACTCCCCCATCTCATTCATGGAGGTTGAAAATGGTTTTCCAAAGTGCATAAATCTCCAGCATCTTCCTGCAGAGGGATTTAAAGTGCATTCTGTGTACTTGACTTAAGCTGCAGGTTGACTAACTGCCTGAGCTGCTAGGAAAGAGTTGAAGAGGCAGGAGCCAGCCTGATCTTTAGGAGGGGCTAGGCGCCCCTAAGAAGTGTCAGCTGAAACCATGTCTGTCTCTTGCCTCATAGTAGGGCCGGCCCTGCTCACCCCCAGTCTCAGTCTGGCCAAGTGATGGTTTAAATGTCAATAGTGGAGCTGTCATTGGACTAGAAAGAGAATGACTCTGCACTACATTGGTAGGGGTCCCACCTAGAGACTGTGAGACCCCAGAGCTAGTCCCCCTGCTTAAGCCACTCTTTTATTATTTGTCTGCAGTGAAACAGTTTTAACAGAAGAGACCAAGAAAGCTGCACATAAGAATATCCCATAGCTCTGGGGTTTGAACACCTCCCTGAGAGGCAAATCTTTTTCCCTTTCAGGCAGGAGGGGGAGCTGAATGTAGTCTCAGATGTCAGGTAAGTGTTCTAATACTATAACTGCCGTATTGATATGGTGGGCGCCACCACCTTCTCCAGTCTTTTGTCTGTGGAATGAGGCCTGTACCTAAGTCATTCCATTACCTAGGTTAGGCAGCACACACCTGGCACACTGTTTTTTTTTTTTTATCCCATTCTAAGATGCGTGTCTGGAGTCTCTTCCTTCATTGTACAGGCACACTAGGCATCACAACTCTGAATGTTGTAAAGGTTGAGTCTGCTTGTGGTTCTGGGTCAAAGTTCTGAGGGATTCAGATTGGGTACAAGAAGAGCCACCAGAGGGGAGACATCGAATGGCCTGAGCTGTAGGAGAAGGAGCCAAGAGAGGATGGAGCCACAGGCTCTGCGCAGAAGGAGCAACTGTGTAGCTGTACAAAGGACAGACTATTCAGGAATGTTTAGAGTGGAGAAGAAGCCCTGAGATTTCTCAAGAAGAAAGCTACTGGAAAGACCGTAAAGGAATTTGACTGAAAACTGTACAATACTTTAGTGCTGTGTATTGCATCTCAAAATAATTTTAAATTAAAAACTTTTAAAACATGTTTCTGACCTTTCCTTTGTAGATACTTCAGTTTAAAAGAGTTATAAATATATTGCTTCCAAAATTTTATAAAATCTGTTTGTGGCTTTGCCAGAAGTTGTCTCTGCTGAAATTGTATGCTGAAGCAATTTCCTGCAGACTATTGAGGAGTGTTTAGAGAAATTCGTCAACTTTTGGTCCATCTCATTCTATAGGTATAAGATTCCATCCTGTACAGTTTCAGTTGGCTGGAAGATCGTGCTCATTGAGAATGATTGGAAGTGCATGCTCTGATGAAATGTATCTGTAACTTTTTTGTTTGTTTGTTTGTTTGTTTGTTTGTTTGTTTTAAAGGCCAAGTGGAGGAAATCCTGAAATCTCTGAATAATCTTTTAGAAATGAGGATGGTGTGAGAGGTACTGAGTGACTGAAAACATACAAAGTGTTTTTTGCTATCTGTTGAAAGGTAAAATGAATCTAAAAGTAGGAGATAACTGTCTGATGTCTGTTCCAGGTAAACAGTCCAGGCATAAAGTGAGCAAGACAGTACTGTATGTTTTTGGAAGCAATACATTTTATAACTGCCAATACTTGGGTTATCATAAATAAGTAAATAATGTTTGGCAAGTTAATCCATACCTATCTAATCCACCTACTTCTAATATGGCTGAGGCACCTATTACCAAGTGCCAAGTTAGGCCCTGACCCTACAGTATGTTATGCATGAATAAATCCCTGTTTTTATTCAGATCCCTTTTGACATCAATGGTACAACTTGTGCTTAAAGTCTGGCACATGCGTAACTATCTGGCTGACCTGGGGCCTACATCAAATGATCAGCATTGTTGCTTACTTTATAAAGTGTGCAAGATGCACCATCTTCTAAAAGACATTGATATTGCAATGCACATGTTACAATAGTATTTATGGATCCTGAAAGCCACTGTGTGCTGAAGAATTAGCAAAAAAACCACAGATGGTTCCTCCTTTGCTGTAATCTTTACAAAACAGGTATGAACTCTAATTAAATGGTTACACCAGGTTACGATTGACTTTGTAGGTAGTAATGTATTCCTTGGATACTTTAGCTATTATAGAGTGATTTTAATAATTTTTCATATTGCCTAAGGGGTGTTAAGCCAGATTGCTCACCAGCATTAGTTAAATTCACTTATCAATCTCTCTCTCCCTCTCATTTCATAGGAAAAAAATGTTTTGGGAGCCTGCTCATATCTAACCCCGAAGGGAAGGTGGGGGCTGGGGTGTTTCTAACTCTATCAGGGCCTCTTTCTGACCCGTGGTTTAAGAACCTTTTAACTGAAGGCTCTTCTGTGCTCACGTTATTTTTACACCTATGTAACTCCATTGATTTACCCAGTGTAACTCCTGTTTTTATACTCATGCCAGCAAAGACAGAACTGGGCATTTATACTAAACTCGTTGTGACAGGAACATTAATCATTTACTTATCTGTATTGCAGTATGAACCATTTTGGCACTGCCTACAGAATGATCAAAAAGTTTAGCCCAAGTTCCCACACTGAATTTCTATCACTAATTTCAAATGGTCAGTTAATGAGGACTTCAGTGACTTCTCTGAACAACGTTACTAAATGGAGAAATACGCAAAAAGTTTTCAAAGATATCAATCATTAAAGTGCATTTAGTGCTGGTGAAAGAATGGTGGATTAACAGTCTTTAGGGCTGATCCACAAGGTGGCCTATTAGAAGGAAAGGTCTATTTGAAAAAAGATCTCAACCTGAACCACCTATGTATATATTTTTTAAATTGCACTGTAAGTAAATTGCATACTTGTTGAGATGCTTAAATTCATTCACTTGGTAAGTAACAAAATTTTCTCTTTGAAATGAAAGAGGCTTCATTAGGAATGGTTAAAAGTAAAGCAACAGAAATAAAGCCATGGAGGAGTGAGCGGGTGTGCCAGGTTAGGTGATAGCAGTGTAGTTTGGGTACTTCTGGTTAGCTGATAGAGAACATGGGACTGGTGTTTGAAAAGGCAACTTAGTGATGCCGACAGTGCATTAAAAGGCAAGGGATTTAGGACTATAAAGAAGAAAGGAGACCTTGACAGAGGTGCATGAGATTTTTGAAGACTTAACATTTAAATTTTAACCTTATTTTCATCTGTTTAGTCTGACTGAATTCTCCTTCCCTCTGAAAACTAACACCTTTGGGGTTGCACAGATGCAAAAAATGGCATTGTTTGGCCCTTACTGGGTTAATTAGACCTATTCTCCCCGCCACCCCCCCAAAAAAAAAAAACGTCCACTATATTTTGGAGGCCAAACTTAGACAGCAAGGCCCTGGTTTTTTTCCAGATAGGGTCAACTACAGCTACAACTAATTTTAATAGGAGCTGTGGCCTCCCAGCACCAGTGAAAATGGACCCTAAATGTCTCATATTAGTCAAGTTGGCCAGCTGTAATTAGTTCATAGTCTTGAAAACCAAGGAATGCCTATTACATTTATGTCAGCCACATAGTGAATCAATGGCAGAGCTAGAAATAAACCACACAAGTCTTGACTCCTGACCCCATCACTTAGAATCCCTCTTGTTTCAGATAAGCTTGTACTGTATGACATTACCACCCAACAATGCCAGGGAAATTCTAGGATTTCTACACCTAGGCTAGATGCTCAGCTAGAGTAAATTGGCATAGTTCATTTACATCAGTGCAGTCATGCAGTTTTATACCTCATGAAGATCTGGCTCAGTGAAATCTGATCAGTGGAGCTATGCTAACTTGTATCAGTGGAGAATATGGTCATATGAGTCAGAGTCCTTAATGCAGAGCTACTTTATTGCCTCCATAGAGAACTTTCCTTGAAAAACAATTTAAAATATGATAGTTTGATTAAGCATTTCACATCATCTTTCCAATACTCATTTCAGGCAATGTAGAAATAGTTTCCTTCTTAGAGAAACTGTGCCTGCCAAACTAATTGTTTTTGTATTTCGTCTGTATGCATGTAGGTACTATTAGGCCTGATGTGAAAAGCCTGCATGTCAGTGTTTGTTTCTGTATGAGAAATAGCTTTTGAAAAACCAATTAGTATTATAAGGAGAAGGATTTTAAAAAGTCTATTATTTGATCAAGGCTTGTTGGGCCACTTTTTAATCTAGCTGTGTTTATAGTGATCCCTTTATGGACTTTCCTTAACAGCAATTGATCCTTCATGCACAAAGTTCTGCATAAAGGGAAGAAAATGTATCATTTAATTCCACAATGTCATTTGAAAAAATGCTTTGCAATTATTTCAGAGGTTTTATTAAAAATAAATAAATAAATACACGAGAAAAATCTTCCATTAGCCCCAAAGTATTTGATAAGTGTAGAAAATATTTGCTTTGATAGTAACTGTTTTATTTTACATACAGGCTTAGGCAGTATATTATGTTCACTTTATTTTTAGAAGATTGTCAGTTTTGTTGTTTCCGTTACTATGGTTTCAGTGTAAGTAAGCCATTGCCTTCTGTTACCCAGTTGTTACGCTAAAACCCTTAAGGAATTCCCATTATGTCCAGCTGTTGGGTAAAATATCTTCATAAACAAGTGTACTAGAGTGATACCATGTCGGATACATTAGGACATTTATCACTTCTGGAGTAACACTGGCTTCATAGGCTTTCTTTTACTGACTGTTCCATTTGATTTAATTTAAAGTCTCAGTTATTGAAGTCTAAAACTTGATGTCATGGGACAGTTGTCCCATCTTGAAGGACTTATTTTTAGTAATGCAGTTCCATAGACTTTCTCTTTCTACGCTAATGCAGTATGAGTAGTTGAGTGTTTTATTTATTTATTTGTTTATTATTTATTTATTTATTATAATCATGAAACTGACCCACTCATGGTAAAGAAACTTGTGCATGTTCTTCTGAAGGACAGATAAACTTCACATTATTATATTTTGGGTACCCTAGCTGTCTACATATGTGGCAATAATGAGGTGTTCCTGCACAATTGTAAAATATTTTATTTTAGTGTTAGGATGCGTATTATGCAGTATGTCCATACAAAGGCCCCAATCTTACAAGCATGTGTAGGCCCCAACTCTGAACATGAAAAGTTCTTAACAGTTGTATATTATAAATTTGGGAGAGAGAGAGGTCATGTAGTTTAGGTGTTTTCTGTGACACAAAACAACTATTCAGATCCCTACTGTGTTGCAAACATGGTGCTTTGAAAAGTCAATGGTGTTCTGAGTAGATGGTGCCGGCTGCCTATGCTGATGCAGCAAGGTTTAGTCTCTCTGATTTCCATCTGTAAAATTAGGATAATAATCCTTCCCTTTGGCCACTTTCTGTCTTGTCTACCTTGGTTGTAAGATCTTTAGAACAGGGACTATCTCTTCGTGTATGTGTATGTAAATACATAGCACAACAATTTTCTGATCACAGCATTGAGCTGTGAGTGTGCAAAATACAAATAATAAACAGGGGGGGTGAGGTAATAGTTGCTATTGAACCAACTTTTGTTGGTGAGAGACAGGCCTTTGAGTTTACACAGAGTTCTTCTTTAAATTTGGGGCTACCACCACCACAGCTGCAAAATCACAGATGAATAATGAACTAATAACACTAAGACATTAAAATAAAAAGGTTATCTAAAAACAATTAAGGTTGCTAATACAGCAGTGTAGCTACCTGAGGCCTCATTTACAAATCCAAAACATTTAAAATTAGGGAAATGAATAGTTAAGCATATCCTAAAACTCACACTGCCCACATAATAAATTATTCTTGTAAAAGAAAAGCATGTCTCATCACTATACAACAGCCTTAACTCTGCCCCCTGGATTACTGGGGTTTTAATTTATTATATTTACCTTGTTATTCATAGATAAATATTTTCCTTTTGGGTAATGGTTCTTTACCAGAGTATGAGGTCTTCCAGGGGAACATTAACTCATATAGATATTTGTTTAGTTTTACAACAGGCTACATCAAAAAGCACTAGCAAAGTCAGTATGAACTAAAATTTCATACAGACAACTTGTTTATGCTGCTCCATATGCTATATACTGAAATGTAAGTACAATATTTATATTCTAATTGATTTATTTTATAGTTACATGGTAAAAATAAGAAAGTAAGCTTTTTTCTTTTTTTACTAATAGTGTGCTGTGACACTAACGTTATTTTTATGTCTGATTTCATAAGCAAGTAGTTTTTAACTGATGTGAAACTTGGGGCACACAAAACAAATCAGACTCCTGAAAGGGATACAGTAGTCTAGAAAGGTTGCAAGCCACTGTAGGAAGGGAATATTGTAAATTTGGGAAGTATATCGGTTAAGATAGTTACAGAACAGTTTTTGGCAATTAACAGTTATAATCAGGGGTTAAAGTATAATTTGGCGGGCTCTGGAACCCTCCTAAATTGGCAGGCCCCCCTCATGCCAGTGTGGGCCCCCCTCACACCAGGGTGGGGCTCCCTCATGCACCCCAGCTCCCACCCTCCCACACCTACCCCCACCCCAGCTCCTGCCCCCCACACCTACCCTCACTCCAGCTCAGAACTTCTGAGCATGCTTAGTGAGACCAGGCTGGGACGGGGGGTTAGAGCACTCTGTCCTGCCCAGTGTAGCAGAATGCCGTTCTGGGGCTTGCTATTTTTAGGGGCTCAGTGTTCTACCCCTAAAAATAGAAAATGGAGCCGGAACGCTGCATTCTGGGCCCTGCTATTTGTAAATGGCAGGCCCCGGAATGCAGTGTTCTGGCTCCATTTTCTATGTTTAGGGGCACTGGAATGCTGAGCCCCTAAAAATAGTGGGCCCCAGAACAGCATTTTCCTGGTTCCAGTTTACTTTAACCCCTGTTTATAATGATTGTTTCTTGAGAAAATTCCAGAGAAATGATTTAACAGGAGAAGTGTCTAACAATAATAATACCACTGATGTATGGGATTTATGATACATGTCCTGTGTGGATTTGCATTTGAGGCTGCTTAGGCTGTATCATGAATCTCTATACATACTAGTCATTTAACTACTTGGGTTTTGTAAATTACTCATTGGATAATTTTGTTATTATCCCATAGCAACTTAAGCAGGTTCCTGAGCTGAAATTTTGTGTTTGGGAATTTATCAGGTGTTTTTTTTTCTTTGAGGGGTGAGGGGGGTTGGGATTTTGAGGATTGTTTTGGTTGGGGGGGGGTTTATAGAACAAAAGATCCAGTGTTGTAAATTTTAAATAAATGGGATGGACAGTTCACCAGATAATTAAGTTCACGGAGTGAGTAGCACCAGCCACGCTAATGATCGGTGTTACAGAGCCCTGTCTCATTGAACGCGCACTTGCCAAGAAATGCTGGTTCCCTGTGTAGCTAAGTTAACCATGCATATGCAGCACAGCCAAAGTAAATTCTGATTCCTGGTTAAAAGTGCTAAAACCTATAACAAAGGTGTCAGTGTTACCTCACTTGGTGTTGCTACTAATGCCTAATGCACTAGACCCTCAACCTTTTGCATACTGAGACTCCTTTTTACATTCTGAAACCTGCTGAGTCTCTCATCTGATCTACCTGGGATCCTCCTCCCCCTTAGGAATATGGGAAGGGCAGGAAGGGTACAGTAACTGAACTGACAACAGCTGTGCTATGTCATAATTACAGGTGTAATTTTGAGGGAGTGATGAGGGATATTTTCACCTTAATGTTGAGCTTGAGGAGGAAATGACACTCCTCACAACCAATTTCAGCCTTACTTGGAGAAGAGAAGGAAGAGATGGGAACAATCAGAGGATGTTGTTTAGTGTAGCTCAGAACTCACCCCACCTTACCAGCTAATCAGCTGGGCAAGCAGGCACCTACAGCTTCTTGTCATCAGGGTCCTTCTGTCCTTGCTGGTTCTAGGGAAGATGCTTCAGCTTTAGCAGCAACTCTTCCCTAATGTAGGAGGTTCTGGTGTGGTGAGGGATCTGGTACTGGAGCCAGTGGAGGGCACTGGAGAGTATGCTGTATTAGGGAGAAGATCTTGTGGAGGCACAATACTCATAATTAACACCCAGCACTTACGTAGATCGGGGTGTTTTTGGACAGGGATCCTTGCTGAAGGGATATCTGGGAAAGGGAACTGGGTGGGATACAGCAGATGGGGAAAAGATGCAGCCTGAAAGGATGGTTTTGAGTTGAGGGACCAAGGTTTGAGAAGAGGACTTAGGGAAGGGACTTGTGGAGAGAGACAACTTCAGTGCCAGTCTTAGAAGGATCCAGGCTTAAAGGGGTATCTTAGGAGTGGGGAGCTGTGACTGGGACACAGCCTAAGAAGAGATCTTGGGGGCCAGAAGAGTTAGGAGGAGAACATTGATTCAAGGGAATCTTTGAGAAGGGAAGTTGAGCTGGGGAACAGAGTTGCGTACAGGCAGGGGAAGACTAGAATGGGGGTTTTGTGGAGGGGAGAGAGACTGTTTGGGGAGATGTTCAGAACCAGATTGGTAGGGAGTTGCAGTAGAAAAAGAGGGAATTGACATGACTGGGGACCTTTGAAGTGGTCTCAGCACAGCAAGCACCTGCATCTCCCCAGCTTTGCTAACATACAATAGTGGCTAGTCTACACACAGTGCTTTTTCCCTCTGTATCTCTAACCACTCTACGAAGGTGAGTGAGTATGTTTTATTATCCCATTGCATAGCTAGTTGAAGCAATTTTTATAAGAGGTTTTGTGATCTAATAGAATATGGATGGGTCTGCCACCCCAGAGATAAACTCTCAGTTTTCAGCACTGTCACAAACTTAATGTAAAATAATTCGACAAATTTTTAAACTTTCCAGAATCCGTCTCTTCAGCCTTCAGAGTAACAGGATCAATTTTAGACCAAATTGATTTTCTAAGCCAAAAACGTAATGGAACTAAAACAGATCTTTCTAATCGGAGCTGGTTGCAACTTTTATTACAAACACCTGGGGGGGGGGTGTCTTTTTCCTAACTTGACTTTTACTAAAAGCTTTTCAAAAAATTATCATCAGATATTTAGTGTATATCACAGGAGTATGATTTGTATCCATTCAAATTGAATTAAAGTCAAGGCACATTCCAGTTGATGTAAGCATGCCAGGAAAACAGCATTCATACCAGTTGTAATTGACTCTCAGGATTTCTTCTGCTGGTGTTGAAGATTGTTCCCATTCACAAACTAGCTCATCTTTCTCTTTGAATCCTGAAGAGAAGTTATATCTCTGTGTTTACAGTGTGACATTATCACTATGACAATTGTGACATCAAAATGTAAGCATTTTAATTGCTTTTCCTGTAAGGACTGAAGGCAAGCTTTCATTATTCTTTGGCCACTGAAAAATAGTAATTCCTCACCCTCAGAATACGATGTAGTGGAACTTGTAGTATGTAGTGTAAAGTGGAGTCTGTGGTGATGAAAGAAGCCCAGCTGACTACAGCAGGGGTGAAAGATGATTTTGGTTGGAATATCTCTTTGTTGTAGAGTTGAGCACCATGCATGATAGAATACACATTCCTTATTTGACCTTCCTTCTCCAATACTGCTTTTACTTTGCATCATGGAACCTCACCATTTCCACTGCAGGGAAAACCTGGCTGTTGACAAAAGGGCAGCATTTATCCCTGTGATGTGGGATGTATCTGGCCTTTGTGGAGTCCTGATAAAAGTCCCATGGTCTCACTATTCCCTATGCAAGGGAAAGAAGTAGTGAAAGTCAGTCCTCCAGGCCTGGCGAGAGAGGTCCTGTAGAAGAGCAACCAATCAAAGAAAGCCCCCACAGGCTTAGATAAAAGGAGTTGCAGAGCTGTGAGTTCCTGGCTGGAACCAAAGAGGGGTGGGGGAGAAGGGTGCTCCACTCTGGCCAAAAGGGCTGGAAGAATAAGCAGAATTTGATTCTGTCTGTGTTTGCTTAAACTACAAGAGAAAGGACTTGAGACCTTTAACACCGAGGTGAGAGGTGAAGATAAAGGGGCCATGTGGGAAGAAGCCCAGAAGCAGCAAGCAATTGAAGTGAGTGGTATGTGGCTGCTGTTTATAGGGTCCCTGAGTTGGAACCAGGAGTAGTAGGCAAGCCTGTGTTTCCCCAGTAGCAAATATATATAAATCCTGTGAAGGGACTAAGGCTCATTTGGAAGTCTGGGTGAAGGGCTGAATCTGAAGGGCCAAGGCTTGGGGCTGAAGATGCTGGGGAGAGTAGAAAGACAGTTGCGTGGTACTCTGCCACCCTGGAATGGGCGTGTTTTGACTGTGACCTGACCAGAGCACTGAGCCACTGAAGAAGACCATCCAAGCAAGGTGGACAACAGACTGGGAATGCCAGGAGTAGGAAAAGGTAGGGGTTAAAGTAAGCCGGAATGCAGCAGAACGCCATTTTGGGCCCACTATTTTTAGGGGTTGAGCATTCTGGGCCCCCTAAAAATAGAAAATGGTGCCAGAATGCTGCATTCCAGGGCCTACCATTTAAAAATAGCAGGCCCCAGAATGCAGTGTTCCATTTTCTATTTTTAGGGGCCCGAACGCTGGGCACCTAAAAATAGCAGGTCCCGGAATGACGTTCTGCTGCGTTCTGGCTGTCAGGGGGCAGGGGTGTTGCTGGGTAGGGCCCTGCCCCAAACCCCTCCCCTTCTGGGCCCTGCCCCAACCTGGGGCCTGCCCCCACTCCCCTCTCCAGCCAATCCCAGGCCACGCTGCTGCCCCGACCAGGGGCCTGCTGCCTCCTCCCCAGCCATGCTGCCACCCTGGCCCAGGGCCTACCGCCCCCACCTCCCCAGCTGTGCTGCTGCCGATTAGTACTGGGGTGGCCTGGCTCGTGCTGGAGGAAGTATTGGGGGCAGGGGGTGGATATTGGGGATGGGTATTGGGGATGGGTGGGTATTGGGGACATGGGAATGGATATTGGGGGCAATAGCTGTGGTGCTTGAAGGGGGTCCAGACACGCAGGAGGGGGGGGCCTACCCATGCAGGAGGGGGGCCTACCAGACTAGGAGGGTTCTGGGGCCTGCCACATTATACTTTAACCCCTGGGAAAAGGTGTGCAGCAGCAGGAAGCACTCGAGGTGAGATTACCATCTTACATTAAAACTACCCAAACCACAAAAACAAGAAGCAACAACCAATGTTGGAAGAAGGGTTTTTTTTTTTCATTTTATTTTCCCCCATATTTTTAGGTTCTGTCAGAACTGTGCTACAGCATCAGATGGTATATTTGGGAAATACAGTAATCAGCTCTTTAGTCCATGTTGGTATTTCTAAACTGAACAGATTAGCTATTTGTATTGAACAGACTGGTAGTTTTGAGCCAGTACTTACAGTAGACACCTTGCCCTGTGGAACTGTAAATAATAAGGATCACCTGAGGGATTAAGAGATGGGGGAAGTAGTATGTTCTGTGATGGAACATGTTTGCTTATTCATTTATTACATTGTAGCAACTGCAAAATAATTAACAAATCCAGTATTTTTGTTCAGCCAAGGTTGATCCTGCAAAGCCCCTAGTCCCCTGAATAGTCCTTACTGCCCTGACTAGTACTATTGACTTCAGTGGAAATACTTCTTAGAGTGATGGTAATTTAAGATGCTCTTGAAGTCTAAATGAGTAATCTCCCATAGAGGAGACTTACAGAATTTTCTCTCTTAAAGGCCTGCTTAGATGGTGCAGTCAGTGCTTATTTGCACGGCCTTAAAACTAATCACATTTCACACTGTTGGTACAGTGAGTGCTTGTTTCTTGAAATGTACCTGCTCTGACACCCCATAGTTAGGTGAAGTTTCAGAGCACGATCTTCCAAAACCATCAGCATTACTTCTGTTGAAATCAATCAATAGGCATCCCCCAATTTACAGCAGTGGGAAAAGATTTAGGCCACTGCTGAACAATCTTGAAAATCTTATCCTAAATTTTTAATCAAACATGTCTAATTAGCACACCATTAAAAAACAAAACAAAACAAAAAAACAGATAACACCTATGAGGCAAAACCTCTGAACAAATGGTAAAAATATACTCTGATTTTAATTAAATAAACAGGCAGCAGTGAGCAACCATGAATTAATGGTCCTTATATAGAAGCTGCTGTGTGTTTGTAGGAGAACTGGTTGGTTGGTTGGTTTGCTTGTTTGTTTGTTTTAAAAAAACAAATATATTTATAAATAATAGTTCTTTTTACAGCATTACAGATCAGAAGCATGGGCTTCTATACTCCTACCTTCAGAAAAGTATGAATGTCTTTCTGCTCTTGAGAAAAAAGTCAACTGCAAATCATACTTCCCCATGGGAAGTGTATGGCTTGCTTCCAAATTGTTGTTTGTTTTTGTTCTTTTCCTTAGCTTTTTACAAAAGACTTAAATACATGTAAATATGTAAACACTATGCACATACTAAGAGTTTGATCCTGGGCCTGTTGGAAGTCAATGGCCAACTTCCCATGGATTTCAGTGGTGCAGGATCAGGCACTGAGCTAGTACAGTACATACACGCCTAAGTCACTCAGGGAGCCATGGATTCAGTAAAACGAAAGAAGAGTTGCCCAGTTCAAAACCAGCTGTTGGAGGAGTCAGACTGAGTGCTGAAAACTTTCCTGCACATATTGGAGTTCTCTTGATGGAGAGGGTATTCAGAACCTGCCAGCAGTTTGACTTTTCCTTTCCGAGAGGTGTACTGTTTCCCAGATGGCAGGCTTTCATATTTAGTCACATACTGCCTGCAAAGACACAACATTGTTATCTAGTGTAGCCCACCTGATATAAAATCTGCACCCCACATATGCATTTACGTTAGAGCATACCATATCCAGGTTTCAATGTGATTAGTGGTGCGTTTATATCACCAGCCATACAACTGAGGGCCATGTTTACTGAGAGATGGGATTCCTGGCAGAGCTTCAGGAACTTCCCACCTATTTGGCCCATCATGGTATACATTATCCTTTAGCCGAGGAGGACTGAATGGAAGCCTTTCTCCCAAGGGGTGTGTCTACACTGGAGGCTCAGTTAAGTCGACTTAACAAGGTCAACTTTAGTTCGACTTAAAGTTGACCTTGTTAAGTCGACTTAGGGCATCCACATTCCAACCTCCTGTAGACTGCCTGTGTCCATACTGGCAGTTGCTAGGTTGATGTAATACTTAAGTCAACCTTATTAAGTGGACTTACGCCAGTGTAAATGGGGCATAACCCTTAAGTTGACTTAATAAGGCTTAATAAGTCAACTTAACTTAAGTGTTAAGTCAGCCTTCTGAGGTGCTGTTATTAAGTCGACTTAAGAAAGCACTTAAGTTGACAATAAATTCCCAACAAGAACAGAGTTTTCCTTAGGACTTAAGAAAGGTTAAGTCGATCTAAGGCTCCAGTGTAGACACACCCAGGGAGAGAAAATGCTGTCACCAGACTCTTCTCAATTCTTAGCAGATATGGAGCAAGACAGAGGTGCAAACCCAGGCATTTCATGTGGCAATGCAGTGGTACCACTTGACCATTAAAAACACCTTTTACCTTAATCATAGTTAAAAAAATTTCGAAACACACTGAAGTACACTAGTACAGAGCCTGATGGAGCAAAAGCACGACAGATTCTGGCTAATGTCACACATGCATCAGTAAGCAGTATGTAATAAAGGAAACTTTGCCCAAGCACTAGCACTGTCAACAGTCTAATGAACAGTTCTCAGATAAAAAGAAGAAGCAAGGAGTCTTGTGGCACTTAAAGACTAACAGATTTATTTATCGCATGAGCTTTCATGGGAGAATATCCCACTTCATCAGATGCTTCTGACGAAGTGGGATATTCTCCCACGAAAGCTCATGTGATAAATAAGTCTGTTAGTCTTTAAGTGCCACAAGACTCCTTGCTTTTTTTGCTTTACTAGACTAACATGGCTGCCCCTTTGGAGCTCTCAGATAGATACTGTTGACAGACAGTGCTTTTTTTTGTTTGACTCTCAGATATTTTCTCCTCTTTTGATGAAAACTTTGGGTAATTAAGTGGGGTTATTTCACTTGGTTTTTACTTCTATTAGCTAAGTGGAAAATCTGACACAAGTGAGAAATCAAAGCAAGTGCAATTGTCTTGTCAGAATCCCTACTCAGTATTTATCCAAATTTGTGGCACATTGTAGGCCAGGGATGAACTACATTAGGAGAGACTAGCTGTAATCATCAAAAATGATGTGGGAAAATCATGCTTTCTTCCCTGGGTGAGCACCACATACAAATTGTCTGAAGAGTCAGCGTGAAATATTGGAAACAGCTGAAAGCTGTGAACGGGGGCAGGGGCGGCAGATAGGGTCAGAGAAGGGGTGGGTGGTGGCAGGAGGTGGGGGTGGTGAACAGGGACATGGACAGGAGATGCGGCAGAGAAGGGGTGTGTGGGGGCAGGAGGTGGGAGGCTGGGGCAGAAGCTGGGCTAGTGAAGGGGGCAGGGGCAGCAGATGGGGCAATGAAGGCAAGGGTGGGGGCAGGAGGTGGAGTGCAACCACTTGTCAGTACCATATGCATCAGAGGGATAAGGAAGGATGGGGTAGGGGGCATGATAGAAGGGAAGATGCGGGGTGGGCACAGGGGGGAAGAATGAGGGCACAGGATGTGGAGGGAGGGATGAGGAACAATAGAGCAGGGGCAAGAAGGGGGGGTGTTGAAGGGGTGGCTAGGGGCAGGGGCAGGAGAAGG
>ML681966.1:64625351-64641547 GCA_007922195.1 Podocnemis expansa
CCCCGCACCCCCCCCCCAGCCTGTGGACACCCCTCAGCACCCTGGCCAGGGTGCTGAGGGGCAGCCCTTCCTCCCAGGGTGCTTAGCACCCTGGGAGCAAGGTGACATGCTGTTTCGGAACACTTTGTTCCGAAACAACATGTCCGAACAGGGCTGTTTCGAAACCTCTGGTTTCGAAACAACCCTGTTTCGAAAGCAAACAAGGTTTTAAGTTGTTTCGGAAGGAGCAAGGCCATTTTGAAACAAGCTGTTTGCTTGTTTCGAAATGGCCGTGCGTCGTGTGGCCATGGCACTTCTTATTTCGAAACAACCTCTGTTGTTTCGAAATAAGAAGTGTGTGTGGCCATACCCTAAATCTGCAACCCAAACATCTACACTGCAATTTTAGAGCCCTATAGCCTAAGCCTCACAAACCAGAGTCAGCTAGCATGGGTTAGCCACATTTTTTCACTGCAGTGTAGACATACTGTGAAAAGTTCGTGGGTGGAAAGATTATAGCCTCCTGCTCTCCTTCTGGGGCTTGAAGTAGGATGAAGCTACACTGACTTCCAAAAACACTAACAGTAATGCAGTTTTGAAGGAAACAGCAGAAGGGGGGAGTCAGGAGTTGGCACTCTGCCTAGGGAGCAGTCACTTTCTATACAGTGGAAAGTGGCTCTTAATTCCTCTCCATGCAGGCTGGGGCTGTCTCCCCTTGCCACTGAGGAAAGAAGGTGTCAGTTCTTTCACCCCAGTTGTCCTAGTGAGATCAATTCCCCATACTGAGCAGGCCTAGCACAGTCCAGAGGTGCTAGATGTAGGGCCCTGCATGTGAGGCATTAGTGCACACAAGTTGGTATCTACTCTCAGTGAAATCTGCTGCACTCTTTCTCTTTTTCTTTTGGTCCCTGCCCATGCCAGTATCTTTGTTTATATGCTGTTCCCTGTATTACTGCAGGGGTGCTTGGTTTTGCCCCCTTCCACTCCTTGGCTAGACAAAGGGTCGCTCTCTGGTCTTTTCCTTGCTAACTTCTTGGCAGCCCTGCTGTCGCCTATGGAAGCTGTCTTGAGAAGGACTTAGGTCCTGACCTAGACTCCCTCTCAAACTCGATTAGCAGGGTTTAGAGTTCAGTGAGGTTGGTTGCAGAAGGAGGGCCTTAAAACCTTCCTCGCACTGTGTCTGGAGCCTGGAGAAATGTGGTGACTGTATATGGTTACTTCACCTTTTAAGGTCTGAAACATTCTGTGTTGCAGAGTTCAGTAGGTTTGTCACTTGGCAGTCAGTTGCTACTGGAGTAGGCTGGACATTTAACCTAAGACTGCAATGGGCTGGGTGTAGCTTATAAAAAAGGATATCCCTCTCTAGCTTGATCACATGTTGTCCTGTTTTCTTCTTGTTCTTATCTAATTAAAGCCTTTGGGTGAAATCCTGCCCTATTGAAATCAAAGGGAGTTTTGCCATTGATTTCAGTGGGCTCTGGATTTCACGCCTTGTAGCTAATTAAAAATACTTAGCTTACAGTTTGGCCCTAGAGACATACCATGCCTCTTTTTTAAACATTAGAACCAGACTGGGCTATAAATACGTACGTGAACATGTAATAGCGTACATTCTGAAAGCCATTTGTGCACAAACAGAGGCAGATTTTTGGAGATGCATGTCAAATTCCACTTAAGTATTTGAGTGTTGGATCAATTTGCGAGGGCTGCATTACTCTATGTAACAGTTACTGTGGATATGATTAGTTAGGGCTTCAACTGCTGGAATACCTAAGTTAAAATTTTCCATTAAAATTCAGAGAAAAATCTCCTGAACACTTGTGTCTTTTTGTTGAATGTTTTTATGAGTCTTGACAACAAGGTTGGCCTGATCATCCATTTCCTACTCTAGGACTGAATTCTATCCTCAGATACATAAGTGCAAATCCCATTAAAGTCAATGGCCTTTTAGATGTGGGTTTTTTTTTCCCTTTGCCTTTCTATTTAAAGCTTAGCAGCATCCTTCGTAACAGAAGATATGATACTACAAATTGGGATCAATGTCTTGAGGCTGATTCCAAATGCTGAAATAGACCAAATTTTGACAAAAGCTCCATTGCATTCTGTATTGGTATTACCACCTGAATGGAATGCCTGAAAAAGGCACTTCTTTGAAAACTGGGTACCCTCCACTAGGGTCTGGTTTTCAAATGTTTGTTTTGACCTACTCATAAATATTTGGTTTCTCTGTTGTTCTGGCAGGCATGATGCCAAGAAGAAACATTGTTCTTACACACAGGAGCATTAATGCAGGTGTTTTCATAGACTCAAATTAATTCTAGGAGAGTGGTTTCTTTTCGGAAGGGGATTATGATTTGCGACACTGTCATTCTTTATCCTTGAATAGAGTTGTGAAAGGTGGATAGCTGCACCATTCACAGTGATGATTTTTGTTCATGGATTTTCCTGACACCCTTTTCCACAAAAACTCTGCGTCACAGGTAGTGGGCAGGAGCAGTTTAAAGGGACATCATCAACTTGGACTTCACATCCATCTGTGAAAGCTGTCTGCAATAATCATAACTTCTACAGCTGAAAACAGCTTGTGAAGGAAAACTATTTTCCAGGGTTCTTAGTTTGTATGTTTGACAGCACTTTGTGCATAGTCAATGTCACTTTCCACTTGTTTACTCAGCTGGGGACCAAGTATGACCAGAAGTGATCCATTAAGATGCACAAAAGAGCAGAAAAACTTTTATAATGGTTCTAGAGGACATTTGTTCTAAAAATCAGAATATACTGTTTCAAGATTCCCTATAATAGAGTGCTCTGAAATTAGTTTTCAATAATTAAATTGGCCAGTTTTAAATTCGTTTCAGCTTTCAAGTCGTCCTCCTCTAAACAGGATGGCAACTGTGCTATCCACATCCTTTACAGATTTGTCCCTGTCTGTGCTGAAATCCCATTGTCCCAATCTGTGCCTCACAATGGATCTTGCTATCAGGTAGTTGACCATTGGGCATTGAAGAGAAGGATGAGCAGTGTTATAAAGTCTTTAATTTTCAAGGGTTGTGTGCCACTCTGTGTTGGCCAAAGAAACTGAGTTAATAACCTTGTAGCAAGAACTGGGGTAGGCAGTTATGTTAAGCCTGGCTCTTAGCGAAATGGCTTCAGTACAAGTGTAGAGAGGGACTCTTCTTCCCTCAGAACTATATTTTTAAATGCCAGTCTTCCCATTTAACTAAGGCTCCATGTACGCTTCTGTTTAAACTGGTTCCTGATACAGTTTAAAGGTGAAATATGAAAGTGAAAATATTTCTAATGCAGTGTAGTGGGCTTATATGGAAGTGGCAAACCAATGTGAAGGCTGTTTCTAATCTTAAACATGATTGTTAAAAATAGTCTCAATCAGCCCCATACACACTGACCAGCTGCACTGTGAAAAAATCTTTTTAACCAGAAGCTGTTTTGAACAGTGTTGTAAAACAGTTCAAGGCCTTGTGTGGATGGAGCTTAAAAGAAACCAGTGCTTTGTGGCTCGGAAAGATCAAATGAGGTCTTTGCTACCTGGGTCCCAGCAACGGTGCTGTCAGTGACACAGAAAAGAAAGTGGAGAGTGATTCCATCTGTTCCCTGTACTGTTACAGAGCTTCCATTGCCAAGTCTTCTTGAATGTCAGTGACTGACCTAAAATGATATGCTCTGTTGTTGTCAGGCATGGCGGATAGTTCCAACACTGGTGTGCCCTGCCCGCTCTTAGTAGGTTCTTTGAAATTAAGAAGTCCAGAATCCACTGGTTGGCAGAGTCCTTGTGGTGCTAAGCCAAGTGATTCTGCCAGAAAATTTGCAGAGCTTTGTACATGCATAGTAGCTGGAAATATTTTGTTCTGGAAACACCACGCTTCTGTGATCTGAGCTAGGAAATGTAAAGGTCTGACCGTGTTTCCCACCTGCCTGGTTTGTTTATAAAATAGCTCACTGCCCCATTGTCTGTTAGTTGGATCTCTTGCATGTCATCTTCTTATTAGAATCCAATAGTTTTTCTCAGTGAACTTTAGTTCACCCTTTGTGTACTGGATATGAAACATGGTGCTTACAGAATGATTTAAAAGTGGATGTGTTGTCTTGTAAACGTGAATGCCAGTCTCAGAGCAGAAGATTTAATGTTCAGGCTTGCTTCTGGCTGGGAATGTCAAGGGTTACAATGTCATTGTCTTTGAAGAGTCTGACGTTCTCCTTCACCAAAACATAGGGGAGATGAATGGGATTCTACGAGGTAAGATGTTCCACCACTGGAACCTCTATGACACCTTGCTTGCCCAGTAACCCAATACTACTTTGGGGGAAAAGGAACCTGCAGGTCTTCTACAAGCTGATTTCTATCATTAGATCTCCCAGTTACATACATCTGAATTTGGGCAGAACAGAAAAATCATTCAGAACACTGCCTCTTTGCTCTAGGTGATGTGTCTAGATTTGTACTAGTGAGATGGCTGTTCCACATATGAAGCCAGTTTATAGCAGATGTACTGCTTAAAGATGAAAGGGTTATCTGCAGCACTATAAATGGCATAATTTCAATTTTAAACCCTGTCTGGCTCCTTCCCTTTTGCTGATTTCCACCTGCAGAGGAATGGTTTGAGAAAGTTTGCCTAATATAATTCAGTAGCTTGGCCGTGCAAGGACAGTGAAACACTTCCCTCATCACACATAAAGAAAGTAGTACGTGTGTGTTTAGATACATATTTTACCTTGGTGGCATTTCAAAATGATGTATATCCTGAACCAATGAGAGCATGTAGAATTCAATAGCTTGGCCGTGCAAGGACAGTGAAACACTTCCTTCATCATACACAAAGAAAATAAATCTCGTAACTCTTTTTTGAGCATCTCTGTGCCAATTTGATCAACGGACTAAAGTTTACTGAGAAGAGCCTTTAGGCTTCCAATGACTGATCATTTCACTGTCATTCTCTTATGAGCCCTTGAAAATTGAACTCTCTGCATTCTCAGTAAATGGTGAACAATGCTAGCACAAAGCTTGTAAAGTGAGCAGCTAAAGAAGATCACATGGGACATGTAAGCTTGGATAACTCAGCTGAGCATTTGACGAGATGCAGAAGACGAGTGTCGGATCACTGGATAACTTCTGAGCGCTAAAAACAGATGGCTATTGATGGCACCACCACCTTAATAGGAACTGTACAATACAAAACAACTGACTCGAGAAGAGGCTATTTCTGCCACTAATATGCTGGGTATCAGCAGGGTTCTTCCACAGGGAAGAGGTTTGTTTTTTATAGTATTAATGTGGGATTTTTTAGGTAGTGATATGTATTTGCAACCTTTATCATAACACTTTTTCTGTTCTGCAGGCTGATTTCCTGTCGTCTGGTTTTGTACAATATATAATTTCCCTTTTGACTGAACAGTCAGCAAAACCCTATAAATTCCCCAGTATAAAATTAGTGGAGCAAAGAGTCATATTAATGTGGTTTGAGCAACTGGAGTAAAGGGGAGAAAGAGAGTGTGTGTGCTTGAGACAGAAAAAGCTTAAGGTACCTGTGAGTAATCTGTCAGGAGGATAAGTCCTTTCACCACGTTCATGGGATCTCCAGTTGCTGAGAACATTTTAGACATTAAATCCGCATACCCTTGGAAAAAGGCAACGGGCCTGAGATGAACGTCAAACAGGATTGCCGACATGCCAGCGAAGGACTCCAGGTTTTCCTCACCTTCATCAGCAGATGCAGCTATTATGGATTCTAGTCCTTGAGCTTCAATCACAACCTAAAAGGCAACAGCGAGACACTCTCCATGACAAAGTGCCGGATCTGGAGTTTTAAACACTACAAGTGTTCCTCGTACACAAGAGTTGAACTTTAAAGTTAACTTATTTTCTTTATTGTATGTCAGGTGAAAAGGTATCTGATCAAAATGTAACAGTGTTTAGAAGCAAAGCAAATAACACCTAGTGAACAGCAGCAGGAGAATAAGACAATAAAGTAGTCTCTGTAAACAGTAGTCTAAAGTAGTCTCAGCTTTTTCCATTTAATTAGTTGTGGGTGAAATTTACACCTAGTTTTTCTCCCTCTCTCGTCTAGATACTTGGTCTCTACAAGTAAAACTTTGGACCTGTTATATAACAAGATCCCTTTCTTTTGTATAATACATTTGTCTCATCAGTTTTTTATTTTTTTTTCCTGTTATTGGCATGTTCTCTGCCTGGCCCAACAGTCCTTATATTCACAGACTCCCATGGTTTTTCAATAAGGGATACATTTGCTTAAAGGCCACAGAAACAAGCCCATGTGCTAGCTTAGCATTTACATAGTGCTGAACAGTTACCTGCATGGCATGAAGTTGAGCATTTTTATTGAAAAGAAAGATATTCACATTACTACTTCTTAAAATCCCAGAGCCTGAGTAGAGAATGTCAAGGCTGTATGTAGATGATGCATCAGGACCACCTAAATTGACAAAGACACCAGATATTAATCATGCCTGTGACTAAGTTGATTAACATGGAATATAAACGGTTTTGAAAAGCTTTTATTTTTTGTTGTTACATACGTGTCACATAGCCAGAATAGGCAGAGGAAGACCCAGTCTTGGAGAAGCGATCATAGTTATGAACAACCATGTCCTTCAGAACTTCACGAATCATTTTGCTGCAGTATTAAAAAAAGAAAAAGAAAACTAGTTTGTTACTGCATTGTCTTCCATGAGAATATTAACAATGTCAGCCTCTTGGGAAAGAGAAGATTTAACTTTGCACATACTACTCTCAATACCATGCCTGAGTTAAAGCCTATTGAAGTCAATGGGAATCACTGACTTCCCTAGGCTTTGTACTATCCAGGAGTGCCCCTGTCCTGGAAAAAGATCTAGGGGTTGGGTGTGGACATTTGGGGCTCGCGTGCTTTAAGTGCGCTGCTGCTGCAGCCGCCACTGCGGCAGACCTGGGACTCTGGTGCCAACATTCAGGGCTCAAACTCCGTAAGCCTGGCACCAGCGATGCCCCTGATATTATCAGTTCCAAAAATCTGAAGATAAATAGGTAAGAGATAAGAAATGGTATTTCAGAAACCACCTCAGAGGTTTAGTAACACAAGACCAATTAAATCAATTAGGCACTTTTGAAAATCCCACCCCATGTTGATCATTTCTTTTTTTTTTTCTTAAAAGAAAAATTTTAAGCAAATGTCAAAGATGCTAGATAGATAGGGAGTAAAGTTCCCATCCACAGTGTGGATATTATTTGACTTTTTCATGCTTCACACTTTGCAATCTTAATGGTCTTTTGAATGTAGGATTTTTAAATCTGTTTATATGAATGGATATTTCAGTAACAGAAATGAAGAAGACTATGATTGAAATATTTTTTAAACTATTCAGCTTAATGGTCGAGATACTTTTACCAGGTCTTAGCCATAGATCTGAATTTGGCTGTAGGAAGATTACCAATTAAAATGGTTTTCTTTGAAAACTAAGAGTCTCTAGAATGAAAGATATTTCAATAATTATCTTTTAATGCTGGAACTCTTCCAAAAGCCTCACTTTTTGGAAGCATAAAAGGTAGGCTCCATCGAACATCAGGATTGAAGAACAAGTGGGGAAATTTTCAAAGGCAAAGGCAGCAGCAAAGCACCTAACTAACTGAAACTCAGCGGGAGATAGGCATCTCACTGCCGTTTGTGCTTTTGAAAATCTTCTACCTGGTGTTCAATATCTGCCACTAGAATATATGGATTTATTTTGAAATGTAAATACCCAAAAATGGAGGGGTACCCACTTATGATCCTTTAAATAGCTAAGTAACATATGTGGCTTTTAACTGTACATGGTTGTTTTTTATCCCATGCAACATTAGTACAGAGAGAAATAAGTGAAAAGTTGTTTGTTTATATCTGTATGCACCTGTATGTGTGTGTTTATACACATATTTTACCTTGGAGGCATTTCAAAATGAAGTATATCCTGGACCAATGAGAGCATGTACTTGTTCATTTCTGCTGGCAGTTCTCCAATAGAAAGCAAGAGGTTTTTCACTTCCATGTATGTTGGGTTACTGCTGAAAATGATGGCAGCAGCAGTGATTCTGATGGTCTTTTCATAAATTTTACGATTCTGGTGATAAATCCTGTTCATTGTTTCCTTCACCTAATCAGAAAATGCATAGTCACTTAATAAGTAACATGTGTCCAGAGAAAATGTACAGCTTGGAATTCATAAGGTCAACAATCCAAACACGTCCTGACTCCTGCCTAGTCCAGGGCCACAGTGAATATATTTGAGCTTATTTTTTTTATAGTATATACCTTTTTTTGTGCCCCCTGTGTCCTAAAACATTTTAGAATGGAACACGTTAAACACTCATTGTATATTGATTATGCAAGCTAATGAACAGCTGTTATGCGCTCAACAGGTCAGAAGTAACCTTACACGTTAGCACCAACAGTAAGACTGTTGACCAGAGCACTAGTGGAAGATAAGAATTAACACAACGCTCACAATGGCCAAAGAAATTTCTTTAAACAGTTAAGAGAAGAGGTATCTTTAAAAAGAACCTTACTTTTCCCACAAGCTAAGGATTGTCAGCTGCTCAGACCTCTTACCAGGAAGTGCTGCAGGGCTACTTTGCAGAGATGTAACATGGTGAGCCGGCGCCTGGGGTGCATTCCGATCGGAACGTGCCCCTTGCCACTAGCGGCGCTTGGGGTCAGAGCCGTGAAATGCGCCCTTTAAACGAGCGGCTCTGTTGAGCTGCCCCAGCGCACCCGGGGCAAAGTCCCCTTGGCACCGCCCTAGTTATGGCTCTACTACTTCGTAACAAATGGAGTCCCAGAGAACTAAGCTGTAATGGCCTCCTGCGGGACTGAAATGTTTGCATTGTGAAATTGCATCATGGCAATGCAAGGCCATCAGTGGTTGGTGCAGAACAGCACCAGAGCACACTGTGCAATGCAGTGATGTCACACCCTTGCTCTGTGGTTATCTTCCAGTTCTCTGGAGTTGCATTTGCCATAATCTCTCAGTATTCCTCTTGACCTATCCCTTTCCTGGATACCGGCAGAGATGGCAGCCAGAGCCGTAACACAGCGTTTTGCTGCCCGGGGCGTGTTCCAATCGGAACATGCCCCTTCCCATTAGCGGCACTCAGATCCAGTGCCGCAAAGCCACCCCTTTAATAGCATGGCTCTATTGAGCCGCTTCAGGCCACCTGGGGCTGTGCCACGTCAGCCCCACCATAGTTAGGGTCCTGAAGGCAGCGGTATATTTCTCTCCTCCTTTTCTCCCATTCTCCTTTGCTACTTGGGGGGCAAGGAAAGATCTTGTTTGTTCTGATTCACATGTTCCCCATTCTCTCCAACATCTCTTTTGTGTCACATGGTAAAGTGAGCACATCTGAGGATAGAGTTGAGATCAGGGCAATGATCTCCACATGCTGTACTTAATTGTTGCATGTGACTGTAGAGTTGTAGATTAACTCGAGCATTCTAGATACTGGTAGATGGAAAGAGAGAGGTGCGTAGAGATCATCTTCAAAAACCGCCATCAACAATTTTTTGGCTAGCTCATGAAAAGGCAGAAAAAAATCAATTTAATGAAAGACCTAAATATCTAGCTCAAATTTAAATGGTGTAGGGCTCAGAGTTGGCTCCACTTGATTTGAAACATCCTTTCTTGTACTCGTTTCCCTTGCAGTAAATCTTCTCACCTCTCTGGTGATGAAAGAAGTGTCATATCTTTGCAGAGCAGTGGTAGCAATGTTACTGATAGGCCCATCTCCTGATTCAGCATGTTTTAGCAGCAGAGGAATTGCTTCAGGCAGAAGTGCATTCTTCATGGCCAGCAGGTACATCCTCACCTCTTCATCTTTCCTTGCCTTCTCTAAGCCTTCTAGGATCAGCTTCTTAGCTCGCACAACAGTCTGGAAAGAAAATTGATGCCGTATTGAGCATCCAATGTGTGGAGTGCTTCCTCCAAGATACTTAGTATGCTCAACCCCCATGTGAGTAGAAGCAGCACCATTGGGTCCTAACACCTTAGGTCAGTTTAAAATCTAATTGGGCAGATTTAGTAAAAGTCCAACTTACAAACTGCATCCTGAAAACGTTCTTAACTCTACAGTCACTCCTTGGTGCATGATCCCTAAATATGCCTGTCACTCAACATGTGCGTATTGGTTCAAGGAACTTACAAACTCCACTGCTGAGTCCAACACACACAATTTAAATAATTGAAGAACTTATTACAGGAAGAAATGACATGGGAAATATTCCTTTCATGCTTGCTCACATAGTCCTAAGGCCTGGCACTTAACAGAAAAATAATGGGCAAATCCTTGGGTGTTGTCTGGATAATTTCAGATTCTTCAGCAGTGTAAATCAGTGATAAATTCAGCAGATCTGGCCAGTTGAGGATTCCTTGTCCCTCAGGTTGCTATACTTTTGGTCACGATTATAGAATGACATAAAATCAGCCCTTAGGAGCTCCCCCTACCCCAAGCTGCACTGAGCACAGATTAGACACAGGCCAGGATTTGGACCAACATTCCTGCTCTGGTGAATTTATAAGCTAAATTGTTTCCATGGTTTAGGTTAAACCTGATCATCCAAAGTTCTCAGGGGACACCAAAAACTTCTGTAAAGCCAAAAAAAAGTATCATTTCTGCTAGGAATATGCGGATATTTGGGATTAGAGGGAAAGAGCTGATATTAGTTACACTAGTGTGAATCAGAAGGTGGTAGTTAGCTGCATGCAGATGTTGGTGAGATCAGAATTAGGCCTCAACAGCACTAAATAAACCTGCTGTAAAGAAAGTCTCTCCATCTTGTGAAAGATAAGCATCTGTAAGCAATGTTTAAAACACAAGGGCAAATTCTGCCCATGGATGCTCACATGAGTCTCCTAATACTTTCAACAGGGCTTGTGCATCCAATGGCCAAATTTGACCAATAGTGGAAAACAGTCAATACTTACTGGAAGTTTGCAGTCTCCCCTGTCACACAGCTTTTTGATGAGTGCACCAATGATCATGGGAATGGTTTCTCTGATTTCACTATTTCCAATCTCACCCCGGAATCTGTTCTGTTATTTAAAGGGAACACCATTAGCCTTCAGATCCAAATCAGTGGTACAAATCCTGAAGCATGGTGAGTGCCCTTCACTCCCGTTGAATTCCCAGGGAACACCATTAGCCTTCAGATCTGAATCAGTGGTACAAATCCTGAAGCATGGTGAGTGCCCTTCACTCCCATTGAATTCCCAGGGACGTGAGGGTGCTCATTGCCTCACAGGCTCACGTTTGAACTCCACAGAGCACTGTGCCACTGGGGGGCAATAACCAAATGTAATTTTTCCCTTTATGTTTCATTCAGAATATCTGGTCCAGCAGTTGCTTATGAAGCTGATGTTTAAATTCTGATGTCAACTGATAATAGAAATATTTGGCACTTATCTTTTCATCTCTGAATTACTATCCTAACAAGAATGATCTGTGAATATTATTTGGGCTGGTAATCTCTAGAAAAACAGGAGGTACTTAGATATTATTCTGTAATGGGTTTTGTATGTTGTAAGCATAGGTGACATTTTACAAAGTAAATATAGTTTCTACATCTGAAATCCTATGCCCCACCAGTACTGTATGAGCCACAGCAGAATGTGGACACGTCAAAGTTGTTTTGAGGTGCTTGATACAGCCCCCATTCTCCCCTCTCAGCATGCTTAGGGTCTTTGGGCAATCAATGAGTTTGTGGGGTGTATGTATGTTTGTTTGTTTGTTTCCATTTTGACTTACAATTAAAGATTTTAGTAGCAACTCATTGGGATGGGATGCAAATCCAGCGGCATAAAGGAACCGTTCCTGTAGGACAGAGCTGCTTCCATTCTTAAAGTCCAGGAACTCCAGAATGGCCTCCAGTGAGGCTGGGGTCTGAGCAGAGGTTACAGCATCCACCAGCTGAGGACTGTAAAGAGAGGAGTAGAAATTAACAAGTTATTATAATATGCTAGGCTAAGTATTGAAAAGACAATGCTACTTACAGAAATGAGAAGGTTAGGCAACTGACAATCTGATCATAGCAAGTAAATGAAGGACTTCAAGGGATATCAATTCATATGGTAGTTGATGTTTTGTTTTATACCAAGACAGAGGAAGAGCATGACAAAAGGCTTAAACATATTCTGAGTGTTTCAAAGTCCATCGGCCTAACTCTGGGAAAGGTAAAGAACATCTGTATAAAGAAAACAGCTATAATAGTAGATGCAGAGGTTATCACTGAGCTTGAGTTCCAGCTTTGGCTCTGTTGTTTACCAGAGACCATATTGTCTGGGATGCTGTGCAGTTGTCAGAAGTATCCAGAGCCTGAATAATAAACTGCACTACCATAGAAAAACTTCCCCTTCCTGTAGATGGAAGAACATTAACTATTACAGATCCAGCATATCATCAATATGACCACACATGTATGTGTGAGTTACCTCCTCCCATTTTTTGTGGTGTAAACCCTTTATTACAACATAAAAGTTTGCTCTTGGTGACTTACAGCACTACATTTTTTTCACTTTTAAGAATTTGAAGTATCTCCTCTTTCGTAGCTTTCCTGAGGCTCTGAATAAAGGACAAAAAAATTTTTGCTGCTTCAGCTTTTGAAAGGTTTTCGGGTTCCAGTTGTTTCCTGATAGCCTGCCAGTGCTCAGAAATCTGCAAAATAATAGCACACATTAATGTCAAACTTTATGCACTAGTTTCAATTCTCAAAAATCAATCCCATGATACATACACTGACTATAGTTTATACTAGTTGAAATGTCATATACTGGAGATCTTTTAGGTGTAGACATCATTTAATATGCCTGTAGTATCTCAGTCCATGTATTCCTTAAAACTTTTCAAGCAATTACATACTGCAATGAAACCAAAATTGAGTGACTCATTAAAGTCTACAGTTTCACTTGAGTACTACATAATATCTGAAATGCAATACATTTTGGTCCAAAACATGATTGCTGAGCATCTGACAGGAACAGAGAAGAAACCCCATTCTTTCAGGTAAATATAGTGTTCTCACAATGTGGCTCTAGTTTTCTTGAAAATTCATTATTGAAAGAAATGAAAAATGACACATGGAACATTTTTTTTTAGAAGATAGTACTTTTGTAAGAAACCTTTGCTGATGCCCCCATGAGAATTTCCTGTTTCTGTCTTCTACAGTTGTGTATGGTGAAGAGGGGCAGTATTTTGTGACAGTTTTGTAAAATGGTAGTTATGGTTTGGAAAACAGGTACCTTTGCAGGTCTTCAGTTGCTGAATCATTAATATTTTACATGTGTATATAGCACAGGTCATCCCAAAGTATCTTCAAAATGTTCCACAAACTGTCCCACATACCACTGAAATAGAGCTATTTCTGCTGTGATGGACAGTAGTCAAATTGGGCACAGCTTGCTGCAAAACCATTGTGGAAGGGGAAAGAGGTGAAATTTAGGCCAAGATAAAGTCAGTCAAAAGTGATGCACCTTGACCAGCATTACAGAAACACAAGTAATGTCATGCTACATCAGACCAATGGTTCATCTAGGTCAGCAGTTCCCAACTTTTTTGACTCAAGGGCCACAGATATCATTTTTACAACAATGAAGGACTACCAGACTCTGCCAGCAGACCCCCCCCCCCCTTCCTCTGCAGCCAGATGGAAGGTGTTCAGCAAGGAGCCGCCTCCTTGTCAATCTTCCATCTCCCTGGCTGCACCATGGAAACTGCATGCATCCTGTAGTCCTGTGTGCTTCACCTGGGTCAGTAGGCAGTGGCTCCTTATATAGCTAGTGGGACAGAAGATATTTGCTCTTCTCCCGCTGACTCCAGAAGGGAGGAGAACCAAGAACCCCAGAACCTGCAGGTCCAGGCAGAGCACTTTGCTCTCTGCTGGAGCCAGTGGCGGGGAGCACTGGTTTCCCATTCTTCTGTCTCCAAAAGGGACCCCAAGTGCTTGTGGACTTAAGTGGACCACTTTGCCATGCTCCCTGCTACAGACACAAAGAAGGAGGTGCTGATCTTCCCTCTCTTTAGCCAGCAGGAGAGGAGCCAAGGGCTATTCTGAAAGCCCTCATGGGCCACTTTTGGCCCTTGGGCCATAGGTTAGGAACCACTGATCTAGGTCCTGTATCCTGTGTACAGTGGACAGAAAGTTTCTTCCTTTCTTTGGTGGTTAGAAATTGGTTTATGTCCTGAATTCTGAGGATTTATGTCCCATCTAATTGCCCTTTCCCCCCCCCCCCCCCCGGTCTTCCTTACTGTTGTACCTCTGGATGTTCTGATAGTGATATAAATGTCCAATCTCTTTTCAATCCAGCTAAACTCTTGGCATCAATTTTAAACATGTCTAGTCTCTCCAGTGCATTTTAGAAGCCTATGCTCCACATTAAGAAAGTCAGGAGGACTACTTTCTTTCTATCTGTACAGATATTTTGACTTTTTCTCTGTTTTATCACCTGTCTCCACTTCTGTTATCTAGTGCTATCAAAGACATTCCTTGATGAAAACTCATCTGTTTATTACAATAGTGTTTATTGCAGTTCTCCAAAGTGGAAAATCACATCAATGCCCACTCAGCCTTTGCTAATGTATTATACCTTCATAGGGTGTGTATTAAGATTTATCATTTGAACCCGCTTACAAAAAGAAATACCATTTCAGTGGTAGAGGGTGTAACTTCCATGAACTGTAACAGACAGTAATTGGGCAACAGTAACAGAGACGGATGGTATTTCCTGAGGATTAATGACCATCTGGGAGAAGTTGATGGCCTGGAGCACAGATGAGGGCTGTTAATCTCTGCTGGACACTAGTGCTTAACATCAAGGTCAATATTGCTATTGTAAGATGAAAATGAATGAATATATGTTATAGAGAGATGGTTGTTTGTGGTGATCAGTACACTTCAGTTTGTGTGTCCTATACAATCAATGTCTGTGCATTACTAGATTCAAAATCATCTCTGAACATTCATTCACCTATCATGATCCTTGCAGAGTTTCTGACTAGCTTACGGGTGCTAAGTCCCATGGAGAAAATAGGGTCTTGAATTCACCTTGTTATTAATTGCAGGGAATGCTTCGCCTGTTGCTCTTGGAAATCATATAAAATAGATAAAAGAAAAATGATAATGCAGCTACTGTTTTTATATATTGACGAAGTTAACAGAGGAACAACATGAGAAGAAGCTTCAAATCTCAGCAGTGACTAATTTACTCTTTAGCCTGGGGAAAGTGACTTAAGCAAAATTTGCAATTGTATGTGACTGAAGTAGCCAACTTAATAAATGGCTTAATTCCCAGGAATGTTAAGCACTAGTTGTTTAAATAAAATCAAGAAATGCTCAGCACTTCTGAAAATCAAAAGAAGCAAGGAGTTCTGTGGCACTTAAAGACTAACAAATTTATTTATTGTGTGCAATAAATAAATTTGTTAGTCTTTAAGCACTATAGGACTCCTTGCTTCTTTTGCTGAACTAGACTAACATGGCTGCCACTTTGGAATCTGAAAATCAAATGACTTACGTGCGATACCTGAACAGAGTCATAATGTGGTGTTTTGCCACCCGGGGCATGTTCCGATTGGAACTTGCTTCTTCCCATTAGCAGTGCTTAAAGCTGGTGCCGCAAAGCCACCCTTTAATAGAGGTGGTCCATTGAGTCACTCTGTGCCACCTGGGTCTTTGCCAGTTGTCTCTGCTGTAGTTACGGCTCTGTACCTGAATATGGATTTATGCTCCTAACTTAAAGCTTGCAAGTTTAAAAATGTTGGCCCTCCTTTCTCTGTTTCTAGGTTTCCTCCTTGTAAAATGGGAATGATAATGGTTACTTTAATTAATCCTAACCATACTTAAGTGAGATAGCTAATGTTTGTGAAGACTTTTAAAATTGTGTGGCACATTATATCAGTGCAGTATTAAAGTACAATATGACATGGAAGTGCTAAATATTATGATGTTGCTGTTTTGAATGCAGTGTTCTATTGACAGACCCAGTCGCGGCACAGCAGTTGCAGTAAAATACAGTAGGAAAGCAGGACTCCACTGTAATGAGAAAGCCATGCCTTATTCTTCATGCTCTGTGAACATACCCCGTGGTTTTAAATTTGGCATAAAAATTCTCTCTACAACTATTATAACCAGGTTTATTTTTTGCATGAGCTTTCGTGGGAGAAGATCCCACTTCCTCAGATGCTT
>ML681966.1:64651547-64833816 GCA_007922195.1 Podocnemis expansa
ATATCCAGCCTCGACCTCCCTAACTGCAACTTGAGACCATTGCTCCTTGTTCTGTCCTCTGTTACCACCGAGAACAGTCGAGCTCCATCTTCCTTAGAGCATCCCTTCAAGTAGTTGAAGGTTGCTATCAAATCCCCCCTCAATCTTCTCTTCTGCAGACTAAATAAGCCTAATGCTTTCAGTCTTTCTTCATAGGGCTTGTGCTCCAGCCCTTTAATCATTTTGGTTGCCCTCCTCTGAACTCTCTCTAGCATGTCCCTGTCCTTTTTGTAGTGGGGAGCCCAAAACTGAACACAGTATTCTAGATGTGGCCTCACCAGTGCAGAATAGAGGGGAATGATCACATCCCTTGATCTGCTGGTAATACTTCTTTTGATGCAGCCCAGTATGCCATTGGCCTTTTTGGCAGCAAGAGCACACTGCTGACTCATATCTAGCTTCCCATCCACCATGACCCCCAGCTCCTTTTCTACACTGCTGCTACTTAGCTGAATGTTCCCCAGCCTGTAGCGGTGCATGGGGTTTTTCCATCCCACATGCAGGATTTTACACTTGTCCTTATTGAACTTCATAAAATTTTTATTGGCCCACTGTTCCAATTTATCTAGGTCTCCCTGAATCCTGTCCTTGCCCTCCAACGTGTCTACTGTACCCCCCAGCTTGGTGTCATCCGCAAACTTACTGAGAGTGCAGTCTATTCCATCATCCAGATCATTGATGAAAATGTTGAACAGAACTGGCCCCAGGACCAACCCCTGGGGCACACCACTCGTGACTGGTTGCCAGCTAGACGTGGAACCATTGATTCCTACACGCTGAAACTGTTGATCTAGCCAGTTTTCTATCCACCTTATAGTCCACCTATCCAACCCATACTTCCTTAATTTGCCAATGAGAATGCTGTGGGAAACTGTATCAAAAACTTCATCTCAGTACAAGAACCACATCTGCCAACCTGTTTGTAGCATACAGAGAGCAGCTGTATTTAGATTGTGTTATTTTGATATATTAATTCTAGTTTAGAGAGAGGTAAAATTGAGAACCGGTCCCATCCTCTTTCTTTTTACATTTTGTAAAACTGATGATAAGGCTAAATTTGAAATTTATTGGGCAGACCTGATGGCCTTTGTAACAGGGCAGGTCAAACTGACAGCCAGCGCGTGCACTAAGGACCTATTTGCAGCAATAGGTGAAGATTTCTTTGGGGTTAGATTGTTACAGTCCTTGCGTCAACTATGCAGAAGTGTGAAAGGTAGTGATCTCCCATCCTGCCTTGCCCTCTGCCATGCACTTCCTTGCTCAGCACAGCTCAGGTAGTCAATGGTTGCAGATGGGAGAGCAAGTGCTGTTCTGCTGTGACCCTGTGGGTGGGAGTGACCCTGGCTCGGCACATGGTAACTAATATCTGCTCTTCTACCTCTATATCTTTGCTGAAATTCTGGCTTCAATGAAATCGGAGACACAATTCCCATTGACTTCAATAGAACAGGGATTTCACCCCTTATCATTGGGTGATATCATTCACTTCTGCAGTTTTGGGTACCACCTTTATATCAATGACTCCCATCTACCTCCTGCTCTCTGTTCTTCTTGGATACTGTGGCCTGTTCTTTCTGCTATGCCCAGAAGACTGTCTGCTGAAGGGGGAGCAGCCATGGCTTTGCTTTCTCCTGGCCGTCTTTTCATAGTTGTATGCTCCCAGATGCACAGAGAGAGAGAGAGAGCATGGACGAATTTTGGCTGACCCGTATGCAAGGAATTAAGAGCTGATGTAAAATCCTGTGCAGAGGAAGCCATATGTGATCCAAAAACAGATAGTTTTGTTGGTTCTAACTGGGAACTATGCTACCTATTCCCAAATGCCATTTACTGGCACCTTATCCATTAACTATTTACATATATACAAACATAGAGAACTTTTCTAACACAAGAAGCCTGCGGTTAAGGATGCATCTTATGTTCTTCCCACAATGCACCCAAACATGGGCAATCACAGTCTAGCCCAAAATGAATACATTTTATGTATAAAAATAAGACACAGTGGTATGTTAGTAACTTAAAAAATAACAACAACAACAAACCCCCCCGCCAACAAATTAATGAATCTTTTCATGCCAACAAGAAATTACTGGGTCAAAGTTTCTCATAAGAATATGCATGAACTTTAAAAGGTGGGGACTTACCTTTCCACGTGTCCACCGGAGAACTATAGGCCTTTGTAAAGCTGACAGATATTCTTTTCCAATTATATTCTCATTGTTTTTCCTTTGAAAGATGTTTTTTGCTGCTGGACGTTCATTCACATTTTCAACCTTAACCTCTTTTATCTAGAAACAAGGAAAGCAAAGAAAATTATATAGGGCTGTAGTTTTCAAGCTTTTTTCCCTCAGGACCCAGTTAAAAAAAAATCATGTATGTATACAACCCAAAAATTACATCTTTGAGCAATGCATTCCAATCTTTTGGTGGTGGCAGCAGGGGGCACTGCAACCCAGTACCTGAGGGTCTGTGACTTAGTACTGGGTCCTGACCCATGGTTTGAAAACCACTGATACAGGGAGCAGTCTTGCCTTGGCAGGCAGGTGGATGGACAAAATCACCTAAAAGGTCTTTTTATTCTGTTATTTGCCTTCCATTGTATCTCTGCTACAGAAATATGTCCAGATTTTCAAAAGAGAGTATAAACTCTCTTAAGAAAGGCTTTTCCAAATAGCTCAAGTCACATGTAGGCACCAAAATGAAGTGAAAAAACAACAAGGAGTTGTGTGGCACTTTAAGACTAACAGATTTATTTTTCGCATGAGCTTTCGTGGGAGAAGATCCCACTTCCTCAGATGCTTTGAAGGTGGGTGAACTTACAGAAAGGAATGAAACTAAATTAAACTAAACTAAACTAAATTCCTTTCTGTAAGTTCACCCACCTTCGAAGCATCTGAGGAAGTGGGATCTTCTCCCACGAAAGCTCATGCAAAAAATAAATCTGTTAGTCTTAAAGTGCCACACAACTCCTTGTTGTTTTTTCACTGGACTAGACTAACACGGCTATCCCTTTTAAAAATTACCAAAATGAAGTACCTAGCAAATCTTGCTCTAAGCTTGAGCTGCTGAATGCTAAGCACTTATGAAAATCTGGTTACCTCCTGTTGGTGCCTATATGGAAGCTGCTGGGCACTAAGCTGTTCTGAAAATCTGGCCTATGTTTTGGTACCACATAGTGAATTTATATTCTATAGAGAGATACTGAACATAAGAAACTAATTTTAGTTGGTGAGACTCAGACTGACAAATTAGTTGGTGATACACTCATCTTCTAAAAAGAATTGCACCCTAACAGGAAACATTTCTTAAAGATCTCCTATGTAGTCAGTTAAACAGAGCTTCCTAGAATATGTGTGATGCCTGAGATTGTTTACAGCAGAGTCATTCAGAATGACAGTTTGATAAGGCAGTTAGATTTTTTTTGTATAGACAGATCTTGGAAAACTGCTTAATTTTAGTTTGGATGGAGTTTTGTTTAGAATCTGCATATCAGCAAAGTATAGCCACACCAGTAAACGAAAAATTACATGGAGTCAAAATATTGTATATGTTGTATAGATGCAATGGAGGATGTGTCATAGAATCAAAATTTAGAAATGGAAAGGACCTATTAGGTGATTTTGTTCACCTGTGCACATGTACTACAGCAACAGGAGATACTCTCAACTTTGTAGTACCTGGCCTTTGCCCCACATATCTTGTTTTGGCAACTACTGGTTTTCTCGCTTGTAGATGTGCAACAATCTCCTTGTCTGAGTAATTTATCCCAATTTTCATAAACACTTACATATCATACATCACAAAGCAGTTCACAATGGGAATTAGACTACCTGAATAAAAGTGGTGATGGGGATTTTTAAGTAATTTGTCTGCTTTCATATGCTGTAGTTTGAAAACTCTTACTGTAATTTTGATCAACTGGTCATCATCATTGTCGGGGTTTCTCCATACTAGGTTGACATCCACATCAGATGAAATCCGGTAGCCCGCACTATCCTCTAATGAGCCTTTAACCCTATTGATAAGCACTTCAGTGGAATAGGCATATTTGTATAGTTTGTCATTATTTATTCTTGGTCCTGTATTGTGCCCTGTTTGGAAAGAGAAAGCAAAAGAATGCACATGGCTTCATTTTAGTAATCACCACAGGCCCAAATAATTTGTCACTTTTTCTCTCTCAAACATGTAAAATTAGCTTTAGAAAAACTAAAGACTTTTTCTCTAACAAAGGTTTCAAGGTCTGATCCTGAAGCCTTTACGGATTTGCATTGATTTTGATAGGACTTCTTTTGTGAGGAAGGAAATTAGGATTTGTCTTTTGTCCTTCAGACTGGAATGCCCATACATGTCTTTTGGTAATGTTACACAGTGACATGAGATTTGCCTTAAGTACAAATTCTTCCCTTTGGGTAGTTTTTTTTTTTTAAAATGAACTCAAAGTGACCAAGAATATAAAGAATTTTCCATCACTAGAAAGCAATATGTCTGGCAACCTGTGCAAGTGCTGACTGCCCTGATCTCCTGTGGGATTTAATGGAAGCTGAAGGCACTCAGCCTATATTAGGAATCACTCCTCATCTTTCAGGACCTTTCCAGTAGTCACTGTACTGAGAGTCCATCCAAGGAATCACACAAAGGAAAGTAATGAAGAGGAGTAGAAAACAATGTTGTTGCTTTATCATTAAGAGCAGTGTGTAGGCACAGATCAAGATTTTCTCCCCCCACCATATCAGCTAATCCTGCTCAGAAAGTCCTATGTCCAGTGCTCTCCTTCCTTCTTCTGTGCTTGGCAATGTCAGGGGTACACATTACACCTGAGTTCCACTGTCAAGGATCCCCCCCCCCCCCGCAGCCTCAGAAGTGGGAGCTAGCTTTCCCTCTAAAGGCCTGATCGGACAGCCACGATGCATGGAGTTCTCTCACCCACTTTAATTGCAGCATGTGGAAAGGTTGCACCACTTGACCTTTCTACTGTCTTGAGGAAAGCATTTATTGCTGCAGGGATGCTACTCATTAGAAGTCTTTAGCTGGCTAAATTTATTTAAAACTTCAGTTTCTAGTAATACGCCTTTTAAATTTTAGGCCCCGAAATAAATGCAGAAGTCCCTTTAAATCAGTATTTACTGGAGTTCTTCTACTCTCTTGTTGATGGCTATAAAGATCTCTTCTGCATGGAGGAATGGAGTAATTCACTCATTCATCATACAGAGAATGGGATAGGATAGGGGATAAGAATTTAAATGACCACATGCAGAATTGCCAACAGCACAGCATAAGCTAACTGGACAAAAAGCAGATCTCTCCCCCTTTCCCCATATGTCTCCTGGCCCTCCAGATTGCTTTCTGTTATAATGATTTTAGATTCTGCTTGTAACTAAAGAGTGCTGTCTCCTTGGAAGCTGTAATCCTATGTCAATGATAGCCTTGCCATGGACTTCAGTGGGTGCAGGATCAGACCCTTACTGCTGAAGCTCCATTCAAAACTCTGCAACAGAGCAAACGGGCAAAGGCCCTATTATTTTCTACAGGAGGGAGGAGTAAGTCCCTTGACAAAGACAAAAGAGGAAAGGAAAGTACACTAAACCATCTCAGACAGATTCACAAACTGGAATGCATTGACTGTGTTCAAGAGTCGTGTCAGAGAACGGACAGTGCCAGCATTTCCTAATTTATGTAATGTCTTGCACCGTTTGATATCACTTGGCTAAATACAAGTTTCAATACAACTGATTGAGAAAAAATGTGAAGCGCCTGTTTATTCAAATGGCAGATAGGTAAGAGTTTACATTCTTTCTTTATTAGATACATACTAAAGATCCATCATGATAGGATGGATTTCTTTTTACAAAATCTAATGTTGATAAGCAGAAAATCTCTCTAGGTCCTTTGCAATCCCATTTTTTGCTCAAATGTTTTCAGATGTGATAGTCAACATACTTCTCTAAGGCAGGCTGTACACCCACAAAGAGCCAGATCTTCAGTCAGTATAAACTGGCTTAATGCCATAGACACTTAATGAAACTATATTGATTTGCACCATCTCAGGATCTGGCACTGAAATTTTGCAGTCCTTGGGAAGCAGCCTGTTAGTTCCCTGTACAGAGAACTACTACCCTAGAGCTAGAAGCTGGAGCTCTTATGTACTTTTCTTGCTGTGGCAATGATGTCAGCAAGCACTGTCTTGTTGGCAAGAGATTTTCCTTTAAAAATCAAATTAAAAAATCAAGGATCTGCTCTTGTAAGGGTCTGTGAGTACTTCCTGTGAAGTGCTGAGCCCCCTCTGCTCCCATCCACTTCAGTGGCAGTTGCAGGTGCTCAGCACCTTACAAAAGGCTGTCAGTGCCTATCAGACCCCAATTCCTTGACATAAATCTTTGCTGAAGTCTTTTTGCTCGTCTTAAGTGTAACTTTTCTGCCTTTCTCTGTAGCATGGGGCACAGTTCAATTGCAAGTAGATTCTCCGGACTTTAAAGTATATAAGAACTTTAATAACTCAGTCATAGGTTAGATGTTTAGTACAGGACAGGGTGAGTAAGGTTTTATGGCCTGCCTTGTGCAGGATTTCAGACTGAATATTGGTCCCTTCTGACCTTAGAGTCTGTGAGGCTATAACTTTGTACAAATTACACTGGGCGCTAGCACCTTTCCAGCCACAGAAGATGATACTGTCCTTGCCCTGGAAAGCCTACAATCTAAAAAGCCAAAGAAGGTAGGAGAAAGGACATATGAGTAAAATGATCAGGGTGATGCTAGACGTGAACCTTATCAGTTACAATGTGCGTGCATTTGTTCTCTCTCTAAATTTTCCTTAAATTTAAGCTCCCAGGATTCCTTTTGCTGCTGCTCTTTCCTCCACAATTCAGCCTATGTGTGTTTTTCTACAGTAGTTCTCATTTAATATTCCCTCTGTGCCCTTCCTGTCCAACACTGGATCCCCCCTACACAGAAAGGAGCAAGTCACTCTCTGAATAAATAGATAAGCAAATGACTTTATCAGCTAGTTTCTTTTGGTAGCCATGGAAGCAACCCAGTGTCTGGAAGGAGTTTAAATTAGGGCAGGATAGTGACTTTGTGCACCTATGTATGAAGGGCATTCTATGCATATGATGCACCATGGGAGAAACTAGGCAGCTGCTGGAGAAGCAGACACATTGGGTGACAAGGGTGAAGAGGAGATGTAGGGAGGGTAAGTGGGAAAGGGGGCAATCCTAAGAAACAAACTTATTGCAGTGAAAAGGTTGAGCTGGGGAGATTAAAGAGGCAGTAGGCTAACATGGTTAGATTAACTGGCAAAGAAGATATTAGCTGTTGTGTTTTATGTGGACTGGGTGATGTTATATACAAAACCAATGTGAAATACACATACTATTTCCAATGTAAGGAAGCCAAAAATACTGTTAGGTAAATAAATAAATCATGATAGTGTGTAATACAGAAGATTACACTGCATTTTTGTACCTAGCCAATAGAAACCTCTCTCAAAATCATAATACTAAGTTTCTGCTGCCTTTAGGAGATCTGTACTTTCAATGCTATGTAATGTCATGATTTTTATTACTTTAATCCTATTTCCATTGCAGCCAGTAGCAAAACCCTCACTGGCTTAAAGGGGAATAGGAGTGGACCCAGATACTGCATTTTGCTATTCTGACTTGGGATCAGAAATGCCTGCATGGACTACATCGCTTTCAAGGTGGAGTGCATAACACAGTTTGTCTGGTAGTGTTAAGTGTCTGTCATTAAGGGTAACATGCCAATTCTATAATTAAATCATGATAGTGTATAATACAGAAGGTTACAGTGTATGAGCAGAGACAGCTGTCAAATCCTGTGCCTTTTCTTAATACATATGGCATGCACAATATGTGCATTTCTAACCACTAACCACTAACTGGCTCTAAGACGATAAATTACATTTGCCAGTTCTTATGACATTGGATATCTTTAAAAAACAAAAGCCATCTATTTCTCTGAAAACCCTTTAAAAATGTAGCTAAAACTAGAAATGTATGGTGTGCAGTTATCTGCCTGACATGAATGTAAAGAATACTCTTTAAGTATTTTTAAGAGGCAACACAGGCTGGTAGACTGAGAGCCAAGAACTGAATTCTAATCCCAGCTCTGCTGTTGACTCACCCTCTAGATTTGGGCAAATCACTTAACTTCTCTGAGTTTCAGCTTCCCTATCTGTACAGTGAAAATAATATCATCTCACAGGGCTATTCTGAGGATTATTTAGTGAGCTAATATTTGTACAGCACATTGGAGATGTGAAGTGCTAAATATTTTTATTCCATACTACTTAATGTCAGGGAATGGCTTGGCTAAGATAACGTTATCTGGAAGCTGAGAATAGCAAATATGAGCGGTTCAGCATGTCAGTGAGTAGTTATATAAATAAAACCATTATGGCAGCATGGTGAAATTCACCTACTAGTAAAGGGCTTGTAGAATGAGTCCTGAGCTTTGCTACATCTGTGGGGGGGACGTGAGCAGAGAAGATGCACAGGAAGCCTCCGCACCCATTGCAAACTGAGGAAGTGGGCTCTATTCTGGCTCCACATACACTGGTATGGAGGAGAGCAATGGGGCCTTAGTGGCAGTAAAGTTAGAGGAGCAGCTACTTGTGCTGTGCTTACATAGATCCAATGACCTGGATTCTTTACAAGAGGGACAAGGAAGGGTGGTAATAACTAGACCGCTTCACAAGCTGCCCTGCTGTCTGGCCTAGTATTGGAGGGTAATTAATATGGATCTAGGCTATCTGCATAGAACTATACTATCACTTATTTGAGTTTGAAAAATGTTGCCCTCAATACATAGATTTGTGGCACGAGATGCCCTTACATAATTTTCACTGAAAATGTTGATTGGTTTGGCCTAAAAGTCTTGTGCATTTACTCCATCATTTACAAACAGTGGCACAGTATCCCCACATAGGCACTGTGAGAGGACAACTTCTACTGTTCCATAGGCTGGTGACACTGCAGAGGAGTCTTGTGTGTGGATTTTATACCGCTGGCCCCTGTGCAGGACCTGCAGGAAGGTATATGAGGTGGGCATCCAGAGTTTCACCCTTACAGCAGAAATGAACTTAATGGAAGTCTTTTTTATTGATTTTGATAGGAGCTGGAACAAGCACACAGGGCTCAGTTCTGCAGAGCTCAGCACTCTGGCTGTGATCCATCAAAGCTCTTAAAGGAGTGCTTTAACTGTAAGCATGTGAGTAGTGCCACTGACTTTGAAATCAGAACTACTCCTGTGTGCTTTGCTGGATCAGGCCCAGTTTGCAACCCTAGACCAGTGGTCCCCAACATTTTCTCTGCCGTGGCACACCTTGCTACCTTTAATTAATTTGAGGCACACCACCATATAGTTTCCAAATTAACTGATGAATATTCATGAGCCAATGAGCCAATCCACAGCTCTTTGGGTAGTTTTTCAAAAAATTTTGTGGCACACCCTGCATGCCATAGCACACTGGTTGGGAAACACTGCCGTAGAAGAACTGAACCTAAAATGGAAATTGGAATAGCACTCTTATGTAGCATTTTTTAATCTGTAGGTCTCAAAGTGCTTTACAAAGGAAGATCGGGAGCGTTAGCCCCATTTTATAATGGGAAGCAGAGAAGTGAAATGACTTGCCTCAGCTTACTGGCAGAACCAAGCCTAGAATCTTCTGACTTCTCAGCCCTGCCATAGGCATCTGAACCCTTTGACTTTTCTACAAACTCTGCTGAAACTAACATTACAAGGGTTTGTGCTGCATATTTAGTTTCATTTAGTAAAAACATTTAAAAATCATGCTACTTGAGACCCATTTAGTATCAGATCTTCCTTTCTTATGTAAAAAATGCCATTGTAAATTCCCCGCTGCTACCATCAAGCAATTAACCAACCACAGTGTAGACCTACCTTTAACAGAGGCGGAGTATGTGGAAATGATGCAGAGGAAAAGCACAGTAAGAAGAATCATGTTTGCTTCTTCTGAGGTCTTGACTACAGCATTCAACTTTAAAGCTACTAAGAAGTGAGCTTTTCAGATTGGAGTGAAGTTTGCAAAGAGAGCCTCTGAGTCTCTACAGTGTTTATCTAGCTGTAGTAAAGGTCAGATTCCAAATTCCACATTCAGGTACTAAGTTCATTGATGGTCCTTTTGTTAATCATTAACTGAGGTTACAGGGGCTTTTAGGGATTTCATTGTTCACCTCAGCTTTCATTTTTGAATGCTAATCAGATTCAGCCTGCAGTCTGGTAGAGGGGCCCTATCCAGCTCCTTAAGAAATTGATGAGATATTTTATTCCACTGTTTTTAATGGGAGTTGGTTTGGGTACTTAACTTTAGGGGTCCAGTTTCTACCACCCTTCTATCAATTTCATTCTGAATACTCATAGTGTTGGGTATTATATTTATACAGTGAGATACTTGTGGACCATCATCATGCTGCTTTCCCCACCCATATCAGTGAATTTTCTCACTAGGGAAGAAACCAGGGGAAATTCCCATCCCCGCCAAACTATGTTGTGTACATAATTTCCCACTCTCAGAACATTTCCCTCAATATATCCTTTCTTGCTAATGTGTAGTGACACTTTGACTTAGTCTGTAGCTTTGGGGCCTTTGTTGGTTGCTTCCTTCCTAGGAATGCAATGTCCCAAATAAATTGCTGCCCAAAGCTATATTTAAATCATAGTGATAGAGCAATTGAAATGTTTTTTTTTCCACTATTCTGTTGTAGTTTTAATTTTTATTATACTTGCTATGTGATATATTCTTGCATTGTAAGAGTTGTATAGCATATGCATGTCTGTTTCTGTGTGCCATCTGATATTCCCACTGTGCTCTCTGTTGCTTGGAAAGCAAAGAGCTTTGCAAACTGTTGTACTCTTTGAAAAGTGAATAGTTTATTATCTTGCACAGGTTATCTTCTGGTTGGTGAGATCCTGGAGAGGTAGATTCTGGACTAGAAATATTGATGTATGGTCTTGAATTTTGTCTCCAAGAGAGAGTTATGTCTATTTTTGTCTGTGGAAACACCCGAGCACCATTTTGCTTATTTTTATACCCTTACAGTTTAGTCAAGAAATGTATTTCATATATCTTGTTCATCCTTGAAACAAAGTCAAGAAGAGTGCCTTTCAAATGCTTAAAACTTTAGGACCCAGATCCTCAGCTACTGTTTGAAGTCCATATAGCAATGGCAGCTTACAGTAGCCAAGCATCTGGACACTGTATATCTTTATTGATAGATATTGTGTGTTTGTGTCTTCTTAGAAACAGTGCTTAATTCACATCTTAACTATACACTGTATAAATCAGGAGTGAATCTGCTGAGCTCCAGGGAGTTACAGCAATGTAAAAGCAGGGTAAAAGTAATCAGAACTGACTTTTAGGGGTGATTCCTACACTACTGAAGTCACTGGAGATATTTATTATTGAATTCAGTGGGTGCAGGACTGGGTCTCTAATGTACTCCTCAGTTTAGCCATGCTGGCATGTGTTGCAAGGTTAAAGTACCATTGTTGTCATCTATATTCCAGAGTCCAAGCAATAAACTTAAAATTATTACATAATGAAACTAATTATGCTCCTTTTGTTCATTTGAGTTCAATGAAATGTTCTCACTGCTCTTCACAAAATATTGAGTGACATTTTCAGTTTTCCTCATTTGTCCCAATTAAAGCTTAAAAGAAAGGGGTCAGTCTAAAACCTAGATAAATTACTTGTTGGTCTTAATGAACTAGTTTGACTGAACATACTGTAATTGCAAGGATAGCCAAGAACAAACCACACTGGTTTAGCTGCACATCTTGATGACAGAGGATGTTAAAATGGGCAATTTTTTAGTGTAGCCAAGGCTTTAAGGGAGAAGGAGCAGGCTATGACTTGACTTGACTTGACTTGACTAGGTTATGCCAGCTGGAGTTCAGGGCAGGAAGCTTTGAGGAAATATGGCTGCTTTGTATGGTTTGTGCTTTTTCTGTTTGGTTGTTTTCAATGTGGAATAACTCAAAAGAAGCCCTGCAATCAAAACTTACCCAGAGGCTGATTTCTGTGAACACACCTCAGCTTACAATTCTTTGTTTCTCCATCATTGTTCTGCAGCTTGCCCTGCCACATCACCTCTTTTATAGATTTTCTTCTTATTTAATAAAATTATCATTCGGCTGCTGATTTTTCACTGCTTCTGGGTTTGTTTAGTTTTCCTCTTATGTTTTGCTTAATATGTCTTTTGATTATTAAAAAAACAACAGAAGCCCTGTGGCATCTTAAAAAATAACAAATTTCTTCGGGCATAAGCTTATGCCCGAAGAAATTTGTTAGCCTTTAAGGTGTCACAGGACTTCTTTTGTTTTTGCTATATGCAGACTAATATGGCTGCTGCTCTGGAACTTTTTAGATTATGTTTGCTGTTGTGGAACATTTTGTAATCAGTGTACTTTTGTTAATGCAAACTCACTGTTTAAGCGAACATCTTCAAGTTTCATATTGGACTATATCAGAATACTTAGTCTATTGCTGTTTTTGAGCTATTTGCAACAGTTTGGGCCAGCAGTTTATCTTGTCATCACTTGGCACTGTGACAGATTATAGATCAGAACAGTTGCATTGCTCCACTATTGCCATTTAAAGAAACATAGGTTTGGATCCGCCATGCTGCAACCCTGGAAAATGAAAAACAAAACAAATAAACCCCCCCAAAACTCTTATGCTAATCAAAATATTTGAGGGTATTCATACTCTTCAGGAGAATAAAAACTGTTTGTTTTGTTTGAAACAAAACCAAGCAAGCTTTGGTCAGCAACTCTTTAATGACCAAGTGAAAATGAAGGATTCTTTACTGGCATTGTGATGCAGTTGAACATATGTGATTCCAGCACGTAAATCTGTATATTAATAGACACACTGTGATGTTTAAAATAGACACTAGTATAAGGAAATTATTTCCAGAATTTTTAAAGTAATCTGGATGTACGGATCCCTGAGATAATGAAATATATAAATTTCTACATAGGGAGGAATTTAGTTAAAGGTAAATGCCTTGCCATGGAGACACCATACTGCTTTATGACTTTAATATAGCTGAAGTAAATCTGAAACCAACACGAGGACTGAAACACAGTGTCTATCAGGAGCCAATTAAACCTGAGGTTAAGAAGTAATATATGTGAAAAAATATTATAGTACCATAGACTGATGCATTTGCTGACTTCACACGTCCCAGTAACAGAGCTGGGCAAGTATCACCATCTTTACTTTCATGAAAGTGTATTTGTCCCATTTGTCACACAGTGAACTCTAGTATAAACTCTTAATTCTATTGCAGCATTCTTCCAACAGAGTGTGTGGTTGAGAAAGATAAGAACTGCATAGTGTACTTCAACTCCAGTTGATCAATTACACTGCAGTCTTAAGAAGTCAGTGATAATGTCAATTGAATGAGAATATTGTAACACTTTTTAAAAGGATGACATAGATATGGAATCAATAAAACATGGTTCTTCTCCGAAGAATGTAAGTATGTAAATTTAGCATGATCTTTTTACCCCCTGTATGCACTCAGTCATGTCACTGAAACCAACAGATAAAGTATTCTTACTTTTTATTCCTCTGAAGCCTGTAGAGCCAGAGCAGCTGAAAATAAACTGAATTCTATTCATTCTTGTCCCCTGTCAACAGAATTGTTAACTATTCCAAACAGTTAGACTTGTGAGTTTTCCCCTTGATGTAAGTGGGACTCATTTGCATGAGTGGAACCAAATTGCAATTTCCGGATTCAGTTCTGACTTTCGACTCAAAATACTCTTACAGAGTTATGTCAAAGAAAGGTAAGGTGTGCCTTGCACTGATCTAGCCATGGATATGTCTACGCTTAAATTTGTCTCCCACAGATATAAGTCTGCTTTTATGCCAGTATAATAATCCCACTTCCCTGAATGGCATTGAGCCATTATTTGTTTTTCTAAGGTCAACACAGCATGAATATAGAGACTGCATTAGGTATGTTGACCCTAACAGGCCTCTGGCAACTGTCCCACAGTAACCAGAAGTAACTTGCAGTCACTGTTGTGAACTCCGCTGCCCAGAGGTTACATAAACTAGAAGTTTCCCTCGCCCCCTTTTAAAACCTGGTGAATTTTTAAAAATTCCTTTTCCTGATTGTGTAGCTTGACAAGCCTACCCTAGTAGCTCTTCATTGTTGAGTTCAACTGCCCAGTTGACCGTGCTGCTGTCTATGTGCTCCAGACACACTCAGGACATACACAGGAGATATTGGATCTTGTGAGTGTACAGAGAGAAGATGCTGTGCAGGAACACCTCTCAACATGTAAACATCTATGAACAAATTGCTTGGAGAATGCAGGAGTATGATAGGACCAGCAGCAACACTGCATGAAATGCACAGGCAAGCCAGGGATACCAACAGTTGATTTGGTGCTGAGCTGCAGATCTGCTGCTCTTAGAATGAGCTGCATGCCATCTGTTCAGAGACCCACTACCATCCCACACATCACCGCACATACCTTCAAGGATTCCAAGTCCCAGGCACCTGCCACGAACAGTGAGGAGGAGGAGGAGGAGGAAGAGGATGGGGGCCAGGCAACTCGGGATCAAGCTGCACAGCAAGGCAGGACATGTTTCTGACTCCACTGCAGTCCCAACAGTCAAGCACAGGTGAACCAGAAGCAGGGGAAGGAAACTTGGGTAAGGGTGTTGATAAATTTTATATTACGTGGATGGTACCCTTAAAATAGCAGAACACAGCTTTTGACTTTTCAGTAATTTACTGATGCTAGAAGAGGCAGTGGTATGACCAAGAGAGAGTTGCTATCCTCTTTTTGTTCTCCTCTGAAGTTAGACAGTGGACCAGTTTGTTTATGCGCAGAGGAGTATCCTGAGAGATCTCAATGAATTTTTATGGAGTAGGACACTTTCTCACACTAGTCAGTGACAACTTTGTCAGGCACTGAAGATGTCAGAGGTGGCAGACAGTGAGGAAGGCTGCATGGTGTTGTGGAATTTTGAAAAAAAGGCATAAAAATTATGGGATGCTACTGACATGATGGATGGAGATAGCTGCAAAGTGGGAAGTTGACCCCATACTCCTAGTCCCCTCTGCATGATTTGTTGCAGGCTTATTGTTGTGTTGCCAAAACTTCCCAAAAGCATGCTAGAGGGTGGCAAATTGTACTGCACTGTGCATGAGTACAAATGTTTCTGGTTGGTATATGCGCCACGAGCATAAGCAACCAAGTTCAGTTCTACTAACTGTGATGGTTTTATGTCAACATAAGTGGCATTGATATAAGTTTGTAGTTTAGACACAGCCTAGGTAACCCCCCTCTGATTCCAGTGATGAGGAAAGGGCTGCACGGGCATAGCTGTAGGTAGGGCTGTCCAGCATTTAACTGATGATGCATGAGCTTGACTTTCACATCCCAGTATGGGTTTGCAGTAAGCATGAAAGGCTTCATGTCCAGTTGTATTACCCTTTTGACCCAGTAGACCCCACTGCTTCACAGGCAAGATGAATATGAAAAAACAACAAGGAGTTGTGTGGCACTTTAAGACTAACAGATTTATTTTTCGCATGAGCTTTCGTGGGAGAAGATCCCACTTCCTCAGATGCTTCGAAGATGGGTGAACTTACAGAAAGGAATGAAACTAAATGCAAGGGGATGTAAAACATAGGATCAGGTCATAAAGTAACAGCAAATCAGAGCAGTTTACAGGCTCAAACCATGGGAAGCCTGAAGTCAAATTACCCTTTGTAATGGGAAAAGAATCCATAGTCTCCATTCAGGCCTGCTTTCACAGAATTTAGCTTGCATATTAATTCGAGTTCTGCTGTCTCTCTTTGAAGTCTTGATGTCCCAGGTACTCTCTAACGACAGTCATTAACAAATCCATCATCGAGTGATTAGGAAGATGGAAGTGCTTAGTAACTGGTTTCTTTGTTCTTTGATTTCTGATATCAGCTCTGTGCTCATTCAGTCTCTTACGGAGCGATCGTCCTGTTTGTCCAATATATAAGGTGTTGGGGCATTTCTTGCACATGATGGCATAGACCACATTAGTAGATGAACAGGTAAATGAGCCTTTGATGGAATGGCAGGCTTGATTAGGACCTATGATGGTGTCTGTTGTGTAGATATGTGGGCAGACTTGGCAGCATGGTTTTTTGCAGGGGTGTGTGCCTGCTTCAGTGTTTCTGTTAGATCTGTAGTTGCTGGTGAGTATCTGTTTAAGATTAGGGGGCTGCCTATAAGCAAGGAGTGGTCACTGGACTAGACTAACACGGCTATCCCTTTGAAAACTGACAAGATGAATGTGGCTCTTTCTACATTAGAAAAAGGAGTGGTGTTGTAAAACATATCTTATGCAATGTTCCTAGTGTGTATATCCGCTGAATGATTAATACCTATTGCCAGCTGTCATTTTAAATATTGTTTCAAAAGTTTGTGGCAAGATTCTCTTGAGCACTCCCCTTCCATAGCACAGGGCCGTAACTACAGTGGGGCAAACGGTGCTTTGCCCTGGGCACCCCAGAGCTGATCAATGGAGCCGTTCCATTAAAGGGCATGTTCCGTGCTGCTCGCTCTAGGCGCTGCTTCTTGCCAGGGGTGCGTTCTGAGCACAATGCGCCCCGGGCGCTGAATCACTTGTTACAGCTCTGCCATAGCATTGTAGAAGGGTGGGAGTTTCATAAACATTGTTTCCAAAACAATGTGCTTAAGAAACCTTAGGTGGGTGGGAGCTAAGGCAATGAACCCATATCAGAGCACAGTCCACAGCCAGTGAGTGGTTTCTGTAGGGCTACACCAGATACCAAAGCCTGGAAAGGAGGACATTGGAGGACACATGGAGAAAATGCAGTATTAATGGAATATTCTTCTGTTTTTAGGGGACCCTGGAATGCTTGCCCCTAAAAATAAGGTATTTTGTGGCATTCCAGCATACTTTAACTCCTTTAAGTAAAAAGCCAGACAAAATGCCTGCCAGACGGAGAACGTGAAGGTAGAAAGGAGGACATGTCCTCCTTTTGCCTGACATCTGGTAACCCTAGGTTTGTGTGAACACAAGTAGATCAGGCCTCCCATGGCAAGGCCCAGAGATGCGTCCATCTGTCAGTGCCTTGTCTCTAGGACAGCAAAAAATAAAAATAAAAAATGAGGAGTCATGTGGCACTTGTGGGGGACAAATTAATCAGGGCTCTCAACCTGGAAAGAGAGACCACCAATCTTCCCCAATGATGAAGGCCCGTTCCCAGCTGAGACTCGAATTAGCAGAGAACGAGGTGTGGTTCAGGTTTTTATTATTCAGCTGAATAACAAAAGGAACTGCATCAGAGGGCAGCAAAGAAGTGCTAGCCCTCCGAGCAGGCCCCCTGAACAACTTGAGTGTGAGAGAGAGCCCTGAGGGGCAGCATCACAACACTTTTATCCAGTACAGCATGATAATGCTTACATGATTGACAGTTTTTAGAGACCCTTATATGGTTACATTAACACCTATTTAATGCATATTAATGATTAAAGAATGCATATAATTATCCCCGCCTCTGTTTACTGTTGACATCATTTGCATGATCCTGGGCAGCTGCAGTACCTGCAAACGCATTAATTTCTGCCTAAAGATGCTAACCTTACATTCTTGCAAGGCTATGGTGCCAAGGAGGGTGAGCAGGAGATAGTAGGTAATACTCCCTTTTCAGTTAGAACAAAGACGGGACAGTCTAGCTTACATTCCTTGTCCAGATGGTCAGGTGCATCTTCGAAGCATCTGAGGAAGTGGGATCTTCTCCCATGAAAGCTCATGCAAAAAAATAAATCTGTTAGTCTTAAAGTGCCACACAACTGCTTGTTGTTTTTTTACAGGAGAAAAAAGCATGAGAAAAGGGAGATAACACACTTTAATTATCAACTCTAGGCTGCTTGTTAATAGAACTTGGATATATAAGTTGCCCGAGAAGCGACCCCGCTACCATAGCAACCTGCAGCCCCTATAAGGCCTATACTATGGCACCTTCCCTGCTATTCTACAAAGGCGATCACCTAATATTTCCCCCACAAACTTACAGACGAACAGATTTATTTTTTGCATGAGCTTTTGTACGAAAAACAAATCTGTTCGTCTTTAAGTGCCACACCACTCATTTTTTGTTTTTGCTGGACTAGACTAACACGGCTGCCCCTTTGGAAGTTGTCTGTAGGACTGCCAGCCTCTGGCTGCTTAGCCTGCCGTCCTGCCCACCTGCTCTGAGATGCAGCTGAGCTCAAGCGAGCAGTTAAAGACTTTAAGGGCCACAGGCCTCCTTGCTGGTTCTGCTGAACCCATCCCCCACCCGCACAGCTCAGGCCTGGGGGCGGGGCCTGGTCTGAGGTGAGGGGGAGGAGCTGTACGGCTGCTGCCCCGCCCCTTCTGACTCAGCAGCGCGCCGTCGCGGTCTGATGATGTCAGCGGGCGACTGACGCACTTCCGGTGACTCGCTTTCCTGCGTGTGGTGCGGCGCGCCGGCAGATTTGCGGCAGTTGCGGCCGTTGCGGGCGCGCAGGTAGGTGCGGGGACGCGGCCCCTTTGTGGGGCGGGGGAGGCCTGATGCCCTCGGGCCGCAGCCGGAGCCTCCCGGGCTGGAAGCAGCTGGGGCCGCTGGTGCCCCAGGCCTGCGTCATGCTGCGCCAGGGGCTCGCCGTTAGTTAAGCAGAGCGTGCGTTTGCGGGAGCCAGGCGCAGACGGCTCTCGCGCTCCTCACGTCTGCAGCACCCAGCTCTCCGCCTCGGGTCGCTGTTGTTCCAGGGTGGCTGGCGCCTGAGCAGAAACGGCCAGTCTCAGGATAGTGGCTGTGAGAGAAAACAAGCAAGGAGTCCTGTGGCACTTAGAGATTTGTTTATTGCATGAGCTTTCGTGGGAGAGAAACGCACTTTGTCAGATGCTTTGGAGAGGGAGGGACTTGCAGATTGGGAGAAAGGAAATGCAGGGAAGTGTAAGGGGGGGGATCAGGTCATGCTAATGGGAAATCAGAGCTGTTGTTAGGATTCAGACGCTGGGAAGCAGCATATAGAATCGTAGGGTTGAAAGGGACCTCATGTGGTCATCCAGACCAACTCCATGCAAAAAAGGAGGAGCACTCTCACTAAATCATCTCAGCTGGGATTTTGTCTAACTGAGCCTTAAATATCTCCGGAGATAGAGACACCACCTCCCTAGGCAACCCATTCCAAAGCTTTATCACTTTCTGAGTAAGAATCGTTTTCCTAATATCCAACCTCAACCTTCTCAGCCGCAAGTTGAAACCATTGCTCCTTGTTCTGTCCTCTGTTAATACTGAGAACAGCCAAGCTCCGAGGTCAAATCAGCCGTTGTAATGAGAGCAAAATCCAGCGTCCCTATTAAGCCCTGAAGCAATGCACTCAGATTTGCAAATAAATTCAATCTCCGCATCATCTCTTTGAAGCTTTGAGAAATGTGTGTAAATAAAGGCAGCTATGACAAAGAGGGGAAACAGCAGCTAGCATCCCAATATTTAGCCTGTCATTAGCTGAAAGGCTGTTCTGACCCTTAACGTTGCCTCATTCAATGTCCTATAAACAGCTGTGTTTGTCTAGAATGGCAGTTTCACAAAGGTTTTGAGGATATTGATGCTTTCTGGGTTCTTAGGGATGCACTGTTAACTGACTTCCTTCTGTGATCTCAAAAGTTATAGGAAAGTAAGACGCTAGAAAAAATATTTACTACTTGAAGGTTAGTTTTTAAAACTGACAATATATCTTCTGTGGAAATGTGGAAAAATGTAATTCCATCTTTTCATAGTCAAGATTTCCCCCAAGTATTTGCAAAACAATACGTCAGATACTGATGATATAGCAATTGCGTAAGCAAACACAGGAGCAGTTGAACAGTGATGAATCTTGACAGCTTGAGTTGTTCATTTTTCGGTCTGTATTTCGAGTTCTATATTTGAGAAATAGATGTAGGTAGTGTTAGGTATCTGATGTAATAAAGATTTTGATCTGTGTTTTTTCTGCAATTGGAGTTGTAGGGGAAGGGAAGAAAAGTATTTTTCCTCTCTGTGAACTCTGTGCCCTAATTCTACAAATATATTGTGCTTTACTACAGCATCTTGCTTTAGAAAAATTACACATCAACATTTGAACAAAGGCTGAAGTGATAGGAGTACTCGCTATGCTAACACTAAATAACCTTTCAGTCATAGTTATTCTGACTTTTAAGTATGAAGGGACCATTATGATCATTTATTCTGACCTCCTGCGCAACATAGGCAACATAACTTCACTCACCACCTCCTGTCAATAGACCCTAACCTATGAGGGAGTCCTTGAAGTTCTCAAATCATGGTTTGAGGACTTCAAAGTACAAAGAGCCCATTAGCAAGTGACCTGTGCTTCATGTTTCAGAGGAAGGTGAAAAACCCTCAGAGCCTCTGCCTATCTGTCCTAAGAAAAAACTCCTTCCTGACCTCTGATATGGTCATCAGCTAAACACTGAGCATAAGGGCAAAACTCACCATCCAGACACGGGGGAAAGAATGATCTGTAATAACTCAGAACCAACGTTCCCTCTAAGGCCCGAAGGCAACAGAGTGACATATGTTGCTCGCTGTGTCCTCCCCCTCCCCCCCAAACGAACCCGATACTTATTCTCCCACTCACCACCCCCATCGGCATGATCCAGTCTTCCCTCCAACCCTCTGCCCCCCTACCTGGCTGGCTGCCCCAGCCCTGTCCCCAGCCACCCCCTCCCCCCCAGCCACCCCCTTACCTGGCTGCCAGAGTGGCACGGCCTGGCCACAGGCACTCCTCCAGCCAGAGGAGTTCTTATTGAGCATGCGCAGAGGCTCTGCACATGCTCAGTGAGACCTTATTCTAAGCAGGAGTGTTAAAAACTCCCAGCTCGGAGCAGTTGTCAGCTGGCCTGAAGACTGTCTTCCGGCCAGGCAGGGTCTGCAGCTGCTGGCTGCATGTGGCCGGCAGTGTTCCCTGCACCGGGCAGCAGCGGGGACTATGCAGCCATGCTGCTTAGAGGGCACATCGGAACCCGCCCCCATACAATGTTCCCTCTAACTACGCATAGACTGTGTGCGCAAACAATTTCTCTGTGTGCGCAAAAACATTTCTTTGTGAGCACCAATATTAGCACTATTGAATTTTTTTGTGCGCACTTCATTTTGTTGTGTGTGTGGGTTTCATGATCTGTGTGCACACGCACACAGCTTAAAGGGAACAGTGCCCCCATCTAACATCTCATCACAGGCCATTGGGCATGTTTACTGCCATTAGTCATTCAAGAACAAGAGCAGCAATGACTAAGCAAAGGAAGCTCATTTGTATCCTGAGCATTCTGCTAAATAAAGAGGTATTCTCTTCTATATCTGCTTGCCCCATTTTTCCCTGAGGGCAGACTTTTTGACTGATAAGTTGACACTATAATGTAAGTTTCTAAAGTTGAAAGTACGGATTGGTTTCAAAGGGATGCTATTCTCTTTAATAATAAAATAAAATAAAATAAAATAAAAAAGTCGAATGACTGTGTGCTTCTATTTTTCTAAGTAATGTCTAAAATTAAGATAATGGAAAATTTAGAAAACATTCTCTTAATTTGTTCTGTTTTACTTGTGCATTTGAGGGCACTGTGTGTGCATGGCAGTTAATTTCTATTTCCCCAATATATTTGGTTTAGTATAGTCCTTTATAGCATTTACACAGCAATGGGACAGAGAAAAAGAAAAACACTTACTTAATTAGGTTAATGTGATTGGACAACCGGAAAAAATGGTGAGAGATTTCCAGCTAAGTAACATATGCAACTCCATTTAAAAAAAAATAAATGGAGTAAACTGTTTATTGAAAGTAATAGCTTCTGGAAATCTTCACTTCTTTAAATAGCAAAAAAATTAATTAAAAAACAAACATACATTTGAGCCATGCTTTCAGAATTCTGTCCTGATATTCCTTTTCCCGTACATGCGTTTGGGGATCAATTTGAACACTCCCCCCCCCCCCCGTTTTTTTTTTCTCTGGTCGCGAAATGTAAATGAGTCTGGTCCAGGGTTTGTCAAATGTGGTGGTAATGCTAAGTCCAAGCCTGAGAACTAAGGCACCCCCTGCCGCTGAAAAAACATGCCGCTCAGGGTGCTTTTGGCAATAAGAGCAGTGCTGCTGAAACTGTTGATGCCATCGGCTTATTTTTTTAGGCACTGAGGGATAGGTGCCATGATACAATTCCTGGTTGTCATGGTGACCTGGCACCCAGGGTTTGTTGAGCCCTGGTCTAGTCATAACACAGCTTTAAAATGAGCCATTAAATAGCTACAAACAGGCAGAACTGCTCTAAGAGCTGAAATTTTAGAAGAGAGTTGAATATTACAGATGCATACACAGACCAGAGGCTTGGAACATGGGAAAAGCCTGTCTACAATTCTTGTTTGTTTTTTCTTATTTAAAGTGATACACATCTAAAGTAGACCTCTTGTGGTATTTCTGTTCTATTCATCTCTTGCAGAAATAGCCGGGAAAAGAAAAGGATTGCTTGTTATGAAGTACTGCTCTACAAATTCAAGCTTCTTTTAGACTAAATTCAGGAAAACTATTGGAAGGCAAATGTCATCAGAAAATCCATCACCCACAGAGGTTCCTGATGATGCAGCAGAAAAGATGAACTCAAATGACAGCGAAGTCAAGAAAGGGGAGCCAGGCTTGGGCGAGGCAGAGAGTGCTGTAGTTATGTCAAAGAAGCAAATGAAGAAGCTAATGAAGCAGAAACAATGGGAAGAACAAAGAGATTTACGCAGGTATGATTTGAATTATGAATCTCCTACATTGCTGATTCCAATCAAGTATATAATTTTCATGATTGTATGTGTGAGCAGAATTTGTAAATAAACTTCATGTACATCAGAAAAGAGAATTAAAGCCAGTGTTGGTTCCAACATGGAGAATGGCACGCGTCCTAGGCCTCTCAGTCAGAGCACCAGTGAGAACTTATTTTAGATGAATGTCCTTCTCAATGGTCTGTGATTCAGCAACTGTACTCAGCAATTGGCAGATGTCAGGAGGCCAAACCTACAAATGCTCTGCCCTAACTGGCCAAAATGGTTGATCCTGAGCATGGTGAGCCATTATTTCTACTTTCTGATCTGGCTCAGTGTGCTGCCTCTGTATCATTGTCAGTCCCTGTAGCCTGATGAGTGAGGCTAGAACCGGGAGTCAGAGAGTCTTTCACTTCAGTAATACACAGTGCTGTTATGTGGATCATGACAGTGGTTCATCATGATCTGGTGGTGGGTTTTTGGTATTTTTATGGTAGGCAAAGAGGTGTCAAAGCATTGGCTATTCTAGGTCATGCCGAATGTTAGCCATACAACAAATGATACTTTTCCAAGACCATGCCTGTTTAGAATGAATTTCTTGAGCCATAGTTTCCAGCCTTGATGTTGGGATGATTATTCCCATCTCGCATACTAGAGCGTCCGGGAGCATACTGCTTAGCTACTGGAAAGGTACCTGTTAGTGACACAGTATATGCTACCTTTGAATCTGAGAGTTTAATGCCCTTTTGGCCAAAGTGACTGTCATTACTGTATGACCTGATCCAGGCCCCCCTGGAATGCATGGGATTCTTTCCGGTGGTTTTAATGAGCTTGGGATCAGACACCTAATGCTACAGGTTTTCTCACTATTCTACAAACTATTCTAGAAAGGTGAGCCATGGGTTGCTTCTGAACTTGCCTCTGCTGCTTGGTTTTGTAGTATGCTTCACTACTATGCATGAAAGAGGCAGTCTCGCATTATCTCTTATGTGAACTTTTCAGTCAAGTGTGTTTATCTCCTAACTTCTGCAGCATATAGAGCACCTCTATCCAGTTGCACAGACCTACCAATGCTTATTTTTTAACTTTCAATTTTTTAGGCAGAAACGAAAAGAGAGGCGCCAGAAAAGAAAACTGGAGCGTCAGCAGTTGGAATCCAACAATGAAGGGAGCTCCAGGAAGCGTATACGTAGGGATGTTGTTCCTAGTACAGTTCGCCTTATTATAGACTGCAGTTTTGACAGCTTGATGGCTTTAAAGGTAAATTAAACTTTGCTACTGGAAGCAAATGGATTCTGGGATACTAATGTGGTGTGATCTGAGCATGGAAGAATTCTGGGCGGATGAAATCTGTTTGTCTTGGTTCATGAGAAATAGCTTGTACGTTACCTTAAATTTGTCAAGATTTCAAAAGATTGCTTTTGCTAAACAAACTTGCCAAAAATCAGTTGTTTTCCTGGAGATCTGTTCTTGTACATTGACTTGGTCCCAGAATAGAAAATAGAATGGTGTTCCTGGTATCAGCTGTTACGTTTTGGGCAGGAGCACTCTGCTGGGGATATTGTAGAGGTCCTTCCTCTTCTCCCTTCCCAGTCCCTATTCTGTTTCAGGTATGTTTGAGATGCCTGGAAGAGTTAGTGAGAGCGGGTGGCATACAGCATATTCAGTTATAGTGATATTCATCTCTGTTTCAGTCACATCAGAGCTGGATAGTCTACTAGAAAAGGTAATTTAGAGTCTTCATGGAAGCTCAGGATGGATGAGGTTGAGCTGCCTGCTGATTAATAGAGAAAAGACCGGAGTGATTTGGATGGGTGATAGTATGTAATAGGGCAACCCCAGTGCTCCACGGTTGTGTTTCCATCATTTGTAAGCCAGGTACCATCTCAGTTTAATTATACTTCTGGTTGACTCAATAGCATGTGTAGCCAAAAGGCTATTTGCTTCACCTACATCTGGCTAGAAGAGTGTGCTCTCTTTTTGATGCAAGCCTTCTTACCATCCTCTATGTCTTTATTGCTTATGTTACTGTAACACTTGAGCCATAATCCATGGGCCAGGACCCCATTGTGCTTGGTGCTGTACAAATAGAGATCAGAAAGATGTTCTGTACCCTGAAGCACTTATGGTCTGAGCAACGCTTCCAGACTACACCAGTGTGTTAGGCTGTCAGAGGCTGCACATTGAGATGCTAAAATTCGAACTAGTGCGGAGTGCTCTGACAGCTAAAGTGTAGTACAGTATAACACTTCTGCTCAGTGATGCTGTTTTCTAATAAATTGCAGGGAAGAGTTCAAGGTGATTGTCTGAACCTGTTTAAAGTTCTAAATCAGTGGTTCCCAACCTTTTTGAGTATGAGGACCACTTTTTAACATCAAAAAGTTTTGTGGACCCCATATGATGATGATTATTATCAGGCACTGACTGCAGGCAGCAGTGCTGCAAAAAGGCAGTGGAGGACTGGTCCCCACCTAATCCCAAGGGGTGGGGACATATCCAGGTTGAGGTTGCTCACAGCAGGCAAATACAGTTCATTTAGAGCAGAGGCATCAAACTCATTCAATGTGGGGGGGCCACACTGGGAAGTCAGGGCACCTGTCACAGGCCATGTGGCCACATAGACTCCCCAACCCTTTCTCCCCCCACGTTGGTAGCGGCATGGACTCCCCTTCCTCTTCCCAGACCCCACAGACTCTCCCACACCTTCCTTTTTCTTTGTCTTGTGCTGCCTCCCCTTCACCTTGCCCTTTCCCCTACCTCCTGGTTCTATAGAAAAATGGTGGTGGGTGGGCGCACGCCCACCCACTTCTAAAACCCCTCCCCCGCCTTAGGGGAGGTGGCACTGGGCTGTTTTTCAAAAGATTTCTGGGGACAACTAAGGTAATAGCAGGAATGGGGGTGAGGGTCACAGGTTTGTAATGAGGGATTCAGAAGGGGACACCGAGCAGAGAACCTCAGACAGCGCCCACTGCTCCCAGAAGCTGTCGAGGGAGCCAGTAGACGCTGCCCAAAGGAACTCTGCCCGGAGGCATGCACGGACGAGGGACCAGAAATAGGCCCCACAGTCGCAGTCCCCTTCCCCAGCCAACCTCCTCTCCCTGGTCTTATAGATGGTGGTCTTGGTGTAAGCCAGGAGGAGGTTGATGAGGAGGTCCCGCAACTTTGTGGGGCCACAGATGGGGAGTGCATAGAGGAACAGTGTGGGAGAAGTATAGCCAGACCCTCAATAAGAGGTTCTGGAGGAGCTGGAAAAAGGGCTGCAACCTGGCACACTCTAGGTAGGTGTGCATCAGGGTCTCCCTCACGCCACAAAAGGGGCAGGTGTCAGGACAGGGGCTGAACTGCGCCAAGTACATGCCCGTGCTCACGGATCCGTGCAGGAGCCGCCAGCTGGTGTCCCTGGCCCTACCTCCTGGTGGCAGGCAAAAAAATCAGTCTCAGTCACAGGCAGGCTAGGCTCCTGCCTCTCTCAGCCCATCACTGTCAGTTGTTCAGAGTGTTGGGCTTTGGTTGGCTCAGTCCCAGCTAGCTTTTGATCAGCTTTTTCCCATGTGGGCCCCAACCACTTCTACTTTTTTATTTGTGATTTGTGCAATGTACTGTCAATCAAATTAGCATGCTTACAGTGAACAGTTGGGATGGGGGGTAGTGTGGTGGCTTTCTGGATCCAGCCTAGCCTGCTGTGACTGAAACTCTGATTGGTTGGCACACCACAGCAGAGGTGGGCCAGGATTGGCTGGAGCGCTTCCTTTGTTCACCTGTGCTGTGACTCGGATCATGTGAGTGAGTCAGAAGCACACCTTGCTCTGCTATGCCGAAGCCCGTCTTTGCAGTTCACTGCTGCAGACAGCTTCCAGGCACAGCCCAGGCAGCAGCTCTGCAGGACAGATGCAGACCCACGGGCCAGAAGTTTCACACCCTTGATTTAGAGCCCTATCCAGTGTGGATTGCTGGCCGACAGTGGGTGGGGCCACATGTGTTCACAGACCTCTTGCAATAACTCCGTGGACCCCAGGTTGGGAACCACTGCTCTAAATGATTTGAAACCCAGTTGCCTGAGGCACTTTTTTATGCTATAGTGTCACAACTCAGAGCAGCAATGCTTCTTTGAGATACAAGAGAAGAAGCTGCTGGCAGATCATTTTCCATAACGTTTCCTTGAGTCTAGGCTACAGTTCTCTCCATGGTGTATCAGAACCCATATCTGATCTGTTTTCTCAGATATTTAGGGAACCTAAGGGCTTATAGCTAGAGTGGCTGGAGACCACTGGGGTTGTTAGATGATAGTTTGTTAGAGGGAGGCCATTGTTTTTTTGTTTGTCCCTTGTTTGATAGTCTAAATGTTGTTTTTATGTAACTGAAATAGAAACACTGTATTGATTAACTTTAGATCTCTGATCTCTGTGAAATTAAAAATATTAGTAGAATTTAGCATGGGATATCTTGTGTGGGTGGGAAAGGGAGTTTATAGTTAAAATGCACACGATGAAAAAGGAGTCTGTTGTGTTCCTGGAAGTAGCTACATATCTTGCTATTGAGTTACAGATTGTGTGTTATTCGGTCACTTATTGACTTACAATTTTGTAGAACAATGAATTGCGTCACAGTTTACATAATAATGGTTACATATGTGACCTATGAGAGGTGCATGTATTTGTGTGTGTGTGTGCATAATTCCCTCACAGCTGTTCATTCTCTTTTTCTATTGAAGGGTCTGATGTTCTCCAACTCAAGAATCTATTTTGCTGGTTAAAAGCTTCCTTTTTCTCTCTCTAGCTTCTGACTGACTCTTGGTAAAGCATTTTGTGATGATCTGTCTGAAGGACTGTATAAAAACAAATTGTGTTGTATACAGGATGTCAAGAAGCTTCACAAGCAAATTCAGAGATGTTATGCAGAAAACCGTAAAGCATTACATCCTGTACAGGTATGCTACCACAAACTCTATTTGTTGAGCACTGGTCATATGGCACATGCAGACGAGGGAGTCCTTCTGCAAAAGAGGGTATAGTATTAGTAAAAAGAAAAGATAGCTTAGTTTGGTGATATTTCTATTTTAAAGGCACTAACATTACATTCCTGTATTAAAGGAATGCTAATGCTACTTTCCAGCAGTGAGCACTGAAAAAAATACCTCTGTAGAAGAAAAGGCACACGAGTGTCATCATAAAGATCTCTAGACTCTATTTTTTGTCTCCCAAAATATTTGTTTTTGTTTTTATTTCTGCAGCATGAAAGGCAAAAAATGCTTAGTTCTTAACCCTTGCAAGTGATCAGTAAATAATGAAAGTGGATTTTAGTTAACACTTCAGGAAAAAAAGGTTTGTCTGAGGAGAGACTAATCAGCATCTTGAATTTGACTATTATACATTTCCTTTGTTTCTCTGTTTGTTTCAAGTTTTACTTGACCAGCCATGGAGGCCAGTTGAAGAACAACATGAATGAAAATGACAAAGGATGGGTTAACTGGAAGGTAATGACAGCTAGTTAAGCAATTCTGTGTCTCGGATATTTCCCAGGAAAATACAATCTTAATTTTCCTTCAGAGATTGCTAAAGATATTTGAACTTGTATTTTTTCTGGGTCCTGTGTTTTATCAAGACATTGAAATTATTTTTTTAACAGTGAAAACACCATTCGTGGAGCACTAGTCGTTATGTGACTTGTCCTGTTTACTTTCTGGACTTTAGTGGAGAAATACCAGCAGCCACTCAGCTGTTCTGTTTTTACAAAGCACTGCACATGTTAGGGAGCTCATTTGTTTGCGGGTTTCCCAGCAACTGTCATGTTCAGCAAGAATTTATTTAGTTTTCTGTCAGTTGCCAATAACTTTTACAAGGAACTTTCCTATCAGTGTGCTGCCACTTGATCTGCAGTCAGAATCTTGGCACTGGTGACCATTCGGTCAGATGAGATCACTTGGTCATTGAGTGAAAAAGTTTTGATGGCTGTGTCTTGAAATGGCAAGTGGTATCATGAAAAGATTGAAGAACATAAGGTTCCATACAACAAGATATTCCTTTTCATGGCTAGCTGCACCTTTTGTCCTGTTTCTGGTCTCTCTGATTACACACCTGTGGGTCTTCGGCCTTCCCTTTACTTAAGTCCTGCACATTTCTCCAACTGTTAGACTGGATCCTGGGCTGTGGTGAACTATGTTCCAGCTATGCTTACCTGGCAGGTCTGAGTTCTGGCATCTGTCGGTCTTCTGTGTAGGAAGTGGTATACAGTAACTAGACAGCCTTCATAAAGGAAAAACACTGCTTGTTTTCTAACAGTAGGAACAAATCTTTGAGAAAAAAGGGATTTTAAAATATACGGTCTACCTGTGTACGTCTCTTCTGTAGGGGCTTACCCCACCCTCTGATCATAATCCAGGTAGACCTGACGACTTCTGACATCCCCAGTGGGTGTTCTGTCTGATCTTGTTCCGTCACACAGCTACTCCTGCTCTTGAGACGTAATTTTTAAACCTGAGGATAGTTCTGGTCTTTTTCTTATCCCGATATTGTCTCTTACTAACCCTCAAGTGTTTGCAGAAGAGACACATATCTTGAGCTGTTTTTTCCTTCCTGCTTATTTTTTTCTTACACCACCTATTAAACTAAAACAACATATGCATACACTGACTTGGTCAACAAACTGAATTAATAAATTACAGAGCAAATCCACCACACAGGTCCTGATGATTGCTTTTTTAAAGCTGCAGCAGAGACCTTTCTTGCCAAGCAGGGTTCAAGAGCCCTGTCTTCCTTTTTGAAAACAGGTTTTGCAAGTGATTTAGGGACTTTCCACAGGAAGTTACTAAGAGAATGGCTTCTCTTTCTGAGAGTCCAGTGGAATTACAGAAGGCCTTAAACTTCACAGGCCACTGGTTCAGATATCTGTGCTTGGAACTGTGGGATGTGTACCTAAAAACCAAGTGAAGTGCAGGTGGGGATGTTGGACAAAACTTGACATGGCATTGCCAGCATGGACACAATACTTCAAGTGTTATCCTGCTGGTGCTTAGTGTGGCCAACCATTATTTAGTAGCTTTATAAGCTTTGAACTTCTTTGTGTCTCCAAGGATATCCATATTACATCAGAGCACTACAGTGAGCTAATGAAGAAGGAAGACCTTGTGTATCTTACATCGGACTCACCGGAGGTGCTGAATGAACTAGACGAGACCAAAGCCTATGTGATTGGCGGTCTGGTGGACCACAATCACCACAAGGTAGATGGATACTATATTCTTTAAAACTGTTCTTTCAACATCTAATGCAATGTTATTACTGAACACCTGCAAATGAGCAAAAATGGTTCCTTATTTAAAAAGCAGCTTGGTGGATTTTGTGCAGTAAAATTCTGAAAAAGCAAGTTGTTCTTGGGGTGGTTGTACATTGTGACTTTTTGCTGTTTTTTTTTTTTTTTTTTTTTTAAACAATTGATTTTTATCTTATTTTAAATGTAACCATGGATTGTTACAGATTTGATCCTGTGTTTATACCTACTGAAGACCAGATTTCCTGAAAGAAGTCTTTGGTCTGTGTGTATGCAGTTATGTACTTGCATGTGTGCGCAGACTTGTCATGACTGTACACATAATGGGTCTTGGGCATCATCCTTTAGTTACTTGGGTTGGTGGTATGACCTAATCAAGTAACACATTTGCCTCTGGATTCTAGTTCCATGCCTGGATATGGAGTTGTAGTCTGTGCAGTTGTCCTGTCATCAAGAATGCTACTGGAAAGTTAGGACATTATCCAAAATTCTTTGCTTTGGATAATATACCAAACTAATTTTCTTTGACCTCTTTCATCATTTTTTATGTCATTAAAAAAATAAGGGCAGCTCAGTTACATTTGAGTTTGAATGTTGCTAAACAAGATGCAAGTCAGAATGATTTGTGTTAATTCTTTCTGTGTTCAACACAAACTGCTTTAAAACAGAGTATAATTCATCCTTTGTGCTGAGTTGCAGCAATATGACACGGCTTGCAAATCCTCTGCCTGAAAACAGTAGTAATTATATTCCTTTTGTCTGTCTTTACAGTGGTGGAAAGTACATTGTATGTTCAGTCTGCTCAGAAATAGAGATTTCGAGTTAACTTTTTTTTTTTTTTTTTTTTTTTATATTGTGGGTTGTCTTGGCTACAGGGGATTACTTACAAGAAAGCTTTAGAACAAGGAATTGGTCATGCACAACTTCCTCTTGGAAATTTTGTCAGAATGAATAGCCGGAAAGTATTGGCAGTTAATCATGGTAAGTCATGAGTTTATAAAATAGAAACAGAAATGTTGCTGAATGTGCCAGCAATATTAAGTCACATTAATCCTCAAAATTACATTATCATTATTATTATTATGAAGAGCTAATTATTATTTCAGTATCTTTTAGGATCTGTTTTTCTTAAGAATAGCTGGGTGTTGCCTCGCTCTTTTTTTTTAAGCTACTGTATAAAAGTAAGTTTTCCAGTTATGCCTGAGTGATTTAGGAGCTTAAATCCCATTGAAGTGTCCCATGGAAAACATGACACTCTTGAAAATCCTATTCATGGTTGCTATACTCCCAGCCCTCCTTGAAAATGGTCATAGGACCAGAATGTTGAGATTTATCCTAATGTTTCTGTTCCCTTTAAAATAGTGATTCTCAACCTTTCCAGACTTTCACGCCCCTTTCTGGAGTTTGATATGTCTTGTGCACTCTTGAGTTTCACCTCACTTAAAAAGTACTTGCTTACAAAACCGTCACAGCACACTATTTACCGGAAGATGATGACGTTTTAGTTAGTGTTGATTTCTCTGGTGTTTTTTATGTAGCCTGTTTAAAACTAAGTGAATATTTAGATGAGTGGGTGTACTCTTGGATAGTTGACAGTTTAGTCAACTTGCTAGTGGTGATATTTATCTCCCTGATTCTCTTGCATTGGCATTCAGCAAGAGCCTAAGATATGTTTACTTGTGTTCTGGAGTTTGACACGGTGAGGCAAACAGCCACACTGTACATAATCCCTTTTTGTTGAAAGTCCTTAGTCTTACAGTTTTGACACCCAGCATCTTTTAGCAAGTAAGTAGATTTAAATATAAGCATATGTAATATGGTTGCTGCTCAACACTTTTTTTTAAAATTCAGTTTTACTGTTTTATGAGTCTTTATTTTTCATCATTTGGAGTTTCTTCTATCTTGTCTTATTTTGCCAAAAATATCCAAGTTTGGTTTTATTATTTATGTTGTCCTGGACTTTTTCTTGATGCTAAAAATATTTATTCTCTTAAATATTATCAAATGTTGTTGATCTGTGCAATGGCATACTTATCCAGTCTCAGAACTGCAGGTTGATGCACGTTGTAAATTTAACAGAGAATCACCTTTTAACCTTGACTCTTGGGTCACTAGTTAATGATTAAGCCTAAAGATTTCTAAAACCCATAGATTAGAAGCATTTCACACATGCACAGCTGTAGCTTTAAATATTGGGTCACAGGGTGGAGGTCTGGGTTTCACACATTATTCATTTAAAACTGCAGAATATTAGCTAAAGCTAATTTAGTAGCTTTCCCTGGAGCAGTTGTATACCGACGTCTAGTATCATTTTGGGGAGCTGTCTTCTATGCATTGAGTCAGATCACAGTTATGTGTCTGTCTCTGCTACTGACTCATTGTGTGCTTTTGGGCAAGTCATTTAGTCTCTCTGACTCATGGTACCTATCTGTGAAATGGGGGGGGGGGTGCGCGCGCGTGCGCATGTATTATATCATTGTAAAGCATATTGAGAACAATACCTGAGCACTAAACACAAAGTAATTCTACGTAGATGCAACCTGCTTGTTGAGGATTTTACATACAAAAGATAGGAAAGTCAGAACGTAGAGTGCCTTTAACAATTATAACTCAATCCCTTGCGCGTTTCGACACTTTAAATAGTATATGGCCCAACTTTCCTAGAAATACATGCATGCAAAGTGTGACAACATGAATAAGGATGGTAGAAGTGGAACACCCCTCGTTAGATACCTGTATATGTAATGAAAATGGTATTTTCCTCTAACTTTTTTTTAACTAATAATATGTATGTACTCTTATTTCTCTGTGTGATTGCATGGTGAAACCCCTGATTAGTTCTAGAAAATTTGGAATGGAAAGGTACATTATTAAGGATCAACAGATAAAGTGACCAGCAGGCTGGGTGCTCTGGATGTTGTCTCGAAGTGTGAGGTGGGGGATAGGTTGATAATATAAACTTTTTAGTTGGGTTGTCATGCTCCCAAGAATTTTATTAAATAGCATCCCCTGGTGGTGGAAGATAGGCAAGAATATTGTTAAGTTTAGATTTGGGGTATAATTAGATTTTATGGGGTATTTTAGCTTCATCTAGCTTTCCATGACCAGCCCAGTGTTGTAAAGGTCTGAATCGCATTTACCTGGTTTAGAATTAAAAGGATTCTCATATAATAGGATCTGAAATATAAAATAACATATATCTAAAATACCATATCAAGCATAGCCAGGAGCTGATTACATGGATAAGCGACTTTGTTTCCATCAGTTAAACCCAACATCCTAAGACTAGTACTTTGCTGGAAAATGTAAATTTCCCTCCAGCTATGAATGAAAATATTCTTTCTAGTTCTGGATGCTGATAGGGAGAGTGGTCTCAGTATAGGACTGTGAGCTAGGAACTGCTGTCTTGGATACAGAGTTCCTCTTCAGTGTTAAGGCAAAAGATTAAACAACCTTCTTCCATATCCCCATCAGTAAAATGTAGATATTTGCTTATCTGTTTGCAGGATTGTTGTGAGGATTTAACTGCTTATGAAGCACTAATAAGATTTTAGCGTACAGCATATGGAGTAATTATATTATAACAAAGCAGGTCAAATTTAGGGCCTACATTAACTTGGGCTTTTGTTTAAAAATATGCGGACACATAGGCTATGTCTACTCTTTGAGTTTCAGTTTGAATTACTGAATTTAACTTAGTCAATTTGAACTAATATTAATTTGAATTCAGTCAATTTGAATTGACATAGCCACCCTAGAAACTCCAGTTTGAATTGGCATGTCCATGAACAGGAGTTGCTAGTTTGAATTAGGTAGGGGGTGCTATTGTATAGGGAAAATCAAGCTGTGGCTAGTTTGAACTAACAGTGGGTTTGAATTGACATGGCCAAACTGGGTCAATTCGAATTACTCGGTTCCAGTTGACCCTGACTTCGAAGTCAAACAAGGTTTGACCAATTCAAAGTCAGCTTTCATCAGTTCGAACTGAGGAGTTCCTCAGTTCGAATTCAGGAAAGCCAGTATGTCCATGCACTTAGTAGAATTTGAATTGATGACAATCAGTTTGAATTCAACTCTAAGTGTAGACATACCCATACAGAACTAAATCAGTGCAGCAAAAGTGTGGTGCTCCCATTTGTCCTGTGTCAAAGTGCGGTGGGTAGAAGAAATGATGGGTTTGTTTGGTTAATTATCATTTCTTCACCGTTCTTTTAGCATAGGACAAGGAAACAAGTATATTTTGGGCCTAGGTTGAGTGTCTTTCCATGACTTTGTAAAGCTGTCCTAAATAATTTTTGGCACACATTTTATTTTAGGAGCAATGGAAGAGCACATGCGAGAACTATGAGTGAAGCAGCAGAGCTGCATTTTCTGTTTAATCTAGGAGGGGTTTATTGTTTTTGTGTTGGGGGAAGTGGAGGGCCTTGCAGCAGGTGATTTAGGGTTTTAAATGTGTGTTCTTTAAAAGTTATTCTCTGTTCCTGTAAGAGATTCATCACATCATTATTGAAGAACTAATGATCTCTCTTGGTGTTGGTTGCAGTGTTTGAGATAATCCTCTCTTACTTGGAGAAGAGAGATTGGAAAGAAGCATTTTTCAGCATCTTGCCACAGCGGAAAGGGGCCAGTCCTCTGGGTGAAGCCAATGACTCCTCCAAATGTGAGATGCATGAAAAAGAAGCTGATGAAGATAACTCAGACAGTGACTAAGCTACTGTGGAACTGGGCAAAAATGGAGAGCGCAGCACAAGGGATAGAACTGAGTTATAAGTTAGATAAAAGCTCTGAGTACTGAGACATTAGCGAGTATTTAATTGTTTAAATGGCTACATTTAACACCATTATTGGACAGGAGCAGTAGAGATGAATGTTATTTTTAGCTTGAAAATACTTCATTTTTTTAAAAGCTTTTTTATAAATTAAATTAATGACAAATGCAGAGTTTATTTTGTTATGGAAGCTAATATTTATTTTTCCTTTTAAATATTTTATTTGATACGTACAGAGTGGTTTTATTTTATTTTCCTGAGACTTGTGTTGGAAGTGAATAGTTAACATGTTCAAAACTATCCCTGTTTTGTGTGTGCACCCATGATATTTTATTATTCTTCCCTACCGACCTTATCTTGTATTCTTTTTAAAAAGCAATGAATGTCAAGGGTGTAATGAAACTGAAAGCCCCTTCCATTGCCTGTTGCATAAGTGTGTATAACCATTCACTGTTAATACTATTTTTTTTTTCCTGAGCAAAGCACAGTCTTAGTCTCTGAAAACATAATATAAAGCCATGAACTCTCCTTTGAGCCAGTCAGTTACCTTTTCCTGTCCCAGCACACCTGTCTATAGAATCAGTATTCTACTTTTCTGAGGGGGTTATGAGTATTTCTGCTTTAAAAAGTTACTCTTGTGACTTCTTGAGCTGAAGTACTCTTTTAACTGAATTTTTTCAGCTAGCCCTTTCACAACTCCTAAAGAGGGTCAACAAGACAGCCCAGAGGCAGAAGGTCCTTGTTTCCTTCTAGGTGGCCATTCTACCATGCCTCTCTGTAGGTACTATCCAGAAGGGAACCAGATGTAATGGGGGTTTTGGGATGTGGAGAAGTGTCTAGGGAGAGCAAGACTGCAGTCATCAAGAGACTCCCGATGATGATGATAACTTCTGGTCACCTGTGACCTGGGCAGTTTTGACCAGGTGATATTGACATGACCGTATCTAAATTCAGTCCTTCCTTCATTGTTACCACCTTTAGACTGGGAACTGAACTTAATAAATTTAGATGTATATGAGGCCTATGGTTTTACAGAGTTGGCAACAAACAAATTATGATTTGACATGTTGAGTATGATCATTTTTATACTTTTTTAAAATATAAATTAATTTCTAGATCTCATTTGGCAGCCATCTGATAAACTGTGGGGAAGGTTCATGTGCCACAGGGCATGAACAACAGTTTGTTACTAAAATAAAATATTGTGATGGGTGTATTATGTAGACATGCCACAGAAAAATATGTTAAATTTTGTCTCTGAATGTGGAGAAAGCATTGTCTCTTGTTTAGTTTGAAAAGCCAAAGAAATGTATAGCATAAACAAAGTAAATAACTTGTCAGCACCAGTTTCCTCTGTTAATAAACAAATGTGTAAAACATGAAGGTACAAAGTGTACATTTTACACAGAGGTATTGTATTCTGCTACACATAGTATAGATTAAATCTGATCTATGCATCTGAAATTTCATTAAGATTCTCTAATTCTAACATGTCTTGTTTCTTTCTTAGACTTGAGCACACTAAAACGAAGTGCTAAAATATGTTCATGTGGAATTAATTCCACAGCTCTAAAGTAGTTCTGCTACATTGGCAACAAGTCACGAGTGGTGTGCCCCAGGGGTCAGTCCTGGGGCCGGTTCTGTTCAACATTTTCATCAATGATCTGGATGATGGAATAGACTGCATTCTCAGTAAGTTTGCGGATGATGCCAGTATGGGGGGACCAGTAGGTGCGTTGGAGGGCAAGGACAGGATTCAGGGAGACCTAGATAAATTGGAACACTGGGCCAATAGAAATCTTATGAGCTTCAATAAGGACAAGTGTAAAATCCTGCACGTGGGACGAAAAAACCCCATGCACTGCTACAGGCTGGGAAACATTCAGCTAAGTAGCAGCAATGTAGAAAAGGAGCTGGGGGTCATGGTGGATGGGAAGCTAGATATGAGTCAGCAGTGTGCTCTTGCTGCCAAAAAGGCCAATGGCATGCTGGACTGCATCAAAAGAAGTATTATCAGCAGATCAAGGGATGTGATCTTTCCCCTCTATTCTGCACTGGTGAGGCCACATCTAGAATACTGTGTTCAGTTTTGGGCTCCCCACTACAAAAAGGACAGGGACATGTTAGAGAGAGTTCAGAGGAGGGCAACCAAAATGAATAAAAGGCGGGAGCACAAGCCCTATGAGGAAAGACTGGAAGCATTAGGCTTATTTAGTCTGCAGAAGAGAAGATTGAGGGGGAATTTGATAGCAACCTTCAGCTACTTGAAGGGATGCTCTAAGGAAGATGGAGCTTGACTGTTCTCGGTAGTAACAGAGGACAGAACGAGGATCAATGGTCTCAAGTTGCGGTTAGGGAGGTCAAGGCTGGATATTAGGAAAAACTTTTTTACTCAGAGAGTGGTGAAGCCTTGGAATGAGCTGCCGAGGGAGGTGTTGAAATCTCCATCTTTGGAGGTGTTTAAGGCCCGGCTGGACAAAACCATGACTGGGATGGTTTAGTGGGAGTGGTCCTGCCTCTGGCAGGGGGTTGGACTAGATGACCTATGAGGTCCCTTCCAAAGCTATGATTCTATGATTGTTGTATTGACCAAAACTAATTTTTCTTTATGGTGGGAGTTTTGTTTTTTACAACAAAATATTCTAATCTTTTTTCATTGATCTGATACATATTAAACAAGAATTCAGTTTCTTAACCCAAATAAGCTCTGAAATGAACACTTAAACATTTTCTGCAGATAATTTTAAAATAGATGTTTTTTTTAGCATATTAGGCAGTTTAAAACAATTTTTTTCATTTTTCTCTTTCGTGTTTTTTAGCCACCATCTCATTTGCTTTCTGCCTTATCTTGTTTTATTTGCACTAAAATGCCATCTTGTTTTACTTAGTCAAATGTAGTGATTTGACTGAGTTCATGGAGCACCCATTATTACCATTTTTTAAATAATAAGGTTGCATAGTTTAAGTAAAACAAGCAAGCAAGGAGTCCTGTGGCACTTAAAGACTAACAAATATATTTATTGCATGAGCTTTAGTGGAAAATCCCACCTAGTCCTCTTTAAGTAGCAAACTCATGATCAATGAAACAGAGCAATACAGAATGAAACATTGTGTCCTGTCACAGGGAAAGCGACTCATTTGGAGAGGAGATGTGACTCAAAATGTACCACAAACTTACATTTGCATTTAAGACAAGCACCATGATTTTTCAGCTCAGTTGGCAGTTGTTATGGGGCAAGGTCCATTCATGAGAAGGGTAACTTGATTCCTTTTTCCAACTGGTAATACCTCATATCTTCTCCTATGGCAATATCTTAAACTGCATGCATTTTGGGGTAGGGATATCTTCTTTCTCTTTCTTTTCCAAGGCTGTGTGTGTCATTTGAGATTTAATCATAATTTCCAGCAATTGAGTTGTGCAATCATGATGCCTCCCTGAGGCAATATCAAAGGATGGTAAAAGGTAATCTATCTTTTTCCTTCTCCAGATATTTCAGGTGCTGTTTATTACAGGATGGCTATATCTTACACATTCATTTGACATAAAATGCAATGTTAATTCACTGTTTATAGTCAACTCGGTAGCATCAATGTTATTTTTACTTATTGGTTACTCTTTATCTGTTTCCTGCCTAACCGATTATTGAAATTACTTTAAACTGCTTGCTACACTTCTAGCAGAGATCTGTGCTCACTTCTTTTTAAGAAGCGTGCAGCTCTTGAAGACTTGTCCCTATTTAGTAAGGATGTTAAAAGATAAATGAAAGGGCTCAATAAAACTGGTGCCTAGCTGTGCACCCAACTTCAAAGCAAGATGCCTACCTCAATGCCCCTCATTGCCAAAAGACATGGCGGTGGCACACACAATCACCTGCTGCTGAATCTGCTGAGTGCTGGTAAGGGCACCGGCAGTTTTATTTTTGGTCACTGGAGGACAGGCCTCTGTGTTTTCACAGTGGACTTAGATGCCATGCTACACACACTGGGCGTCATAGCAGCCTTGCTCCCAGAGTTGCCTAGCCCTGGTGTGTAGCTCATAGCTATTTCAGTTTATTGTGCATTACATAGATTGTACCTTTACTAAATGAGCCAAACCTCCGATAATGGGAATAGCTGCCAAGAGCAATGGAGTATAAATACTCTGAGGAATATTGCATTGTAACCTGAGCATTTCATGAAGCATTTAAAAATGCTTGATGTGGTTGTATGAGTGTTTTAAAACTCATATTTGAGCCTTTTCAATCAAAGCAGATGGGATTCTGAAGACTGCAGACTCAGCTGTTAGTGTCACGGACAGTGGTAGTTTGAAGATAGGCACCTCATTTTATTTTAGTACAATAGACTCAGACTCTAAGGTCAGAAGGGAACAATATGATCATCTAGTCTGACCGCCCACACACTGCAGGCCACAACAACCTCACCCACCCATTCCTACAGTGAACCTCAAACCCATACTGAGCTATTAAAGTCCTCAAATCATGATTTAAAGACTTTAATACAGAGAATCAACTAGCAAGTGAGCCATGCCCAACGCTACAGAGGAAGGCAAAAAAAACCAAACAAACCCAGCGCCCAAGCCAATCTGCCCTGGGGGAAAATTCCTTCCCGACCCCAAATATGGTGATCGGTTAAACCCTGAGCATGAGGGCAAGTCCACAACAAAAAAAAACAATGAAACAAATATGACCATGTCACAAGAAAAGTCTTATGGGAGTCTCCATCATTTCTGTATGCTGTCTTTTTGTGGGAAAGCCAAGTAACTAAAAGAGCAGTTGCTCAAGAGCATGGAGTGAGTCAGAAGTGGAGGACATGCACACTTTCTTTAGCTTAGGAAAATTTCATCATGCAGCAGTTTTATTAGTAGCAGTCAAAAATTAAACTGAAATTGTACAGTGGCTTATCAGCAAAGATTCAATCAGTGTGTTAAACGACTGAGTCCTTATGCCAAATATATAAAGTTACATATCGTTCAACTTCTGTGAGAAGAAATGGGGAGAGCCTAGCTTTGTGGACTTGTGCAAGTGCAGTAAATTCCTGATATTGGTGAAACAAACCTTGGAAAATGTGGGAAATTGCCATTGTCTTTGTAAACCAACACATCTTCACACTCTAATATATTTGCTCAATAATCTACTAGAACCACAAGCAGCTTAAGAGAAGAGTTAAAGGAAACATTGTTGCCATTATTTGTTCAGTAATGACTCTTGCACTCAGATTGGGTCTGAACTACTGTTCTTCAAACTGACTTAGTTTAACTTATTATCAACATACAAAGGTGAGTAATGAAATAAGACATCAGTTCAATCAAGAGATTTCAGTTGTTTCTCCTGTATCGTCAACTTGCCAAGTTGTGCTTTAGTTCAGGGTTCTGAAACATTTTCAGAGGGTGTACTGTAGTGAGTTGCGAGGGTCAACTCCTGTCTCATTCAAGATGCCGCCCCTCCCAGTCATTGTAGAATAATACACCTGAAGCAACAATAGCAATTGCATGAAAAATTAGTATTTAATTTAAAATATTTTAAATTGTTTCCTTTCTTTTCAATGTGATTATGCTATTGCACCTTGATTGCATTTGCTCAATGTAGCCATTTATCTCTCAATTATTTTATTAACTAACACTTCAGACCAAAGGTTGAGAACTACTGGCCCAGATCCATTAGTCAGTGAACTAACAGGCCTTGACATGCTGACAATTTAGCCATGCAGGAGCATAGCACTGAATTGGCTGTTTAGTTATTGCACTCTTTGGCTTTGACGTGTGTATGCACACAGTGCTATCATAATGGATAAAAATGATTTTGGGTCAGGATGAGAACCTCAAGAAGAGAATTTTACATATTGTTAGTTCTGAATTTCAAATTTTTCTGGAATGGCATGGCATAGCACTAGTAAATTTTTCCGCAATTGCCACACTTCATGAGGAATTATGTCCTTAAGTACAGCTGATTATTCTTACCATGGAACTATGAACTTGAGGTGGCCAGAAGTTGCGGTCATGTTTTTTACTTTGCAAAGCTTTATTGGTTGAGTTTTGTTGTTTGCAAAATCAAAAGCTACTCACTGTAGCCCAGAATTTTTGTCCTTAACAGTACTGACATTCTAATCAAAATGTGAGAACAAAGGCTAACAGAAAAGCCTCAAAAGGAGTTAAAATTTTAATGATTTATAAATAACTTATTAAGATAACTAGATGAATGGTGTGTGTGGTAAAACATGCTGTGGTGTTTTGAATAAAAATAATACAAAGTAGCAGGTAAAATCTGGCATAGGTAGATACGGTCCTTTATGCAAGCTTGACCCTCTCCCTTCCACCATATGACGTTTCTATTACCGTATGTTCCCTTGTTTTTTGGCTGGACCCCTGCACGTGCAGGGTGGGCCAGGCAGGGTTGGCAATGGCACAAACTTTGCTGCCTCAGGACTGACCAGCAGCTGCCCCCTCTCAGTCCCTCCCCCACTTGATGGTTTTTTTACCTCTACATGCTATCCTTCCACCCATCCCTTGCCAGACTATAATAGCCAACTGTTGGCAAGCAGAACTCAGTAGGCTGGAGAGAACCGCAGCAAAGAGGAGAGTGGCAGAGAGGTTTGACAAAACAAAAAAGAAGAAAAGCCAAAAGAACTGACAGCTGGTGACAGAGCAACAGGGGAAGACATTCATCCAGCCCTGATGCTGTCAAATCTTTGAAGAAAAGATCAAGAAAACCTGTGGTAAGCATCACTGAAAGCAAGGAATCTGTACTAGGTATGAGCAACCAGACTAACACAGTCCCTGCTCTGTGCTCATAATCAGGGGTGTCAAACTCATGGCCTGCAGGCTGGATCAGGATCAATTTTTTTTTGGTTATGATCAGAAAAATGGACTGCAAAATGACACTTTCTTGCGCTGAACATGAAGGGAGAAAGGATTGGGGAATCTGTGTGGCCACATGGCCCACGACAGGTGTCCTGCCTTCAAATGTGGTCCCCCACATTGAATGAGTTTGACAAACTTAAACAGAAAAGAAGGATCTTTCCCTGACGAACAAGAGGGATTTTTTTCCTTTAATAAGGGCATAAGTGAAAAAAGTGCTTGGGTTTGCTTGCAAATAAAGTTGCACATCTGCAGTCTGAGTGAGGCCTTTTTTATTTCCAGCGCTGCTCACATCATTCAGTTATGGGTGTCTATATGCTGCAGCGCATGGTAATACAGAAAGTCTTTTAGCCCTAGCCTGTCGAGTCAAGGTCAGTGACCAACGCCCCCTTTGTGCCACAACTGTAGCTATATATCTGACCCTGACCCTGATCCTCCTGGTTCCTTCTTTCCAGCTGCAGCGTTGGTACTAGGACAGCCGGCCCTTGCAGTTAAGCAAGTGCCTGTCTCAGTTAGTTACCTTTTGTTATCTTGTGGAAGATAATGCCGGGATGTAAACATTCTGTGGTCTGCTGCAAGGTATTCTCAATCGATGACCCCCCACAAGAGATGTCTCTCCTGTCTGGGTGAATCGCACCTGTTGGACAAATGTCCCTTATGCAAGTTGTTCAAGAGAAGAACTTGTAAAGATAGGGAGCAGAGATGCAGGAATATCACCCAGGATCAGGCAGTGCTCCCAGCTGTGGGTACGCCTGCAACACATAAGGACTCACCAGCCCTGCATAGCAGATTGACACTGAAAAAGACCCAGCACTACTCTCCAGCTATTGCTAAAAAGCCGCTATCAGCCTCTCACTCAGCACCACCTTGGCACCATGCTACCTCATCGCCAGCTACTCCACCTTGGGAAAGGACCCAGAAGGCATCCTCACTCCCTAAACACCGGAGGCATTTGCGGTAGTAAGAGTCCTATCGGAACTGATATCTCTGGCACCACATAGGTTGGTGCAGTCAAAAGGCAAACTGTCCCTCTCAGCCAAGGAGTGGTCTACTACAGCAAAGGCAATATTGGTCTCAGAGCCAGCAGCATTCTCTTCTCCAGTACTGGAAACTGGCACCGCCCTGGGGCCAGAGCAGGAGTCGGCCAATGGTTGCCTCTCATCGCTAGCATCTGCACACGAACCTTCAGTACCATGTTTGCGGGGATCAAGAAGAGCAGGATTGACTTTTGCTTCTTTGGCACCGTCAGACGATGAACTGTGGCACAGTCGACCTCCATTATCCCTGGAACTGATCCCAGGTGGGGAGAAGCCTGCAAGTAAGTGGCACCATAAGCGCTCCCTGACTCCTCACTGCCAAAGCATCTTGTCCCTCAGTACCCTAGCCTGTACGCGTGTGGCCCCATCCCCATCGCTGACCCAGGCGGCACTGATGGGTGACACGGAGCAGACCCCAGAGTGGCTCTTCTTCATCGAGCAGTGTTCCTGACGGCTCCATGTAAGGTCTTCGTGCGGCACCGCACCCCAGAATGGAGATTTTTTTTACCTAGCAGTGGCTTTTTGTTGTCGGGGAGAGAGAGAGGCAATGATGATTGGCTGTGGGGCTTCCTGCCCTGCTGTTGTCATCACTCAGATCTCCCCACACTCCTCAGTTCCCTCATACCATCTCCGACTCCGGACAGAGTCCACGGTGGCTCCAGTTGTATTCTCTCCACAGCTTTCCATTCCTGAAATTGACAAAAAAAAAAAGAAGAAAAAAGTTACCATGACCGAACAATCATTAATTCATGCTGCTAAACTTACTAACTCAACAGGATTTAAACGCTGCATTTCCTGTAAGGAAGCCATGCCAGCGTCGGATGGCCATCAAGCCTGTATTAAATGCCTAGGCGAAAGCCATCTGTCACAAAAGTGCCAACACTGCCGCAATCTGACTGCTAGAACTAGAAAAGAAAGAGAGCGCAAATTGAAACGTCTTCTTTTAGAAGGGGCTCTGCACCCCACATCAGATCCAGGTGCCTCTCCTCAGTCTTCTGAGGGAGCGCACAAGCGGCGCTCTGCGCTTTCATCTCCCGTCCCTATTAAACAAGCCAAAGCCTCTGACAAGGCATCTAAGGAGCTGCAGAAGGGTCCTACTGCGGGTATGGCAACCCTCGCAGACTCCACTAAAACAAAAACCGCCAAGAAAAGCTGCGCCAGGGCTCCGAAAGCCACAGCTGCCTCAGCGGCACCGGTAGAGCACACACCCGTGGTTCCGGCTTCACAAGTGGCGGTGCCGCTTACACCGGCAACACTGCTACTCGGCAACATGCCCGTGTCATACGTGGCGCCAGGGGCGATGCCTCTCCTGGTCCCACAATTTCTTCCCCTGGCACCGGCTTCTTTCAACCCTTTGGGGCAGATAACTCTTTCACAGCCAGACGCGCCAAATTGACAGCACTATACAAATGCCTTCTGAGCCCCAGCCTCACAGAAAACGTGCTAGTAAACCAAAGCACACTGATCTCAGGGATGATATTAGAATTCACTCTGCACCAGGGTCTCCTCTATTCCAGTCGGACTCTTCGCAATCCAATTCACCTTCAACTCTGTGCTCCTCATACCAATTGTCCTCATCTGCATCCTCGAGCCCCAGGCCAATAGAAACAGCAGTTCCACAGGCACAGCAGCCATTACTACAAAATCCCTCAGCTGCTTTCCGGTGGTCTTATACCCCATGGTGCTTCTATCCTCCGCCACCAGGGGTGACCTATGCTAACTGGCCGTTTAATAACTTTTTGCAGGGCCTTTCATATGCTTACCTTTCAGCACAGGGTATCCAAAATCCTCAACAGCAACAATCACAACCTGATAGCTCCACGGCAGCATCATCCATCTCTGAACACATTGATGATGCAGAGGTTCTCAGTCTTGGTACCAAAACGGACGACTTAAGGCAATTCCGTGAGCTCTTTAAGCAAGCAGCAGATATCATGGTTATCCCTCTGGACTGTCACCCCACAAATCAACATAAACTATACAAAATACTACAGACAACAACGCCCAGCAAACTAGCGCTCCTGATGGGTATTAGGATCATAGAGCCCGCAACAGCTCTTTGGCAAATGCCAGCATCTAACCCCCCTTCTAATAAGAGGGCAGAGAAAAAATATTTCATTACCTCTACAGGCAATGAATTTTTGTTTACTCATCTTCAGCCTAACTCCCTAGTGGTTGAGGCAGCCAATCAGCGAACTAAACAGTCCTATTTCAGGTTTAATCCAACAAACAAGGATGATAAAAAACTGGATGCACTGGGCAAGAAGGTCTACACCTCTGCAGCACTGCAAATTCGAATAACAAACTATACTGCATTACTCTCTAACTATGATCACCACCTATACAGCAAATTCATGGAATTCGCCGAAGACTTACCGCATGATAAACACGAACACTTTAAATTGTTAATCTTGGAAGGTTACCTTGTTGCGAGAACAGCCCTCCAGGTGTCTTTAGATGGAACAGATGTTGCTGCCAGGACACTCGGTACGGCAATCGTCATGAGACGCGCTTCTTGGCTTCATTCTGCCGATCTACCCAGACAGATGCAATCCACAGTTGAAGACCTCCCTTTTGAAAAAGATAACTTATTCGCAAAGAAGACAGATGAGGTAATGCACAGCCTAAAGGACTCTCGCGCTACCTTGCATACACTGGGTATTTACCCCCCGGCAGCTTCAAACAGAAGGTTTCCCAAGACTCAAACCTACAATTCCAGACTATCACAGGCCCAACCTATTCAACACTTTGATAATTTCCAATCGAAGTCTCGCCAGCTTCGCAGGAAACAAACTAATCAGACCCTGCACACTAATGCAAACCCCTAAATCTAGACAACACTTTTGATGGCTTGGTCGAGAGAGCTGCCAGCCATCTAATAAACCATCAACCACAGTCACCATCACAACATCTAATATTCAGAAACAGACTACACCCCTTTGCTCATCAATGGCAAAGAGTAACATCTGACAAATGGGTGCTAGAAATCATTCAAAGGGGCTATTCCCTACCTTTTATTTCACGCCCCAAATCCCAATACCCCTACCCGTCCCTTTTCAGGGACCCCAGTCATGTACAGCTCTTTCAGGAGGAAATCCAACACCTCCTATATATTGGAGCAATCAAGGAAGTACCGAAACAACAGTGAGGAAAAGGCTGTTATTCCCCGTATTTTCTCACAGAGAAAAAAGGGGGGGGGTTGGAGTCTGATTTTAGATCTCAGATGTCTCAACCATTACATTCAAGTGAAAAAGTTCAAAATGGTGACGCTAAACACCATTCTCCCTTCTCTACACCAGGGAGATTGGTTGGCCTCTCTCAACCTCAGGGACGCTTACTTTCATGTTCCCATCCTTCCTGCCCACAGAAGATTCCTGTGCTTCATCTTCCTCGCAAAACACTATCAGTACAACGTACTCCCTTTCGGACTATGCACAGCACCCAGAGTCTTTTCCAAACTCATGGCTCTGGTAGCTGCTTTCCTCCGAAATCATCATGTCAAGGCTTTTTCCCCACTCTGGCACTCTGAGTGCAGAAGGTTGGGGGCCCACAACAGGCCAGAAAAGCCACTGGCCTTAAAGCCTGCTCTTAAAAGTCTCCAAGGCCTCCAATTCCTGGCCTTGGAGTGGTATCGCTGCCACCACCCAAATGCAAAAAAAAACCTCTTGAGACCCAGGAAGGCGCACTTGGGAATTCCTCCCTGTGAGGTACTTGCAATCCTGTTTATTCCTCTCTCAGGAAAATGACTGAACTCCAGCTGCAATATGAGCTGGAACTGGAACAGGGTTCCCTCTAGTAGCTGCCTGTGCAGTCTAAGGCACGGGCACACAAACCTCTTGCCTCTCAGGACACAGAACCAGAACTTGCTTAAAAGGTAAACTCTTTAATCAAAAGAACAGATGATAAACACAGAGAGTTGCTTCTCTGGGAACTAACTTGGGTAGTTACAGGGTAGTGGGAGGGGGTACATGTGCTCAGCACAGAGAAATCCAAAAAACAAGCCAAAAACAAAGAAAATACCCTGACCGCGTCTAAATAAACATTCCCTGTTCTACTCACGCCTGGTCAGTACCAACTTAACTTATCTCTGGTAAGGATGTTGCTGGATTCTTCCTCAGGCCCCTCTGGCCTCCTCCTGATCCTTCCAGGAGCTCTGCTGCATCCAAACAGCCCAGGCCAGGCTGCTGTTACCATTCAAAAAGCTGTGCTTCGTTCCTATTGGCTGTCCTGGGACTCACTGACCAGAGTGTTAACCCCTTCCTCCCCAAGGGTTATTACACATCACATCAACATATTTCCTTACCTTGACGACTTCCTCCTGATGGCTTCCACACATGTACAGGCTCAACGGGCAGTACGATTTACCCGAACTTTGTTCTTGACGTTAGGCCTAAACATAAATTACAAAAAGTCATCACTAAGGCCCGTGCAGGAGATCCATTTTATAAGGGCACGAATATACTCACCTCTAGCAAGGGCATTTCTCCCTCTCGACAGATTTCACAAAATAACTCAACTCGTCCTCTTAATCCAGAAATCCAACATCATTCCAGCTTGTACCTGTATGAAAATGTTGGGACACATGTCAGCAACAACTTATCTGGTCAGATTCGCCTGTCTTTGCATGTGTCCTTTCCAACTGTGGTTTCTTTCATGATGTCGCCCTTTCAACCGGTCTGGCAACAGACTTTTAACCATCCCAGCTTATATCAAGCACACCCTGTCTTGGTGGAAAGATCCAAACAATTTGTTACAGGGCATTCCCTTCCTCTTATCACAGCCACTTCTCACCATCACCACCGACGCCTCTCTCATTGGCTGGGGAGCTTTCCTCCAACACCAAACAGCACAAGGCAGGTGGTCGCATGCAGAAACTCTCCTTCACATAAACCTTCTAGAAGTCAGGGCAGTTTTAAGAGCCTGCCAATCTTTCCTTCCCACCATTGCCGGCAAACACATCAAGATCTGCACGGACAACATAACATGTATGTTTTACATCAACCGCCAAGGTAGAACCAGGTCCACAGGCCTGTGCTTAGAAGCAATGACCCTTTGGAACTGGTGTATACACCACAACATCTACCTTATTGCGGAATACTTACCTGGCAAGGACAACACATTAGCAGATGCGTTAAACCGTTCCTTCCCGACTCAGCATGAGTGGGAAATCTGCAACGATGTCCTACACAGCATCTTCCTCCACTGGGGGTTTCCCGTCATGGATCTCTTCGCCTCCAAAAACAACAAAAAGTGCAAGCATTATTGCTCCCACGCAGGAATCGGCCACAGATCTAGCAGCGATGCTTTTCTCTTACATTGGGGACGGGCTCTACTGTATGTGTTTCCTCCAATTCCGATGATCCTCAAAACACTCCGGAAAATCCAGGAGGACAGAGTAACGGTACTGCTCATAGCACCGGCATGGCCCCGTCAGACGTGGTATACCCTGCTCAAGGCTATGTCCAAAGCACCACCAATCATGCTACCTCTTCTACTGAACTTATTGTCGCAAAACAACGGGACACAACTACATACCCACCTGAACAGACTTCATCTGACAGCGTGGAACCTAGATGGTTCACTGGTCTAGAGCTACAATGCTCACACGCCGTTCAACACATTTTACTAAATAGCAGGAATACTTACCTGTACAAATGGCGCTGGTTCTCCTCTTGGTGCGCCCAGCAGTCACTTGATCCCTCTACAGCTCCGATCCCTCAAGTCCTCGAATACCTCATGAACCTGAAACAGAACAACATATCAATAAGCTCCATTAGGATTCATCTTGTGGCTGTCTCTATCTTTCATGATCCACTTGACAATTCTTTGTTGTTTGCTCATCGGATGGTAAAAAGGTTCATGCAGGGTTTACAAAACCTATTTCCACACGTACGTCCCCCAACTACCCCATGGGACCTCACAAGAGTATTAAAAGCTTTGACAAGTCCCCCCCCTTTCGAACCACTTGCTACTGCATCCCTCTTACACTTATCAATGAAAGTAGCCTTTCTGGTAGCAATAACTTCCGCCTGACGCGTAGGTGAAATTGCTGCTCTCATGGCTTATCCACCATACACCATCCTTTACAAAGACATGGTCTCCTTAAGAGTACATCATAAATTTGTTCCCAAAGTATCATCTGCCTTTCACCTCAATCAAACTATTCACCTTCCAGTTTTTTGCCCAAAACCTCACACCACGCCACACAACATGGTCCTACATACTCTGGATGTAAGACGAGCTTTGGTGTTCTACCTTGAGCAGACTAAAACGTTTCAAAAAACCTCTAGACTCTTCATGTCAATCGCAGAGTGGTCTAAGGATCAGGCTATTTCCAAACAGTGAATATCCCGCTGGATTTCGACATGTATCCACACCACATATGCAGTCTCACAATCGGTTCCTCCATAGAACATTCGTTCTCACTCCACCAGATCCATGTCGGCTTCAGTCGCCTTTCTCACATGAGTACCTCTACATGAGATATGCCAAGCTGCTACATGGGTATCAACAGAGACTTTCGCTAAGCATTATGCCTTAGATGGCATATCGGCTATGGACACTGCTCTGGGACAAGCAGTCCTGAACTCGGTCCATGACTGATAAATCGAAGTACCCACCTCCAAGCACAGAAACTGCTACGTATTCACCTTATGTGGAGCAGTCAGGAACACTGCTCGATGAAGAAATGGAGGCTACTCACCTTCGTGCAGTAGTCGAAGTTTTTCGAGATGCATGTTCCTGACATGCTCCACTACCCACCCTCCTCCCCTCTACTTCGGAGGTTCCTTCTGTCTATATTACATCAGGCCTCTGTGGTACGAGGGAACTGAGGAGTGCGGGGAGATCAGAGTGATGACGTCAGCAGGGCGGGAAGCCCCACAGCCAATCATCATCGCCTCTCTCTCTCCCTGACAACAGAGCCACTGCTAGGTAAAAAAAATCTCCATTCTGTGGTGCGGTGCTGCACAAAGACCTTACACAGAGCATGCCAGGAACACGCATCTCGAAGAACTTCGGCTACTGCACGAAGATGAGTAACCTCCATTTATAGTGAGGGTGGATCCTGAAAGGAAAAAGGCTGCTCCAGGGCACACCGCGACTCCATCCCAAGATTGTTCCAGGAACAGTCTAGTAGGTGGCTCAACTACCCTTCAGAGAATGAGCTGGCATCATTGTGACCCTTGGCACTGCCATCTACTAGGATCACTTGCTCCTCAGATGATGAACCCAACTCTGGCACCACGTGGTACTGTGGATTGCAAATTCCTTCTTCCTCTTCCCTGGATGAAGCAACCTATCATGTGGCATACAGGGATGATCCTTGTGCCCAAGAGGATCGGCTTAGATTCATGGTAGCAAACTTGAACATGGGACCTGGGGATTGTGAAGGAACAGTGCAACCACCTGTTTGATTTGGGGGACGCAGTGCCATCTGCTAAGGTCTCAGTTCCACTGCGTGAGGGGGTTTACAGCATTGTGAAGGTGCAGTGGCAAACCCCCTCCTCGATTTCCCCTGTGTCCAGAGTTGCAGACCAGAGACACCATGTGCCTGCTGATAAATTTTCCTTCCTCTTTAACCACCCTGCACTGGGCTACTTGGTGGTGGATGCAGTGAACCATAGGGAGAGACAGGGCCAACCTAGCTCCACTCCCAAAAAGAAAGAGCTGAAGAAACTTGACCTTTTCGGTAGGAAGGCTTATTCTACCTCAGCTCTCCAGCTCTGTATAGCAAATCACTATGCCCTCATGGGTAGATATGCTTTCAAGCTCTGGGAAGCACTAGAAAGATTTCATGATGTGATTCCCAGGGAATATCTCAGGGATTTTGAAACACTAGTTGAGAAAGGTGTATTGGTTGCCCGCGACATGTTAATGATATCATGGGATGCATCTGACACTGCTTCCTGCAACATAGCCTCCACAGTGTCTATGCACCGATCAGCCTGATTATAGAGCTCTGGATAGTCGCAACAGATGCAGCTAATCATCAGGACCTTCCTTTTGAGGGTCCTGCCCTGTTTGCTGAATCTACTGATTCTAAGCTGCACAGGATGAAGGACTCTAGGTCCACCCTAAAATCCCTGGGCATGTATGTGCCACAGGAAATTAGGTGTTGCTTCAGGCCACAACAGCTGCAACAACACAATCAAACACAGGGGTCACGTCAGAAGTCTGACCAGCAGACTCAGTGCTCCTATGGTGGCCTGGAAAGGGAAAGGAACTGGGCGGGTAAAGGCTCGAAATCCCAATCCTCAACCCACACAACCCACCAAGGGACCAGTAGCTCCTGATCAGCTGGCCGAAAACTGTTTTTGACAAACAAGAGGTCCCCTGTTACCCTACACAGGCCCTGTTATTCAGCAACCGACTGGCCCAGTTTCTACCTCAGTGGGCTAGAATCACAATCCACTGTTGGATAGTGGATACAATATCCAAAGGATACTCAATTCAGTTCAAATCCATACTCCTTGTTTGCATCTCGGGGGTCTAGAGCTAGATCTCCTGTTACAAAGGGAATGCAAAAAAATACGTTCCCTAGGGGCCATAGAAAGCATCCTAATGGATCAACTGGGAAAGCGGTTCTACTCTCTGCACTTCCTAGTTCTCAAGCCAAATGGCAACCTGAGAGCCATTCTAGATCTCACGGCACTGAACAAGCATCTAAGGAAAATAAAATTCCTTATGGTTTTCTTCTTGCAAATCATCCTTGCTCTAGATTGAGGGGACTAGTTCATGGCCCTTGACTTAAAGGACGCCTACTTTCACATAGCGATAAGGCCAAAACACAGATGGTTCCTCAGATTTGCAGTGGGAGGGGAACACTTTCAATTCAGCTCACTTTAGCCCCCAGGGTTTTCACAAAATGTATGGTAGCAGTGATGGCACACCTGCAGAGGCAGGGCATAAAGATTTACCCACATCTTGATGACTGGCTAATAAAATAAAGGTCCAAGTAACAGGTTTACCACAGCGTCACCATGGTAAAAAGGCTCTGCAGTTGCCTGGGGCTTTGCATAAACTGAGAAAAATCAAAATCTGTCTCAACCTGCAGGATAGAATTCATCGGAGCCTTACTGGACTCCAAGAAAGGCAAAGCATCACTTCCCCTATCAAGATTTCAGGCTATGTGTTCTGTCATTTTGGAGCTTTGCAGGACCCTGGTTACCACAGCCAGACAGTGCCTGCAGTTACTGGGCCACACAAAGGCCTCGACTTCGGTGATAAGAACGGCCCGACAGAGAATGAGGTCTTGGTAGCCATGGTCTTCCATCCCCAGAGACACCCCTTGAAGGAAGGTACTGTCAGTTCCCCACGAGGTCCTGGAACCCCTCAAAATATGGCAGAACCCCCTTTTTGCCAGGGGTGGGATTCCCTTTGTGACCTCGAATCCCACGGTGACTCTGATCACAGATGCATCGGATGTGGGTTGGGGGCACATATCTCAGAGGGGCTTTCAATCCAAGGGACATGGACCCTCAGGGACAGGCCCCTTCACGTAAACATGAAAGAACTTGGGTCTATTCCTCTAGCTTGCCAGGTTTTTCTGGACCTGTTAAAAGGAAAAACAGTCAGGTTCTAATAGACAGCACAATGGCCATGTTTTACACAAAGTGACAGGGAGGGGTGCACTCCCCAGCCCTCTGTGTAGAAGCCACCAGACTTTGGAAACTCAGTCTAAAACACGACTTCACCCCAATAGCAGCACACTTGCAGGGGGTGGAAAACAGTGCAGCAGATTTGCTGAGCAGAGCCATCCTGTCACAACACAAATGAGCACTGCACATGGAGGTGATGACCCACATCGTCAGCTGGTGGGGCGTACCGCAAATGGATCTATTTGCAACACGTCAGAATTGGAAGTGTCAACAATTCTGTTCCCTCAGAGGCTGAGAGAGGGGCTCGACTGCAGATGACTTTCTGATCCCGTGGGGGGGGGGCACTGATGTATGCTTTCCCTCTGATTCTCCTGATTTACCAGGTACTCCTAAAGATAAAGAGGGATGGAGCGGACGTAATACTGATAGCTCCAGACTGGCCCAGACAATGCTTGTTCTCAATCCTACAAGACTTGTCATTAGATACCCTGTTTCACCTTCCACTCAGAGAGGACTTATTAACACAGAACTTGGGCATGCTATGGCACCCGAACCTGAGATTACGACACCTGACGGCATGGAGGCTGAATGGCTAAATGACTCAGAGACTTTGCTCTGACAGAGTCAGGGGGATACTGGTGGGCAGTAGGAGACCCTCCACTAGGGCCACCTATGCAGCTAAATGGAGATGTTTTTCCCTTTGGTCCAGGGAAAGAGGGGTGACACCAGAGTCAGTCTAGTACCTAGTGGATGGGGGCTATCTTTTAACCCTCATGGGTAAGGACCTATCAACTGCCTCTCTAGTGTCAGTTTCAGCCCTTTGCAAGAAAGTGGAAGGGGTCCCAGTCTTCTCCCATCCAACTGCCACTCGTTTCCTGAAGTGTATTGACAGGATATACCCACAACCTAGAGACCCCACTCCTCAGTGGGTCTTAAATGTGGTGCTCCAATGCCTGACTGAGCTGCCATATGAATCCTTGGACTTGTGTACTTTCCTAGTCCTCTTGTGGAACATGGCTTTTCTGGTGGCTGTAACCTCTGCGAGATGGGTCACAGAGCTCGGAGCCCCCTCCTCTGAACCCCTATATACAAGATTCTTTGCAGACAAGGTGCTGTTACTCCCGCACCCTTCATTTCTGCTGAAGGTGGTCTCACTGTTCCACCTGAACCAGGACATTTGCCTCCTGGTGTTTTTCCAGATCCTCAGGTCATGGAAAACCAAAGGAAGTGGCACACCCTGGATGTCAGACGAGCTCTCCTGACATATATTGAGCGTACGCACCCATTCTGCAAGTCCTTTCAACTCTTCATCACCATTTCAGAGAGAAAAAGAGGACAGCCAGAGACAACCCAGTACATTTCCAGATGGATAGTGAACTGTATTAAAGACTGCTACAGCTGCTTACATATATTCAGTTACAGGTGTCTACATGCTGCAGTGCATGGTGACTCGGAAAGTCTTCAGCCTTAGCCTGTCAGATCAGGGCATGCAGCCAACGCCTTCTCCATGCCACGACCGCATCTGTATAGGTGACCATGACCCTCACACTCCCAGTCCCATATACCTTCGCCAATTCCATTAGCGGAGACGGTGGGAGAGGCCTGAATGTATGTGAGCAGTCCATCTTGAAGAAGGACGGTTACTGTGAGTGCTGCTCACATCATTCAGTTACAGGTGACTGCTAGCTGTACCCATGAACGGTGGGAGGAGTTAAAGTCTACCCACATTGAGTACAGCTCTGCCCAGAGCGGCATCAGCTCTAGCCTGCTGGGTGATAGCATAATGCATCGTGAAGGTATGAATTGATGACCATGTAGCGGCCCTGCAGATCTCTTGTAGTGGGACCTTGGTGAGGAATTCCAGAGAGGATGCCTGGGCCCTGGTAGCGTGGGCTCTAATAGCTCCAGGAAGGGATGTTTTCGATCTTCCGTAGCAGTCCTTGATACAGTTCACAATCCATTTGGAGATACATTGAGAGGATACTGGTAACCCTCTCTTATGTTCAGCAACCGCCACAAACAGCTGGGGGGGGGTGTCTTGCAAAACGGCCAGGTGTGCTCAATGTAAGTTAGGAGTTCCCTCCTCATGTCCAGAGTATGCCATTTCCTCCGGTTCTGGGGATCTGGGTAAACAATGGGCAAACAAATTTCTTGGTTAAGGTGGAAAGGGGTGGCCATCTTAGGGAGGAAAGATGGGTGGTGACGCAAAACCACCTTATCCTGGTAGAACCTCGTGTACGGGGGTTCTGAGGAGAGGGCTTTTAACTCTGAAACCCTTCTAGCAGAGGTGATTGCTACTAGGAAAGCCACCTTCCAGGACAAGACCAAGAGGGTGGCTGTATCCAAGAGTTCCGTAGGGCGGTTCTGTCATTGCCCGGAGGACGATATTCAGGTCCCAAGGTGGGGTGGGCTTATGAGGTTGGGGAAAAAGTCTCTCTACCCCTTTTAGGAATCTGACTGAGGTGGGATGGGAGAAAACTGATTGCCCATCCACACTCTCATGGAAAGCAGAGATTGCTGCTAAATGGACTCTCAGTGAGGAAGGAGAAAGGCCTCCTTCCCTTAGGTCTAGCAGATAGTTGAGGATCAGATAAATTGGGGCTGATATAGGGTCTACACCCTTGTCCCAGGCCCAAATGGAGAAACACTTCCATTTGGCCGTGTACATGGACCTGGTGGATGGTCTTCTGCTACCAACCAGGACCTTCTTAACCATGTCTGAGCTAAGCCTCTCCTGTCCACTGAGCCAGAGAGCATCCAGGCCTTCAGGTGTAGGTGGCCCAGGTCTGGGTGCTGAAGGCGCCCGGAGTCCTGCATCAGGAGGTCCGCCTACAGTGGGAGGCGGAGTGAGATCTCTATGGACATGTCCTGTAGGAGTAGAGAGCAGTGCTGTCTGGGCCAGTCCGGAGCTATTAGTATTGCATTCACTCTGTCCCTGTCTATTTTCAGGAGCACCCTCTGTATCAGGGGAACCGGTGGGAAGGCATACATCAGGGCCCCGACCACTTGATGAGGAATGCATCAGTGAGGGACCCCTCCTCCTGGCCTCTGAGGGAGCAGAACTGGGGGCATTTGCAATTCTGTTGTGTCGCAAACAAATCTATCTGGGGGAGACCCCATTTGTCTACCAGGAGAGAGAACACCTTGTTGTGAAGGGACCACTTGTGGTTCGCTAGCAGTTTTCTGCTTAGAGTGTCCACCAGCCCGTTGTCCACCCTGGGTAGATGGGAGGCCACTGGGCAGAAGTCATGTCGTGTGGCCAATTCCCAGAGTTTGCACACCTCCTCGCAAAGTGGTGTAGAATGGACCCCCCCCCTTTCTGATTCATGTAGAACATGGCTGTGGTATTGTCTGTGAGGATCTGGACCAACCTACCCCATGTCTTATCTAGGAAGGCCAAGCAGGCTTGCCTGATGGCCCTTAGTTCTTTCACGTTTATGTGGAGAGACCTGTCAGCGTGGGACCTGAGCCCCTGAGTGGAGAGACCCCCAGAGATATGGGCCCCTCACCCTGTGTTTGAGGTGTCCATTATTAAGATCACTGAGGGCCTGAGATCCTTGAAGGGGATGCCCCCCATGGCAAAGCAGGGATCCCTCCAAACCTGAAGTGTCCCCAGAGTGTCCTGGGGAACAGACAGTACCTTGCTCAGGGAGTCCCTGCGTAGGTGGAACACCATGGAAAGCCAGATTTGGAAAGGCCTCATCCTCAGGCTCGCCGTCTGGATCACTGAGCTGGAGGCTGCCATGTGACCAAGGAGCTGCAGGCATCATCAAGCCGTGGTCACGGGGGACGTTTGCAGCTCTGAAATGATGGTACAAATGAACCGAAATCTGGAATGGGGTAGGAGTGCTAACCCCTTGCGGGCATCGAGGTGCGCCCGTATGAACTCTATGTTTTGGGATGGACAGAGCTTTGACTTCTCTTAGTTTATATGGAAGCCCAGATAGTTGCAAAGCCTCACTACTGCTTTGATGTGGGGCTCTACTTGGGAGCTTGATTTCCCGACTATTAACCAGTTGTCTAGATAGCGGTAAATTTTATGCCCCACCTACGAAAGTATGCCGTGACCTGCGCCATGCACTTCGTGAACACCCTGGGAGCCAGGGTGAGCCCAAAAGGGAGAGAGTTGAACTGAAAATGGTTGTTTGCCACCATGAACCTTAGGAACCACCTGTGGTGGGGCCTTATGGCTATGTGAAAGTAGGCATCTTTCAGATTGAGGGCTGCGAACCAATCCCCGGGAGACGGAGACGGAAGGATTTGTGATAGGGAAACCATGCAGAACTTTATTTTCTTTATGTGTTTGTTTAAGGCTCTGAGATCTAGAATGGGCTGAAGGTCCCCATTGGATCTCGGGACCAGGAAGTATCAGGAGTAAAATCATTTTCCCCACTCTTGCTTGGGAAGCTTTTCTATGGTTCAAAGGGAGAGGAGTTTCTGGCATTCGATCTTGAGAAGATAGGACAGTTCCTGGTTTCCGAGGGATGAACAAGGGGGTGGTTTTCTGTTCCGAGGAATCGAAAGAAACTGAATACGATGCCCCTCTGCGACCATCTTGAGGACCCACTGGTCAGATGTGATGTTGGCCCAGTGGTGTGTGAAGTAGTGTAAGTGGTTGGGGAACCGGTCATTTTGTGGGTTCACTGGGCATGTGGTAACCATCAAAAGTGCTGTTTCTTCCCTGTCAAGCGTTTGGAGGCCTGCCCACACCTATCCAATTGGGGGACGTGGGACTGCTCACTCTTCCCCGAGCGGACCTTGTCCCTGTCCATGTCCCCAATGTGGTGCTGGGAAAAGGGAAGGGACCTCGGGAATGTGCTCTGCGGTTGGATCTGTTTTTTTAACTGCCTGAGTTGTTGGAGGAGTTGATGAGGTTTTAGAGAGTGTCTGTTAGGTTGAGGGGTGTAAGTTCCCAGGGACCAGAGCATGGCCCTCAAGTCTTTCATGCCATGGAGCTTCGCATCCATGGCCTCAGCTAAAAGATCAGAGCCTTCAAATGGGAGGTCCTGAATAGTGAACTGAAGCTGCAGAGTTAGGCCCTGGCCCTGTAGTCAGGCCGAATGGTGAATTAGTACCGCTGATGCCATCGTATGGGCGGCTGTGTCCGTGGCATCCCAGATGGCCATCAGACTGTCTCTGGATGCCATTTCCCCTTCCTCAAGCATTGTGTTGAAGTCTCTAAGACAATCCTTCGGAATAATGGCATGGAAGCCTTGCATGGCGTTCTGGAGGTTAAAGATGTACCTTGTCATAAGGGCTGAGTGGTTTGCTATGCGCAGCTGAAGGGCTGCTGTGGAGTAAACCTTCTTGCCAAGCAGGCCAAGTTTCCTTGCCTCCTTATTTTTAGGGGTGGAGCCCGGTTGACCTTGCCTTTTTTTCTGGTTCACAGCATCGATGACCAGCGACCCTGGAGTGGGGTGCTAGAACAGAAAGGAGAATTTGTCCTGAGGGACTTGGTACTTACGGTCTGCGACCCTGGATACCGGCGGGATTGAGAATGGGATTTGCCAGTGCGCCTTGACGATGCTGTATACCCCTTCTTGGAGTGGTACAGACACCTTAGAAGGAGGAGTCCTCTGGCTGATGTTGAAGACAGGATTCACCTCCTCTCGGACAACCACGAGCACTAGGTTCAGGTTGGCTGCCATATGGTGTAGCAACTCCTGGTGGGCATAAGAGTCCTTGTTACTGGTCTCACGAAGGTGTATTCATTGGGCAAAGAGGACAAACGGGCCCGTGATCTACTCCGACATATGGAGTTGGAGTTGGGTTCATCATCCGAAAAGTATGAATCCATTGTCTGTGAGGGGGACTGGACAGAGCAGTGCCGTGAGGCTAAAGTATCATCGGTGGCCATGTCTAGCCAGTCGTGTGACCAGTTGTTAAAAGACATTCCAACCTCCATGTGGTGCAGAGGGGAGTGGCCTTGGCTAGGTTGTGGTGTGGTACCCAAGGGGGAGGGGCCCATAGGTTCAGGTGAGGCCGAGGATCTGCTTGTGATGTGGTGCGGGTGAGGGAGAGCACTTATGGCTCCATTTCTCTAAATGTTCTCTTATCCTTATTATCATCTTGAGAGGAGAAGAGCGTACCGAGGCTGGAGGTGAAGTCAACACCAATCCATGGGAGGGAGCCCCGAGGCTTGGCAGCATGGCACTGACATGTCTTGGGAGGAGCGTGGGGAGGAGCCCAGAGAGTAGTCCTCTGCTGAATGCAATACTGAAGCTGGCCTGGATGGCATCGGGTTGGAAGAGCAGTCCCCAGTGCCGGATTGCGGTGCCAGCAACGGGCTAGGCAGTGCCAGGTTGGTGGGTGGAGTCACTCGCTGTGCCTACTGGGCTTCTGGTGCCACAGTGAGTGTCGAGCTGGTTTTCTTCCGTGGTGCCAGTACCCAGATTGGAGGATGTGACTGCACCGATGTGGAAGCCTGTGGTGTTGGTGGTGCCACTGGTGGTACTGTCTTGGATTCAGCACCGGGTTGATTTGGCAACCACGGTGTTCAGGGCCTGGATGGTACCGATGGGGGTGTTGACCGAGACTTTAGGCTCGGCACCAGAGATCGATCCCGGGGTTTCAGTGCCTGGGCCAATGGGTGAGCCGGCGGAGCACTCAGGGCTGGGGTGGCATCAGAGGCTTGTGCGCTGCTCCTAGCGAGGGATCGGAGGTGCAGCTCTCTATCTTTGAGAGTCCTCTTTTTGAAGGACTGGCAGAGAGAACAGCTCTCGGTGAGATGGGACTCACCGAGGCATAAAAGACATTTATCGTGAGGATTGTCGAGCAGGAAAGCTTTGCAGCATCCTAGACACGGCTTGAAACCAGGCATCTTGAATTTCACAGTAGAAGACGGGAACTTGCTTCTGTAAGTTTCTTGGCTGATCTGAAACCGTCGCTGAGGGCACAGGAAGGACCTGGGAGGGTCAGGGTCACGGTCACCTGTATAGCCACGGTCGTGGCGTGGAGGGGGCATTGGCCACATGCCCTGACTTGACAGGCTAAGGCTGAAGACTTTCTGAGCTACCGTGTACTGCGGTACGTAGACACCTGTAAATGAATGATGTGAAAAGCACTCGAAGGAGAACTGAATGATGTGAGCCGCACTTGAAGAAGAATGGTGGGTTACCGATGTAAACATCCTTCTTCAAGATGGGCTGCTCATGTACATTCAGATCCCTCCCACCATCCTCGCTAGTCAGAGTTGGCGAAAAGAGGGGAATGGGAGGGTCAGGATCAGGGTCACATATATAGCCATGGTTGTGACATGGAGGGGGTGTTGGCCATTGACCCTGACCTGACAGGCTAGGGCTAACAGACTTTACAGGTTACCGGGCGTTGCGGCACATAGATACCTCTAACTGAATGTATGTGAGTAGCCTATCTTGAAGAAGGACTGTTAGATTAGTAACCCACCGTTCCTCTTTAGCCATTCAAAGCTTGTCTGACCCACACTTACTGAATCATAGGTAGTTAAGGATTTAGTGTTAAGGATAGTAGAATGTTAGGTACATAATTGTGTAGTTACGTTTGTATTGTGTAGAGTGATAAGTATTGCATTTTGTGTTTTCAAATGTTTATAATTGATGCAAGTTCAGTGTAAAAATTGTATTACAACAGTTTTTCAAGTTTTCTTTTAGAATTTTTTGTTTTGGTGATAAGATTAAATAAAGAGAATGTTCTATTTCAAAGAAATTGCTGAATTAAGTGTCAATCCTTCATCGAAGGACTGTCTTTGTGTCTTTCAGGAATAGATTGAAAGGTTCCCCTGTAGCCAGAGATTTTTGTCCCAAAATATTTTAAAGCTAATGAATAAGGTTAAGAGGGAAGATTGACAGAAAACCCCCTACTTGAAACTTAGGCTTAATTCATAGCAGGCAGCAACAAAGATGCTAGCCTAGTTACAAGTAATGGCTGTAATTAGGGATACTTTGTGTTATGCAGATAGAGTAGTTAACAAGTGTAGCATAAGTAACTTTAAACAGTTGATCAGTGATTACATCCTCTGTCATACTCTTTTAAGGAGGGCCCCCCCATGCTCTTCCCTAAACACTATTCCATCTAAAAATGCCACCGTAATAAACTTTATTTAAGTCCCCTCCCCTCCCTGATGTCTCTGCCTGTTCCCTCTCCTCCCCCGCATGATTCTGAATCTTCCCTCTCCTTTCCCCATTAGGTTCCTAAATGTTCCTCCTCCTCCCGCTCCCATCCCTGACCTTTCTGAACACCCCTCCCCCACGTTCACCTCCTCCCACACTCATCCCTGATGTTTTGTCATGTTCCTCCTCCTCTCAAGTTTTCTCACATTAACCCCTCCCCCCATCTATAGAGGGCAGCCAATGGCTGAGGTGTTTATGGAGCCCAGTGAAGCCTGACCTCCTGGTGACCACTACACAGAAGCTTCCTGAAGCTAAAGACTGGACCCCTGAGGCAAAATGATCAAGGCCAAGTTCGAACATCTGCAAGGGCAGCAACAATAGCAGCGCCAGTACTGGGAGCATCATCAGAAGCGGCAGACTGAGCAGCAGACAGACTGGACCAGAAAAATATTGGTAAGGCATTGGTGTGCTGAAGGTCTGAGCAAACTAGATAACAAAGTCCTAGGTCTGTGCTCAGAACTGGAGGCAATCTGTTTGCCTGTGACAGAGCAGAACAGGACCCAGATTGATGATACAGAGGGATGTGTAAGGTGCTGTAAGTAGAAAGAGCATTTGAGGTCTGCTTTTCAATAACTGGATGAATGCTGTGAGATTGAGGAGGGCTCATCTCTACCCATTCCACAAATGATGGATCATGATTTGTTGAATGCCAGCTATTTCTAATAATTTACTATGCTCACTCATAAATATATTGCACTCATCATAGTACATTTACTGCAGTAATTATCTCCCCTCCCCACCACAGGCCACCTGTGCTGTCCTCATGGTCTACAGACCACCGGTTGGGAACCACTGCTGTAGACTGTTAAGTAAGTAGTAGTATTTGTATGATTTAAGATATTGCACCACAGAAGAGCAGCATTCTGTCTAACTATCATTTGGTGCTACTCTCACTGTGGTAAGTAGGAACTAATTTCTGAGGTAAAATATTTTCAGTTCCTGAATTTATATTAATGTAGAAACTAATAAATGTTAACATTTGTTTTCAAAGCATTTATTGCCCCAAATCTGTTCTTGATCAGAGAGCTGCAGCCATATTTTCCATGGTTTAAGTACTGTTTGGGCAAGGGGGCCACCCTGAATTTACCCCACTATGGTGGCAGTGGTTTTCCTTTAGGTGAGCAAAAACCACCTAAACACCCAAATGATTTGAAGTTCTGGGGTAACAAACTGGCATCCCTTACAGGGTGGACTTGCTTGCCTAATGGAGAATAACAGACGTTTGAGCAACAAAATTCCCAGAGAAATTCAAGACTGAAAATGCTAAGGTACATGAATATTAATTGAGGACTTGTGAATGATTTAATGATGCCAAAAGTAGTAGATTTCCAGTTAGGAAATGAATTTGGGAAAGGACAGTTTGGTTTAATGGATCTAGATGGTAACAGAATATTAGGAATGGATATATTAGGAAGTTTAAAAATTATCATAGATTTAGTGAATAGACCCCTATGGAAAATGCCTTCAGATAGTTTAAATGTCTCAGACAAACCAGTAGCGATAGAAGCAGGATATAGATTAGCTGCCCTTAAAGCTGTTGAGGAAATAAGATAACCTAATTGACCAGAAGAAATAGTAAAAATAGCCCAAAAATATAAGGAAGTGTGGATAAAGAATAAAGCAGAATATGGCATGCTAGATGCTGAAGTTTTAATTACCAGACCTGATCCCCCACCTCAAAAGCAATGTAAGTATACCAAGGAAGCAGAAGAGAGTCTAGCTAAAACTATTCAGAGTCTATTAGATGAAGGCATTACAATAGAACAGCAAAGGACAAATAATTCAGCTGTTCTAGGCCAGTTCTAAAAGCAGATGGGAAAACATAGAGACTAACTGTTGATTTTAGATCTTTAAACAAATCAACTCCAATGACTTCACCAGTAGTGGCCAAATATCCTGAAGTAATAGCTTCTATAATGGGAGGAGACAAATGGTTCACAGTTCTAGATCTAGCAAATGCATTCTTTGCTATACCATTACATCCAGATTCCTGGTATCAATTTGCATTTACTTTTCAAGGAAGACAATATTGCTTCTGTAGAACTCCACAAGGGTTCCATGCTTCACCCACTATATGCCATATGCATGTAATCAAAATGTGGGCTAATACGTGTAATAAAGATAACATAGTATCCAATGTTGATGACATATTACTCAGAATGAAGACAAGAGAAGAAAACCTAGAAATTTTAGATTAGGTTCTGCAGAAGATAGAGGAGACAGGATTTAAGGTTAGTCCTGATAAAGCTCAGATATGTTTGCAATGGGTGAATTTTAGGACTTACTTTTGGCCAGGAAGGACATTCATGTGATAAGCAGAGTGTAGAGTTATTGCAAAGAGTGACAGCCCCTACAGACATCTCTATGTTAAGACCATTTTTAGGCATGACAAATTGTTCCAGCGATTTTATAGAAAACTATGCAGAGAAGGCTTCTCCATTATATTACCTATTAAGAAAAGGCACTAAACAGGAATGGGGTGCAGAACAACAATGACAAAAAAAGCTTTTACCCAACTAAAACAAGCACTAGCACAACCCCCAACTTTAGCTTATCCAAACGTGGGACAACCACTAATACTGGAATGAGTACTGTTCTTAGCCAGGACCATGGCACTGGACTAAGACCAGTAGCTTATGCTTCTAGGAATCTCAATGGAGAAGAAGAAGGTTTTACCCCATGTGAAAAAGAAGTGTTAGCATTAGTATGGGCTTTACAGTATTTGGGATTATCTCCAATATTAAGAACTTTACATTCCCCTGTAAAGTATGTCCTAATAGGAAAAGTTAATGATGGCCATCTATCCAGTCCTAGATTAGCTACATGGACACTAACGTTTGTTAAATAAAAATACCGGTATGGAGAAAATTCCAACATTATCTCCAATACCATAGGGACTAATAATAAAAAAACAGCATGAATGTCCTTTACCAGAAATTCCCCCAGAAGGTCGTATATTCCAGGGAGAAGCAATATTACAAGAAGTTAAGGAAAAAGTAGATGAGATCTGGTTTGTACATGTATCAAGTTATCATAGGGAAGGACAACCTTTCACAGGTATGCTGCTGTCAGAATTTCTGATGAAATGGTTTTAAAAGGACAATGTTTACTACATCCAGCCCAAGCAGCTGCAATAGTAGCTTTAATTGTGGTATTGGAAAATGTTCCAATACATAAGGACTTTGCCGTTTTCACAGATTCTGATTGGGTATTAAGAGCAGTAGTGGATTGGATGCTTCAGTGGCAAAAGAGGGAATGAGATTGACAGATGATAAGCCCATAGTTCATGCTGAAAAATTAGTATACCCAGGGGTTAAAGTAATGGAGAATGCCCCGGAACACCTTTCTGGGGCCACCTATTTTTAGGGAGCCAGCATTTTGCCCCCCCCCCCCAAAAATAGGGGGATGCACCAGAATGCTGCATTCCAGGGCTGCCTAAAAATAGATGGGCATGCTGGAACACAGTGTTCCAGTGCATACCCCCTAGGCCAGTGGAAGGGAGGGGCTGTGGGCAGGGGGCCAGCCCAGTCACTCCTCCCTCCCTTCCCTGGAGCCTGTGGTGGCTCCTCCCCTTCTGGCCAGCACAGGGCTGTGCATGTGGCCCAGCCCCAGCCTCGGGCCTGGACTTCTTTTTTGCTGGCCAGCACCACAGTCGCCTTCCCCCCTGCCCAGCTCTTCAGTCACCTCAGCCAAGTAAGGGAGCTGGAGGGGGGTTGGGGTGGTGAAGCAGCCAGCGGGGAAAGTGTGGGGGCAGGGATGGAGTGTGTGTGGGGGGAGAAGGGATCAGGATGGTGGGCTGGGGAGGGCTTGGCAATCTGAATGGGGTGGTGTGAAGATGGGGAGCTGGGGGCTTAGGAGGGCTGGAATGGGGGCAGGAAGCTTAGGGAGTGGAGATTGGGGCTAAGAAGGACAAGAGAAAAGGGGACTGATGGAATAGGTGTTTTGGGTGCAGTAGCTGGGGTTGGGGCAGTAGCTGGGATAGGGGGCAAATGTTGAAGCAGTAGCTGGGGATCAGGTGTTTGGGGGGTAGTAGCTGAGGTGGGGGCTGAGCATTTGGGGGAGGCAGTAGCTGGGGTGCATGAGGGGGCCCTGGACCTGCATGAGGGGGCCCTGCAAATTTAGGAGGATTCTGGGTTCCCCCAAATTAAACTTTAAACCCTGGATATTGGGGGCAGTATCTGAGGTGCCTGAAGGGGGCCTGGATTGGCATAAGTGGGGCCTGCCAATTTAAGGGGGCTCCTGGGCTCCCCAAATTATACTTTAATACCTGAATATACCTATAAAATTTAGCTCAAGGATGATCTCAGCCAGTATCGATGGGAAAAATAAAAGCGCACAAGAAAAACACAGAAGAAGCTCAGTGGAATAATAGGGCAGATGAACAGGCTAAATTAGGAGCCAAGGAGGGGACTTTATGAGAACCAAAAATACAGTTTCAGATAGCCCCAATAGCTAATATAGGAAAACAGCAGGTAGAACAAACTGATCTTATAGCGTTACAGAGAAGGGACCCTGAAATAAAGAAATCAATAGAAAAAGATAGATTTCAAGGTTGGAAAATTGAACACCATGAGACAGGATTAGTATTAGCAACCAAAACAGAGGATGATATGCCTGTCTGGGTAGTGCCATCTGACCTTAGAACAGAAATGATAGCCTTAGTGCATGAAAATGGACATTTAGATATAGCTAAGACTCTTAATAGACTTCAAATGGTGGGATGGTGGCCTAGTATGAGAGCAGATGTAGAACAATATGTAAATAATTGTTTACCTTGGGCAGCTAATAATGTAGATGCTAAAATAGTGAAAGGATCATTAGGGCATCAAAGAATTGAAGGTTCTTGGTCTAGATTACAAATTGATTATATGGGTCCACTTGCACAAACTGCCAAGGGAAACAAGTATTGTCTGATAATAGTAGCTCCTTTGACCAAATAGATAGAAGTAATCCCCACCAAAAATAATATACTTTTAAACTAGTGCAAGAGTGTTGGTAGATCAAGTTATTTCAAGGTGGGGAATTCCTACAGAAATAGATTCAGATCAAGGTTCATATTTCATAGGAGAAATAAAATGGTTCTATCAAGCATATGGGATCAAAGAAAGATTATTCATAGCAGGGCATCCTCAAGGCTCAGGACAGGTAGAAGAACAAATAGAACATTAAAAACAGCTTTGAGACAAATAGTGAACCAACAGGGTAAAAACTGGGACCAGAAATATCCTTTAATATTAATGGCCGTTAGAGAAACAGTAGCATCTCGTGGATTAATGCCATTTAAGGATATGACTGGAAGGAATATGAGATTGCCAGAACAGTGGTGGATAGTTGGAAGCAAGAGCATTGCTGGCTAAAGGTTGGGGCCCAGGCCTGATTCTTACCCCCCAACTCCGTGGCCCCAATCCTGTTCCAGGGCCCAATCTAACCCTGGGGCTCTTGCCAGCAGGCAGCAGGAGGCTTGAAGCCAGAGCTGGCTCCTGCTGCTGCCTGCAAGTGGCAGGAGCTGGCTTCCAGCCTCCTGCCATTTGTGAGCAGTGGCAGGAGCCAGCTCTGGCTTCGAGCCTCCTGCCGTTTGCTAGCAAGCAGCCCAGAGCCAGATCTGGCCCCTTCTGCAGTGCTGCTGGCCAGTCCGATGCCATGCTGGCTCCAATGCAGTGATGCCCCCAGTTAGAAGTCTTCCAGATGAGTTGCAACCTAAAGTATTAGCCAATCAATGGATGCAACAACTTTTAAAATCTGTTTCTGAAATATATAAATAAGTGGCCATAGCATTAAAGGTAAAAACTCAACAAATGTATCAAAAGTTAGGACCAATCTTGCATCCACAAGAAGGGCAGATCGGTGATAGGGTAATGTATAGGCAGTTTAAAGTAAAGGATCATGTAATGTGTATGCAGTTTAAAGAAAAGGATCTTGTACTTTTTTCCCATATGGGAAGGACCAGTAATGATTGTTAATAAAGACAGTCCTACTGTATATCAGCTAGAAGTTCAGCAAGGGAGAAGAAAGGTGGCAAAGTGGTTTCATTCTTCACAAATGAAGAAATCGAAGGGAGATTCAGTTTAAGAAATATGTAGCATTTAGTATTGCAATAAGTTAAATAGAAGAGAAATAGTTTAAATAAGTAAGAATGGTTAATGTTGTTAAGAATAATAGGTAGTGTTAAATAAAAGTTGTTGAGGGTAAAGAATGAGGAAGGGGCTTTGTGTTTATTTCATTTCAGATTCAAAAATTAATGGAAGATGAAGTGGTTTTCATATTGGCTTTTTTGGGTCTCTGTGCATTTGGAATTCTGCTATGGTGGTGTGAATTCAAACAAGACAGCTCTAAGTGCTACTATTGAATGGGTTAGATTGTACGATGACAACATTATTCCATTTAAAAGTACAGAAGAATGTATTTTTATGCTTCCTCAGCTTAACAACACAGCAGTCATGGTGATCAGGGGACCAGTTAGAATTATAGAATTTATAGTTCAGAATCATAAAGGTTACATTGTAATAGCATATGGAGCACATAAGTACAGTATAGTATTTAATAATTTAGGAGAAGTTGTACAGTATAGTATTTAATAATTTAGGAGAAGTTTGTGTAACAGCTACAGGACCAGGTGAAGTTATGCCACAATCTTCAAGTTGTAAGTGAAAAGATACAGAAAAGAAAGGAAAAATAATGAAAAAGTAATTAGAACATGAACATGGCAATGTGCATTTACACAAAATTTTAAAATTATTATTAGAACATCTACTAAGAGAATTAGTGAAGAATTACCACTGCCTAAGTCAGGTATGTTACAAAGTATAGGAAATACAACACAGCAAATGAAGAGCAAGATACTGACTATGTCTACACTGGCAAGTTAGTCCGGACTAAGTAGGCTTAGTCCGGACTCACTCAGCCCATGGCCACACTAGGCTTTCCCTAATACGACTAAGAAAATTAAGGAATGCTTAGTTCAAATTTGTTAGTCTGTATTTAAGTGCTTAGTTTGAACTAGGCATGATGTGACTATGGACTAATGCTTAGTTCGAATTTAAGAAGTTCAAACTAAGCTGGTTATTTTGAACTAACCAAGCATTGTAGTTTGAACTAAACATTAGTTCAAACCAGAATGTGTGGTTAGTTTGAAGTTTTGAGCATGAGGTTAGTTAGAACTAAGCTCGAACTTCTTAGTCTGGATTAACAAGTCTGAACTAACTTTTGCTGATGTAAACATAGCCACAGACACCACACTCCAATGGATTAACCCTAAAACAGTACTGGTAGTAGATAATATCAAAGGTTGTGAATTTAGAATTCAAAGAAAGGCTAGGAAAGAAGTGATAGCTAAAAAGAAAGCTCTTAATATTATGATGGGAATATTAGAAGTGATTACACAAAGGGATAATATAAGAAACATAGGTACGCAACATTCACATGAATGTTCCATAATGTTTGATTCTGAGGAACAAGGAAGGTCGATAACCCATTCTCAGTATTATTCAGCCCCTAAACCCTCCATGTGTGGGTAGGATAATGATTTGAATAAGGGTAAAATATCTGGTAGAATGGCAGTATCTGGTAGGAGATTGGCAATGTGCCATTATAGGAGGACCAAATGTTGTAGTACGATCAGAACAAAGGTCTATAGTAATGGAAAAAGAATCTACATGTGATGTTCTAATATGGAACATCCCTCTGGAGTCAAGAAGATACAAAAATAATATACATAAAGTGGTACCATAACAGACCCAATTCAACATCATATGAAATTAAACTTGAAGATCCAAAAGGAGGTATTAGCAGATTAACACCTACATTAAAATATGAAACACAAATAAGCATTATATCAAAAGGACAATTTTGGTATTACCACATCATAAATGAAGATAAGTGTGCTATAGGATCCTCAGGTCAAATATTGTTCCACTTGTAAAGTTGGAAAGGTCCCACCAAAAGGATCAGGCAATACAGAAAACACTGAAGAGGTTTATTTATAACATCAGTACCAGGAACACTGAACAAAACGGTACCAACTTCGAAACGGAAGTAGCATGGCAATTGCTTATATATACATACTGCTTGTTTACTCGTTTAAACTGGTTTTCTAACAGTTTTTTTGTTTCTTTTAGGAAAAAATAACTATAGATGGTAAAAAAGTCAGGGTGGTGAGAGGGGGTAGTCTTGACATGTAGGGGAATACTAACTTCCATATAAGGTAAGGTTGGATGGGTGTGTGACATGAGGCAGGTAAGGGTACATGATAAGAGACGTGGGTTCAGGGGAGAACACGTAACAAAAGACAGCCTACATGCTGCCTATTTTGTCAGGCTCTGTATTTATGAGGCCTAGCGTGCTGGCATGGATATTTTAGCCTAACAGACTCTCTCTTGTTTGAAGTAATTGAACCATTAGCTGAGATGCAGTCAAATATTTTACATTTAGTTATATTCGTGGTCTATTTTGTGTTTAAGGGTGAAGGATAAGAGGTTGTAGGTAGAGGCAGAGGTACAGACAGGACGAGAGGTAGAAGCAAGGGTAATAGTGGAGATGGCATTAGTAAGCATGCATTTGAAATAACAACACATGCACACAGATAAAAATAAGACCAGTAGGAAAACAGCAGCAGCAGCTATCTGCAGGATGGTCCTCCAGGTGGTGAAACTGTGGGGTGGAACAGAAGCAGGGTCTTCCAGGTGGTTACAATCTGGTTGGAGACCTGAACCTTTACATAGCCTTTGACAATCCTCTTATGGATGGTGGCAGAAACTGAAGCAGCAGCCAGGACCCAGGGCCATAACTACCTATTCTGCAACCAGTGCAAACAGCCCCAAAGGCATCTTCCCCTGACCCAGGCCCCAGTCTGGCCAAGGGCCTGATCTGTCCCTTCCCGCTGCTGAAAGGGCAGGAAGCTGGATTCATCCCCAGGTGCCTTCTGGTGGTGGCTGAGGATGGATCTGGCTCCCTGCTGCTGCTGGGGCAGCGGGGAACTGGATCTGTCCACAACCAGCACTGGAAGGTGGCGGCAAGCCCCAGGTGGAGCCAGAAGCCTCAGTGGTGCCAGAAGCCCCCGGTGCTGAATTTTAGGGAAGCAGGGGACAGATCCAGCTCCCCATGGGAGCTGGGGATGGATCCAGCTCCCTGTGGTGGCTGGGGAGAGAACCAGCTCTTCAGGGGTGGTGAGGAGCCAGATCCATCCCCAGCCACCATGGGGAGCTGGATTCGTCCCCTGCGCCCTCCAAAATCTGGCACCTGAGGCTTTGTCCCGCTCGTCCCAGTCTAGTTATGGCCCTGCCAGGAGCATTTTAGCCAGCAGTTCCTTGGCTGAGTGGGCCAAAGTATTGTCCGGGTATAAGTTGCCATGCCACCAGGAAAGAGTTGCCATTCCAGTAAAGATGTGGGCGGGTAAGTGGCTATCACCCAGAGTAAAGGAGTCTGTGATCTGCAGGCACATGGAGGGGTTGATGGGGCACTATAGTGAGCCATAGCTACAATAAGTTGCTGTGATGATAAAACACCATTGTGTAGCGGATACTTGGATGGCAACCTCAGGTTCAGGGAGACAGAGAACAATAATGATCACAGGGGAATAGGTGTTTAAAACACGGAGGGCAGAATAGGAGCAGATGATGTAGTCAGCAGTCTCTGTACAGAAGTCTGAAGTTGTCATAAGCATGCCTCTACCAGGGCTGGGTCTACCCATGAGTCAATTAGGCACTAGCTCAGGGCACCTCAGGTTAGGGCCACTGGCCAGTGGTGGGGTAGGTCGGCCCAGAAGCTGGACCCCATGCTCCCAGCCCTCCCCTGAGGCAGCCACTCCACCCTTGGGGGCAGAGCAGGCAAGTCCATGGGGCAGACTCTGCTCTCTCACCCTGCCTCTAGGCTGGGTCTCCCCACCCCTAGGTCAGAACAGCCAGCCCAGGGGAGGGGAGGGACAGAGGAACCCACCCTCTGGGCTGGCCTGCTCCACCCCTGGGTCGGCTCTTACCTGTCCTAGGGGCATGGCAAGCTGGCCTAGAGTGGAGGGCGGGTTCTGCACTCTGCTATCTCCCTCAAGGGCACCAAACCCAAAGCTGGCTGGGGGTGATACAGCCCCTTGAGCCGGCCCTGGCCACCACTGGGAGGAGAAACATAACCTGAAACCCCTACTCTACACACAGTATTATTAGACACATAACTGACAGATCTAAAACGAAAAGAATAAGGAAAGACATGGGCAGAAATAACAAAAGGATACATATGAAGAAAATTAAGAGAGGGGGTGGAAGAAGTATTGGGGGAATGAGGGTTGCGACAATTAACCAAGCAGATAGTTGCTAATTGTGCAAGGGCAGAGGAAGAAAGGGTATGGGAAGTGGGAAACTAAGGCATATGTCCAACATATCTTCTTTTAACATATTAAATAGATCACAAGCTAACATATTGCAAGCATGCCCTTTGGATTGAGATTCAATTATACTAATAATGGCATTAAAGGAATTTTTTATTACTGCATGAAAACCAGTAATAGTTGCATCAATAGCAGTGAGGGCATATGATAAGCCAGCATTGGTATGTTTTAAGAACTGCGTGGTCTGGCTTTTGACCCAAGCATTATTTGATCTTTCCATTTCAGCATTAAGCAAGTTTTTTAATGAATTTGCATTTCCAAACAGCCCCCCAACATCACCTCTGGTGCTTCACTTTTGTCCTTTTATGGTGTGGGCCTGGACAGCATATTGGTATATTAATAATTTTAAGTGTTCTTGTAACCATTGTGGAGAACTATGGTGGTCAACACATATATTTTGCAAGGGTACAGTGAAATTGGATGAGTCATGCAAATCATATCATATGAAAGTGTCTTATTGCTTCCCAGATGGATAATGCCATTGGGAGGGATGAGGTGGAGCATAGGGCAGACAGGAGGAGGTGTATAACCACATTATGACATCTTACATCTGAACTTCCTAGACATTTAAATGGGTCTAGACAATATTATTGACAATATTGTCTCTCTATTCCAGGCTCCCACAATAAAGGTGGAAGCTCTGTCCTTCCTGCCTTGAGGATCACTTCTATCCCAAGAGCAAGTTGGATACCATTTGCATAAGGGCATCCACAGGTACAGGAAAAGTTCCCTAGATCAATGAAGTGACTACAGATACTCTGGACGTCAATGGTGCTGTCAGAGGTCATGGGAACGGTTGCATTGGTCTTTTCAAGGGGAACAGCCCTGGAGCAGTACCTTTTGGCATTTCTTTCCAAAAATGGAGCACATTCAGCAAGCCCTGGCAGGTATCCTTGAGTGTGCATGGGTGGGCAGTCTTTAGGGTTAAAGCTCCACGCACAGTCACATCCAGTGTATCTGCATGCGAGTAGCCATACTCCACTTCCAGGGGAGGGCAGTAGGGTGTAACAACATTTATGCCACATCTGGTAGAATGGATAGGTCCAGAGACCATAATGGGGCTTTCCCCAGAAGCTGGATTTGTGAGTCATACTTCTGGGTTCCTTATCTATTCACCAATGCCTCCTGTAGGAAGTTGCATGTATTGACCAATTTTAAGGCAGGTGTCTTGTGTGATGTTTACCACAGGCGGGTCCCAGGGAATGCTCCAGGGGAGATCACGAAAAGGGTCAGCTGGCGAAGCCATATCCTTTTACCTAAAAGAACACAGTTAACATAGAGAGACAAATTACTCTTGCTTACACATTTTGATTCTGTTTTGTGAATCGAAATGTTGGAATTCCTTTCACTTTCATGGAGGCATCAGTATGCATCAGCACCATATGCGGACCAGAGTACTTTGGCTGGAGCACACTAGGGTTGTATATTCTTACCACAACCTGGTCTCCCTCCTGTACATCCACCCAGGCGGGTTGTTCCCATCTGTCTATGACAGGCAGCTGCAGGGGCTGCAAAACCTCTTTTAGATGCTTGATAAACTCCTGTGCAATATCAGAGACCAAGGGGAGGTGAGCTGGGACAACATACCCCTCTCCTAGAGACATGGTCATTTCAGTAATGAGCTTGAAGGGAGAGACTCCTGTAGTGGCACTGGGAGTTGCCCTCATAGAAAGGATGGCAACGGATAGCTGAACTACCCAATGAGTCCATTGGGATAGTAGACCCTTTGTGATTTTTTTTCTTTAGTCTCAGGTTAGCTCGCTTAACTAACCCAGAGCCTTCAGGGTGATATGGGCAGTGGAATTTCTGTTTGATGCCTAAAGCAGAGCAGACCTCCTTCCTGATTTGGCCTGTAAAATGGATTCCCTGGTCCAAGTCTACCAAGCATGGCAAGCTCCACTTGCCAGCAAAATTCATTGGCCAGTATTCAGGCCACTGCGTTTGCATCATTTTTGGAAGTGAGAAAGCTTCAATCCACTTGGTAAAATGATCAATGATGACCAGACAATAATTTTTCCCTTTTGCTGGTGGTAAAGGGCCTATGAAATCAATTTGAATTTTTTGCATAGGGCTCATGACACAAGGCTGGTGCCTCATTGCCACCTTAAGGTTTTTGCCCTCATTACACTTAGCATACACCAGGCATTGTTGACTGTAGTCATGTATATCTGCAGTCATTTTAGGTGGCCAGCACCACTTTTCCTTTATATGGTGTAGCATAGCTTTTGGATTTGGGTGGGTTTGTAGGTGGTAGAGATCACAAAGTTGACTCACAAACTGCTGATCATTTGTGATGCAGGTGCTGGAATTATTAAGTTTGCAGGCATTTTCAATCCATGTCCATTTTTCCTCTTTAGTGCATTGTTATTGTATCTCAGGTAATGATATTTGTTTCAACTCAGGGATGTGGATGTTATCCTGAGGCATTGTTGGGGCTTTTTTTGCCTCTTTTTTTTTTTTTTTTTTTTTTTTTGCAGCTTCATCTGCAGCTTCATTTGCAAGGGACAGAAAGTCATTATTCCTGGTGTGTGCCTTGATTTTAACTACAGCCAATTTAGATGGTTTTTGAATTGCATGCAATAAGGTTTTGATATACCCCCTGTTTTTGAGGGGGTGCCATATGAAGTGAGGTATCCCCTATTAATCTAGTAGTCAAGATAATCATGAACTACCTCAAATGCATAGCAGCTATCTGTATAGATAGTTAATGACTGGCCTTTGGCCAAGAGGCAAGCCTGTGTTAGGGCCACTAGTTTGGCTACTTGAGCTGAACAAGAGATAGGCAAGGAACCCAAACACAGGTATGTACCTGATAGGTCGCAAACTGCCCAAGCGGTATAGGGCTGGCCAATGACATAGTATCAAGATCCATCAACAAACAAAACAAGATCGGGAAAAGATACGGGTTTTTCAGATATCAGTTGATCCTGAATAAGGGTGTCCTTGGAGAGAGGACACTCATGAGGCTCTCCTGTTGTTGGCATTAGGGTAGCAGAATTAAGAAGATTGGAGTGTGCTGTTGTAATATGGGGTCTTAAAAGAGTGTGTTCCCACTTCGACCAGCGAGCTGAGGTAACTTTTGAGAAATGACCCCCATTCAAGATTTATGAATTGCATGAGGTACAAAGATTGTAAGGGGGGGCTCCAGATACTATAGGTGATGAGATAGTAATTGCCCAAGATGCTGCCTCTATGGCAGGGGTCTCAAATTCAAATCACCATGAGGGCTGCAAGAGGACTAGTATGTTAGCCCAAGGGCCACACCACTGAAACCTTTTCATACAACAATAATGCAAATATCAGTAATGATAGTGTCATTGCGGGCTGCAGGAAACAGCCTTAGGGGCCGCATGCACCTCATGGGCCATATGTTTGAGACCCCTGCTCTATGACCTGGAGACAATGATTAAAAGCCAACGCCACTGAATCCAGGTTAGTAATGTTGTAGGCCACAGGGTGGTGCCTGTTGCCCTGATTTGAGTAAGTATGGCAACAGCATGGCCATTTCTTACATGTGTCCAGAGCTTGAATGGCATTGATGGGCCAGGAAACCCGAGTGCCAGAGCAGAAAGGAGAGCTGTTTAGAGCTGTGTTAAACAGTGGTCATGCTCTGATGACCATGAAATAGGATTTGAGGAGGCTTGGGCCCCTTTAATGAGGTGACTGAGTTGCTGTGCTAGAGTAGAAAAAGATGGTGCATATTGTCTGCAGAAATTAAGAAGATGCATTAACTTACATAGCTCCTGTACAGTTGTTGGTCATGGGGCTGCAGCAGTTGTGATTTGGCGGTCCAAGGTGAGGGCTTCAGAGTCCTGTGAGACCATGTAGCCCATATATTGGACTGAAGAGAAAGCTATTTGGGCCTTTCAAGGGTTAGGCTTTAGGCCCACATATTGTAAGGCAGGGGTCTCAAACACATGCCCACGGGCCACATGTGGCCCCTAAAGCTATTTCCTGCAGCCCACAATAACACTAGTGTTATCAATATTTGCAATATCGTTGTATGAAAAGGTTTCAGTGGTTCAGCCCTCAGGCTAACATACTATGCCTCATGCAGCCCTCATGGTGATTTGAGTTTGAGACTCCTGTTTTAAGCTTGGAGCAGCATCTGGAGTGAATGTAAGTGGTCAGAAGCTGTAGAAGAGGCAAGCAACAGATCCTCAAAATACTGTAAATAAATGGAATTGGCAGAGGCCCAGTTTGTTGATGAAAGGGCTTTAGCCATGACCTGATGAAAGAGAGTAGGTGCATTGTGGAACCTTTGGGACGTTCAGGCCCAGGAGAGCTGGCTGGAGCCAAAGGTGAATGCAAACCAGGGCTGTGACTCTGGATGTGTAGGAATGATCTAGAAACTATCAGCAATATATATTACAGTAAACGTACAATAGGAGGGATCAAGTCCAAAAAGGACCACTGGTGGGTCAGCAACAATGGGGGCAAGTTTGTCCGCATGTGGGTTGATACTGTTAATCAATAGTAAGATGCCAGGAGCCTTCAGGTTTTTTAACAGGCCAGATGGGGGAATTAGTGGGGGAGGAGCAAGAAACAATTATGCCTTGCCTTGTTAATGTAAAGAATGAATGATATCACCTACCACAGTTAAGGCTTCAGGTCTGAGAGGGTATTGCATGGTGGGTCGAGGAAGCTGACTGGTAATCTGGATAGACAGGCAAAGACGAGCAGGAACTAAACCGCAGGATAGCTTGTCCTCTGCCCAGATAGAGGGGAACCTGGAACACAATTCTTGAAAAGGGACGGAAGTATCCCAGAAGACAGCCACAGACTCAGCAGTGGTAATGGAAGAAAGGAATTTATTACTACAGAGAGGAATCATATTCACTGACAAGCTCATGCAGATGCATGTAACCATACTTTGAGCCAAATTAAGAGTAGCTGCAAGACTGCAAAGGGCATCCCATGCCTAGGATTGTTCCCTGTGAATTTGAAGTCATATAAAAACACTGAGTCCAGAAAAATGAATTAGATTCCACAAAAACATGGTGGCTCTAGTAGGCAGTAACGTGCCTGCGTCCCACACCTGAAACGGTTATGTGCTGTTTAGTCGTGGGCAGAAGGAGATCAGTGATGGAAAGAGATGCTCCTGTATCCACAGGAATCGTGCATGACTGGCCCCTGATCCACGCTTGTAAGTGTGATCTTGAGAGATTTACATCTGTGTCCACAGCACTGACAGATAAGGGGGCCACTGAATGCTAGTGAGTTAAAGAATTTAAAAGCCTAGTCATTTCTTCTCTGCTCAGTAGTGGGTAGGGTTCGGCAGTTGGCTGTGGCACCAGCTGAGGCAGTATCGATTGGGATTGGTTATTAGAAGCTGCCCGGCTTGGGCATGCAGAAGCCCAGTGTCCAATTTCTCCACATACAAAACATTGAGAAGTGGGGGGTGGAGGGGACAGTGGGAACAGAGCCCAGACCAGATTGAAAAGAAGTCAATTGGCCACGGCCCCATCCCTGGCTAGGAGTTTGGTTGTTACGCCTACATGTCCTCTGAGTATGCTCAAAGTTCCCACAGTTATGACAAATCATGTTGCCTTTTTTTGTTACCACAGAAATGCGACCAAGACTATCTTTTTTGTCTTTAGCCTATCTTGCCTCGCATTCAGAAGCCCACAAGCAAATAGATTCATAGTCAGAGCCTTGGTTAACACCTAGGTTAAGGGCTGCTTGTTTGTGAGAGCTGAAACCTTCTTTTAACATTTTTAGGAATGCCTGGTCCTTTTATTTTTTTTTCTTTTTCCTTTAATTCCAGCATTGCTGAAGTAAACATTCCACTTGTGTTTACAGTACTGTGCAGCAGTTTCATCTTTACCCTGAATACATCCTACTATTAGTCCCAATTACAACACTACTGCCCAAGGCATCCTGGATGGCTTTTTTAAATTCAGTGCATGCAATTGTCATGTCCCCTTTGGATCAGGGCTGTCCTTAGGGTAGGGCAAGAGGGGCAGCCGCCCTGGGCTCCATTCTTTGAGGGGCCCTGCGGGGCCTGCACTGCTGCCCCCCCCCCCATGCAGGGGAAGGGGCGAACCAGCCAAAAGCGGTGGCCCGGTTCAGTGCTACTGGTCGGCCACCCCCTGCTATGCACACTGCTTTTGGGTCTGTGCTGGAACAGCAAGCAGGGAGGAGGAGACAGTGTAGGGCCCGTGTTGCTACCCTCCTGGCCTCGCTGCCTCCTGCCCCCTCCCCAATGCTCTGGCACAGAGCCGAAAGCATCACGTGTAGCAGGGGTGGGGGCGGGGGTGGAGGGGTGACCAGTAGCACAGAATTGGGCTGCTGCTTTTCACTGGCTTGTCTGGTCCCCGGCAGGGGATGGCCAGAGCAGGGGCCTGCCCGTCCCCTGGGTCAGCTGGCCTAGTTTCCCAGTGCTGGGAGGGTGGGTGGTGGCACCACAGAGGGCAATTTGCCCGGGGCTCCACACCCCCTTAGGGGCAGCCCTGCATCAGATTCAAATTTTACAACAGCCCAAGGACCATTCCGATGATTACCTGCAAAGATTTTGGCACATTGTATATTAGGGTATTTGGCTTTGGTAAGAACACGAAAATCTGTGGGACACAAGGTGTAGGTGGTAATCATTTGGGTAATTTTTTCCTCAAAATATAAGAGTTGGGTCATTGGGCTTAAATCAGCAAGGTCCTTTAACAGACCCCACATGTCTTTGGTGCTGAGGGGAATGTATTTAAATGTATAATGAAATGTTCTGTTGGCTCCTTGCTCGGTCCATTGCCTAGTTACTTGGAGGAGTGCAAAGGGCACACTGGCATTAAACTTTGGATGAAGGGGGCAATCAATTTGGTGTTTTTCAGTTCTTGCCAGCTTCCAATCTTGAATTTGTTTAACCAGTTGTTTCCAACTGATTTCCTTTTGATTACAATCATTATCATCTGAGCCAGAATCAATAGAATCTTCCTGCTGTTGAATAATAGCAGCGATACAACATGCAGAGGAATTATTTTCTTTATTCTTAGTTTTTAAAGCATTATTTTTTGCTTGGAGCTCACTTAATTTATGGTTTAGATCTGTTTTTTGGTTTAGCTCTGATTTTAAAGCCTTTTGGAGTTTTCCTAATTACTGGATTTTTTTTTTTGTATTCACAATGCAATATCACAACCCCTTTTTCTAATTTTCCTTTTGTCTGACCAGACCACCATGACAGACTAGTCTTTACACTTCTAGTCTCATTCCATCTATCCTTTACCATAGCCTGATGGACCTTCATATGCTTTTTCTCTAAAAACTCAATAATTCTGCCTCCGGTGGAGGGCATTATTGAGCCATCCCTGGCAGTGAATCCTCTGCAGAGGACACTATGGAGGTACCCCGGGGTATGTCACAAGAAATTGTCAGCCAGCTTCCTGGAAACCCACCTAATGTGGCATTTCAGGGGAACCACACCACTGAAGCACACTCTGATGCCCAGTCTTGGCACCACAGCCTTTGCCGAAGAGATCCCTGCAGCCTGTATACCACCAAAGTGCACCCAGGTGTCCAGTCTCAGCACTGCAGCCTTTGCCAAAGTGATCCCTGCAGCCTGTATGCTATACTTGGCCACATTATAATCCCTAAACCTTAAAATGCAACCTTGTTCAGTCCTCTTATCTGTGTGTCTTAAATTGCATTTTCATTAAAAAGTGTACTAAAGGGGTTTCCTGGGGAATCCCAGAACAAGGTGCATGCTAGAGGTGGTAAGTATAAAAGGTACTCACCTCTATCCTTGATTGTGTGAGGCCCTCCAGGGGTCCTGATGGTAACCTGCTCATTGCACCAAACTGTAACATTGGAAAGGTCCCTCCGAAAAGGACCAGGCAATACAGGCAACACTGAAGAGATTTATTTATAGTACCAGTAGCCGGAACCCTGAACAAAACAGTATCAGCTTCAAAATGTAAGTAACATGGCAATTGCTTATAAACACATACAGCTTGCTTACTGGTTTAAACTAGTTTTCTAACCATTCTTTGTTTCCTTTGGAAAAAAACAACTCTTTTTAGATGGTAAAAGAGTCAGGGTGCTGAGAGGGTGAGGTCTTGACACATAGAAGAATATTAACTTCTGTATAAGGTAAGAGGGGGCTCAGATGAGTACATGTCATTCGGCAGGGAAGGTTAGGTGACAAGAGACATGGGTTCAGGGGAGAATAAGTGACAAAAGACAGCCTACATGCTGATGTTTTGTCAGCCTCTTTATTTATGAGGCTAGTGTCCTGGCATGGATCTTTTATCCTAAGAAACTATTATTGTGAAGTTGAAGAAACAATGATGGGACAACATGAAAGTGGAACATGGAAGATCACAGGTAATGGTTTTAGTTACTCTTTTCCATTTACATGGGTATCAGAGCCAAAGATAATAGGCATTGGACCATATGTAGTTAAGAAAGATATTAAGAAGCAATTAATAGTAGACCCTACATACTCTTTAAAAAAACTAATAATTGATTTAATGCCAGTTTCTTCAATTAGACCACAATGTAAAAATTATACAGAGCCTTTAGAGCTAAGATATATACACAACTATTCCCAAATACCTTGAACAATAGAAGGAAAACTGCTCTAGGAGGAGCAGGAAAAGGATTGGAAATTTTAAACAGCATAGTCATAGAAATATTGACAAATAAATTAAGTATGTTAGGACCACGATTAGGAGACTTGCAAAGCCAGTAAAAACTTCCTTAATGGAAATGAGTACAAGTCAGCATTTAATTGCAGACTTGCTCCCAGAATAGGAAAGCTCTCAGAGATCAGATCATTTAAAAATTTTAGACATAGTGAAAATGTAACAAAACAATGTATCCTTAGCTTTAGCTTGTATCCAAGCATAAATGTGGATACACGATATAATGAAAAATATTATCAGAGATGGCATGAATGGAATTCTACCTGTAGAAATTAAAAGAGCAATATGGAAACATGTATCTCATTTTGAAACAAACTTGAGTGAATGGTGGAGAATGATCAGCTTCACCTATAATTCTTTAGACAATCGAGTTACTTTATATGGCTGTGTTCATACACAGGCATTATTTCGATACAAGTTGTGTCGAAACAACTTGTATCGAAATAATGTCTTATTTTGAAATAACTTAATTCGAATTAACAGTTTGTTAATTTGAATTAAGGAAAAAAGCTCAAAGCGAAATAGCAGTTTCAGGCAACAGTTATTTCGAAACAAGTCACTGTTGTTTCGAAACAACATGTTCGGACAGCATTGTTTCGAAACAATCGTTTCGTCCCCACATGGGGTTTAAGTTGTTTTGAAACAACCATGCGTCGTGTGAACAGGGTATTTCTTATTTTGAAACAACCTCTGTTGTTGTGAAATAAGAGTGCTGTGTGAATACAGCCTATGTGCTTATGATATCAAAGGCACACACAGACTGGATATCTCCAGTAATAGTGCTTGGATTAAATTTAAATTCAAGTGTAATGCAGCCAATTGAATATGAACTTTGGGTAATAAAACAAAATAAAGTGTGGAGAGCTGGGGAACTTGAAGCTTGTAATGAGGAACAGGGTATACAATATGTTTATATAATGCTATCCAATCCTGTGACATTTGTCTAAATAGAGATAAAGGAGAAAGTGTTGTTAGTGGTTAGATCCACCTTCCTCTAATGAATCAATGATTGTAGATATTGGAAAAACCTGTGTATGTATCAGAAGTTACATTTTTAGTAGGATGTCATGTTAAATTTACCTTGCCATTACTCTTGATGATGAAATTAGAGACCAATACCAACTATATGAACACGTAAGTCCAATTCCTTTAGGGTTAAATGTTAGTTTAGTTAGAAAATTGATAAAACATCCAGAATTACAGAAACAGGTAGAAAAGGCTAAGGAACACACACGAAGTTTTAATTACTTTACACCATTCTTCAAAACAAATTGAGCAGATGATGGAACAGATTGAAAGAATTACCAAGCGTAGCTGGTGGAGGGTATTCTTAGGATTATCTCCCAAGGCTAGAAAGTATTTAAGTGTTCTTTTGCATCTTATTGTAATACTACTGATATAGCAAATCGCACTAGCTGTAACACTCATAGTTTTGGAATTTTGAATCAAAAGGAAGATCAGTAAATAAGAGCAAATAAAAAAATTTCAAATAAAAAGAATATAAGTCCCCATTGGATGCAATTAGAATGGGATCCATAGATGAGGACTTGTGATAGTAGGAAGACCTGATGATTTGGTCCCCCTACAAGGAGAGCCTGGAGTCCAAACTGGACAAGAAACTCAAAAGATGGATCATGACTGAGAAGTTGTGCCAGTAGTACAAAGATGTGGTGATTTGGTCTCCTTCAGTAGAGAGCCTTGAATCTAAACTGGAAAAAAATATTCTGAAATCAACATTTACAATTTAAAGTGCTGGACTTGTAAATGGGTTTACAAACCTAGCAAGGAGGGGAATTGTAGCCAGAGATTTTTGTCCCAAAATATTTTAAAAATAACGAGTAAGATTAAGAGGGAAGATTAACTTCTTGAAATTTAGGCTTAATTTCTAGCAGATAGCAATAAAGATGCCAGCCTCATTATGAAGTAATGGCCATAATTTAAGGATAGTTTTTGTTATGCAAATATAATAGTTAACAAGTGTGGCATAAGTAACTTAAAACAATTGCCAAGTTCCAAAGGGGTATCTGTGTTAGTCTAGTTCAGCAAAACAAGGAAGGATTCCTGTAGCACTTAAAGACTAACAAATCTATTTATCACATGAGCTTTCATGGGAGAAAATCCCACTTTATCATCTTCAAAGCATCTGATAAAGTTGGATTTTCTTCCACGAAAGCTCATGCAATAAATAAATTTGTTAGTCTTTAAGTGCCACAGAACTCCTTGCTTGTTTTAAAAAGCTGATTCATGATTGCATCCCCTGTCATAGTCTTTTAAGGAGTGCCCTCCGCACACTTCCCTAAACACTATTCCATCTAAAAATTCCACCTTAATAAACTTTATATTCCCCAGTTTACTGCTCATTTAGGTCCCCCTCCCCTCTCTTATGTTCCTGAATCTTCCTCCTCCTCCCACTCTCCTCCCTGATGTTTTCTTATGTTCCCCCTCGTCTCACATTTTCTCACGTTGCGTCCCCCCACGCAGAGTATATATGGCTGAGGTGTTTGTGGAGCCCAGTGAAGCCTGAGCTCCTTGTGACCACTACACAGAAGCTTCCTTAAGCTACAAACCTGACCCCGATGCAAAAAGACCAAATCTGAGCTCAAATGTCAGCAGCAGCAGCAGTAACATCAGCAACACCAGTGCTGGCAGCATCATCAGAAGTGGCAGACCGAGCAGCAGACAGACTGGACCAGAAAACTATCAATAAGTCATTGGTGCACTGAAGGTCTGAGCAAACCAGATGACAAAGTCCTAGGTCTGCATTCAGAACTGGAGGCAATCCATTTGCCTGTGACAGAGCAGAACAGGACCCAGATTGATGATACAGAGGGATGTGTAAGGTGCTGTAAGTAGAAAGAGCATTTGAGGTCTGCCTGTCAATAAAGCTGGATGAATGCTGTGTGATTGAGGAGGGCTCATCTCCACCCATTCCACAAACGATAGATCATGATTTGTTGAATGCCATAGGTTAGTAAGGATTTTTGTACTTTTGAAGTATATGCTGTAGAGCAGTGGTTCCTAACCTGTGGTCTGTGGACCTCTGGGGGGCTGCAAAGTGGCTCCAGGGGGTCTGCAGACAGGCTTGGAGCTGGGGCCAGAAGCCACCGGGGTCAATGGAGATCCCAGCTTCTGACTGGCAGGGAGCTTCCCCCAGGCAGGGAGTTTTTAAAATTTCTGCCTCCTGATCATGCTTAGACCATGTTCAGGAGAGTAGCCTGCGGAGAGGCCAGGTGCAGCAGCTCCAGCCAGGTAAGGGGAGTGTGGGAAGAGGCCCTGGGGAGGGGTGGGGGGACCCAGGAGGGGGTAGGAGAACGGCCGGGGGGGGCATTCAGGGGAAGGGGAAGGGACAGGGAGGCTCCTCCGGAATGGCAGGGGCTGCATTTTGCCAGTGGAGACTGGATTTTTCCGCTGGTGGAGGCCCTCACCCGGAGTGGCAGGGGCCACTTTCTGCTGGCGGCAGCCACATTGTGCCCCGCAGTGGCACTGCTGAGATAAAAATACAGCTGGGGAGGCCACCGATTTTTTTTTTTTTAATAAAAAAGGGGTCCCCAGCCTGGAAAATGTTGGGAACAATTGCTCTAGAGTGTTAAGTAAATAGTAGTGTTTGTGTGATTTAAGACGATGTAACACAGAAGAGCAGCATTTTATCTAACTGTCATTTGGTCCTACACTCACTGTGATAAGTAGGACCTAATTTCTGAGGTAAAATATTTTCAGTTCCTGAATTTCATTGTATTAATGCAAAAATTAATAAATGTTAGCATTTGTTTTCAAAGCATTTATTGCCCTAAGTCTGTTCTTGATTGGTGGGCCGTAGCCATATTTTCCATGGTTTAAGTACCATTTGGGCAAATGGACCACACTGAATTTATCCAAGTACAGTGGCAGTGGGTTTCCTTTGGGTGAGCAAAAACCAGATGATCTGAAATTTTGGGGTAACACCCCCACTTAAAATTAGTAAACCAACCACATTGAGGAGTTATTCCTTATAAAGATACAGAGACTGGCTAACAACAAAATATAAGTTTCAGGGGAACACCACAGCTAAAGTTGTAATCAAGAAGTAATTGAATAATGCCCTGTTGTTAGATGGTGCATCATTTCATAGAGACTAGCAAGCATAACATCAGTGTCTACTGTCTTCTCTTGATATTCCAAGTTCATGGCAAAATCTAGGTTTCTTTAAAGATGGAAAGCTGGTGTTAAGCGTCTTGCAGGGGTGAGGAAACATCTTTTATTTATAGTCCTCTTAACTTTTCTCATACAGCTTTTTGAATGAAGAGCCCATCCAGAAGTTCTGGAGAATTTATTCAGTGTATACTTTTCTGTGGGTTTTGTTAATACAACAAGCAGTTGTGTGGCACTTTAAGACTAACAGATTTATTTTTGTTTTTTACTGGACTAGACTAACACGGCTATCCCTTTGGAAACTGACAATTTGTTAATACACTCACAGACTAAATGAAATGAACCTGTTTGTTTTGTTTGTTTGTTTTAAAAATGGGAAGAGCCAGATTAGGGAATGTTTTTAATTATTGTTGCTAATGGTACAAACTGTAATACTTTAAGGTAACAATCGTGCTGTTCCAGAAGCTTCGAAGAGGAAGTTATTCTCTGGCAGTAAGACGCCTCTGATCAGGGAGTAACTTGCTGTAGCGTAGGTGAGGCTTCTGTCGGAGCGCTGAGGCAGGGCTGTGGCTTGTTTTCTGGGAGCTGAGGATGTTGCCTTGGTGTAAATTTTCAGAAACCGGGATTCTAATTCTCTCCCCTCTTGTGGACAAATGACCATCTCTCCCCTTTTCTGGAAAAGATTTTGGAACAATATAGCTGTATATAACATTGTATTTAAACTTTGTTTTTCAATATTTGCTTGACTTTGAACACCTGCTCTTGGAAAGTGTTGTAAAAAGAGTAGCATGGAGGATCTCCAGCTGGATGACTCTTTGAGAAGAGAGGATTGTTGGTCTGTGAGAAATTTACAAAATTTCTTCCTTTGTTTTGTTCCCTCCTCATCCTTCCCATATAAATTTTCCCACCATTTTACACAGATCCTATAGAATATGTATTTTCATTCTCCACACAAGTATGCCAGTACTTTTAAGCCAGTGTTAATAGAGTGTGGCCTTCTTTTTGTGTCAAATCTACTATATCCTGGTGTATGTAAAAAGCATGGTGCTAATACAAATTACTGCTGGCACAGAGTTAAGATCGTGAAAACAACTCAGGCTGTCACTTTATTTTAGAAAGAGTAGTGTCCTTTTGAGGGTGTTGGGGGCTTCTTGGATTGTGCTGCTTTGTCGAGCTTTACTGTACTTCCTGGGATCCAAATGCATGACAGCTGGAAGAGGGGCTGAGTAGGAGAGTGTGTTTCATTTAGATGGGGATGTGCTGGTTAATGGTGGAAGGCAAGGTCAAATCCAAAAGCTAGTTGATAGGGACTGTAAAACAAAGAAGGAGTCCTGTGGCACTTAAAGACTAACAAATATACTTATTGCATGAGCTTTCATGGGAGAATGTCTGACAAAGTGGGATTTTCTCCCAAGAAAGCTCATGCAATAAAAATATTTGCTAGTCTTTAAGTGCCACAGGACTCCTTGTTTGTGGCTGTGTTCTCACACAGCGGGTTATTTCGATACGGTTATTTCGAAACAACCGTATATCGAAATAACACTCATTTCGAAACAACTTATTTCGAATTAACAAATAAGGAAAAAACGGGAATCGAAATAGCAGGTTCACACTGTGAACCTGCTATTTCGGTACCTGGTTCAGGGGGCTGCAGCCCCCTGGGGGTGAGCCGCTGCGGCAGCTCACCTGCAACCTCAGAAAGGGGGCTGCAGCCCCGGAAAGGGGGGTGCAGCCCCCGGCAGGGGGGCTAGCGGCTGCGGGGCACTGGAGCCCGCCGCCAGAGCTGCCTCCAAACCCCGCCATGGGGTCGGGGGCGCCGGGCTGCCAGCTGAGCCGCCTGGCAGGGGTTCACCCCCCTCCACCCCGCCGGAGGCTGCAGCCCCCTTTCTGGGGCTGAGGGACAGCCCTCAGCACCCTGGCCAAGGTCTTGAGGGTTCCCTGGCCAGGGTGCTGAGGATCCAATGTTGTTTCGGAACACTTTGTTCCGAAACAACATGTTCACACGCCTTGTTTCGTAACAAGGGTTTCGAAAAAAGTTTGTTTCAACCCCAAATGGGGTTTAACTTGTTTCGAAACAACTGTGTGTCGTGTGAACAGCTGAAACCTTATTTCGAAACAACCTCTGTTGTTTCGAAATAAGGAGGCTGTGTGAACACAGCCTGTTAGTTTTACTGAACTAGACTAACCCAGCTGCCCCTTTGGATCTTGATAGGGACTGTCTGGGCACATGTATGAGGAGTAGTAGGAAGTTATGACAGTGGAGAGGAAGAAGTTGGGTGGATTTACTAAAAGGTCATGTCTTGTAATGGAGATGGTTGTGGTTGAAGTAAGGTTATCAGCAACTGCAAATAAGTCTACTGTATATTGCTTTGTTAATGAGCTGAAGTCACTGGGAAAAAATGGCACATGAATTCTTTAACTAGAAAGGCTGATTCAGTGGTAATCCTAATAAAAAGTAGAGATTCTCAGAAATTTAACTCCCAGTGAACCTGACACATTGCTTTATTTTTCATACTGCCATTTAATTCTCTTCATCAAAGTGTACAAATAGATTCTAAACTCCTGAAAAATTCCAAGGTCTTGCATACAAACCCCCAACTGCAATACTTGTGCACTATAGCACTGAATAAACTTCTAGCTGTATAATGTCCTAGAATTTAGAATTTCCATTACCTACCTTGTTCCAGTCCTTGACTTGCTTCTGATGCTTTACTTGAAGGCCTGAATAGAACAGCGAGAGTTGTGTAAAGCCATAAAAAAAAAAAAAAAAAAAAAAAAGACAGAAACAATAGGTATGTTGTGCGAGTTGCTATATTCAGCAATGGCTTCCTGGGTTCTTCAGTGCCTATAACGTGTAATGTTACTCCAGTTGTGTAACTTTGAGCCCAAGAATGGAAGCTTTCATAGCTTGCAATATTTTCAAGTCAAGCTCTAGCTGGCGAGCTTCAATCAGAAACCCAACGTTTTCGGCAGTTACATTTTTTAACTTAGTTCCATTCTTCATTTCTAGTCTAAATTCTCTGATTTTTTTTTTTTTTTTGGCCTGAAAAATTTTCTTCTAAAAGCCAGTCTGATTTGGTGAGTTAATTTCTTTAAGGAACAATTGCATAATACAGATCAAACCATTCCTAGGTTTAGAGGCATAGTCTTACAGCAACAGATATACAGAATGTATTACACACTGAAGATTTGTACCCCAAGCTCACCTCCCATAGTAACAGGCCTATCTGTTCCCCAGTGCCACATTTATTTATTACTGATGATTCTGGGCAATGATGAGGAAAAGACTTTTTTTTTCTAATTTAGAAGCAGAATAATTCATTTTCCTGGCATAAATGGTTGTTAGTCTGGATTTGGTGGAGTTTTGAAATAAAAACATGTATATTTTCAAATATATCTTGCAAAGCTTCATAAAGTACCTTGCCAGATAATGAAAAAGCTGCAAAAGCTATTAAACCATTTTTTAAATCACCTCTGCTCTACATGAAAATGTGTTTCCTCAGTCTTAATTAGTGTGGAGTGAGCCAAATTCAAACAGAATGTTTTGGGGGCAGTTGTGAAATGCCTGATTATCTATGGGTTTTTCATTTTGTGTACTATTTTAGGACCCAATTCTGAAAATACATGGGCATAAAAGTGAACAGCCAAAAAACAAGGAGTCGTGTGTCACTTTAAGACTAATGGATTTATTTTTCGCATGAGCTTTTGTGGGAGAAAATCCCACTTCCTCAGATGCATCGAAGATGGGTGAACTTACAGAATGGAATGAAAATAAATGCAAGGGGGTGTAAAACATAGGATCAGGTCATACAGTAACAGCAAATCAAAGCAGTCGTTAGGTTCAAACCATGGGAAGCCTAATGTCAAATTACCTTTTGTAATGGGAAAAGAACCCATAGTCTCCATTAAGTCCTGCTTTCACAGAGTTTAGCTTGCATATTAATTCGAGTTCAGCTGTTTCTCTTTGAAGTCTTGATGTCCCAGCCACATCTCTGACGACAGTCTTTAACAAATCTTTTATCAAGTGATTAGAAATATGGAACTGCTCAGCAACTGGTTTCTTTGTTCTGTGATTTCTGGTATCAACTCTGTGTTTATTAATCCTTTTGCGCAGCGATTGTCCTGTTTGTCCAATGTATAAGGTGTTGGGGCCCCATTGGACAAACAGGCCAATCGCTGCTCAAAAGGATTAATGAACACAGAGCTGATATCAGAAATCACAGAACAAAGAAACCAGTTGCTGAGCGCTTCCATCTTTCTAATCGCTCGATAAATGATTTGTTAACGACTGTCATTAGAGCTGTACCTGGGACATCAAGACTTCAAAGAGAGACAGCTGAACTCGAATTAATATGCAAGCTAAACTCTGTGAAAGCAGGACTTAATGGAGACTATGGGTTCTTTTCCCATTACAAAAGGTAATTTGACATTAGGCTTCCCATGGTTTGAACCTAACAACTGCTCTGATTTGCTGTTACTGTATGACCTGATCCTATGTTTTACACCCCCTTGCATTTATTTTCATTCCATTCTGTAAGTTCACCCATCTTCGACGCATCTGAGGAAGTGGGATTTTCTCCCACAAAAGCTCATGCGAAAAATAAATCTGTTAGTCTTAAAGTGACACACGACTCCTTGGTTTTTTGCTGGACTAAACTAACACAGCTATCCCTTTGGAAAATAAAAGTGAACAGTCTGACTTCAGTGGATTTACACAAGTATGCATAAATTTAAGTATGTGCATTAGTATTTGCAGGCCTCAGCTTTTGTTTTATGTTGCTATCAGAATCAGAAGTATTGAAATATTGCCACTGAGGCTGTTCTTGGCTATATTTTTGACATGAAAAAAAAAAAAAAGAAAAGCACCTGAAATCAAGAGGAAGAGAAATTGTTCACTCTAGATTTCCCACTTAAGTTTTCAGACATCAGAAAAAGACATTTAGAAAAGCTTCAGAAAAGTGTTCAAAATTGGGATGGTTTCCTTAAAATGAACTCCTAACCTTTTGAGTTTAATAAATCCCTGATGCTACCAACATTAAAGCGGTCTTTACCTGAACTTGTTTACTTCCTCCCTTGATTCTGTCCAAGGGGTGTGGAAAAGCTTCATTGTTTCATGGAAAGTCAAGTTCTCCGCTGCACCTTCTTTTGGCATACTTTGCCGATAATTCAGCAAATCTCTGCTAGTCATTTCTGAACGAATCAAATTTGATACAAACTCCTTCTCTGAAACACCAAAACCATTGGGGAAAAAAGAAAGAGATTGCTTTAAAAACAAATGGAAGAAAAGGGAAAATTTCACTATATGCTACATTAAATCCATTGGATAACTTCTAATAGAAATTTGAATTGCATGTAAAGATACACAGCTTTATTTTTGTGTCATTCGTGAGTGCTAGATTGTTTTTATTAACAAACTATGCTGACAGTTGGATTTTTTTTCAACTAAAAAGAGGCTGAGAAGAGATTGTCAATTAATCAGCAACAGTAGTAGCTAAGTGGTTAAGACTGTAACTCAGTTTCTATTGTACATCAAATTTTGCATACCCTCTTCTCCCTACAATCTTAAAAAAAGAGTCATGTCTACCTGAACTGGGTGGGTAGAATTTTTCCACAAAATGTGAAGTAGGCATAAATATTTACAAGAGGGTAATACCTATAACACTTACTGTTTTGTTTCTTTAAAACTCAGAGTTTCTGAGTGGAATTAGACATACACTGCCACCACCAGCATCTGCACACACACATTCACTGGCTTCCAGTAGCCACTGAGCATCTCGTTCAGTCAAGCCTCTTTGAGAACCCAAGCCATACTGCCTAACACCAAAGATGAGTTGATTAAACTCTGATATTAACTTGAATTTAGGGCATCACTAGGAGTTGGTGAGCCAAGTGTCACATGCCTGCTGGTGACCTAACTTTCTCAAGATAGATCTGAACATGTAAACTCATCGTTGCAGAGGCTCATTAATTAAATTTTCTACTAAAAGATTTGCATTTCTGGATCAGACCCACTGCTAGCTATCATCTAGCCAGGTTCTATAAATGGGCAGGCAGCTTCTGGATGAAAAGTCCCTAAAAGCAGAATGAAGTCACTTTACAGAATCATTAAGATATAATCCTTCTTATGAAAGATGTACATTTTGAATAGAATTATTCAATCAAGGCTTCTGTGGGAAGAACTCATGGTCAATGACACCCTAATAATCAACATTAGTGCACCTGTTCCAACCACACTTAATTGGGTTCTGCCCTCATTTTCATCTTTGCAGTCTCACTGAATTTATTTCAGCCTGAATTCTGAAAGCTTTACTTCAGTGTAAGTGAAATGACCTTGTGGTTAAGAGAGGAAATTTCGTATTCATATTGTGTGATGTAGTTTCCCGGTTCAATCTGGTTATTGCTACCTAACTGAATGAATAGAACTAAATCAAATGGGGATGTTAAAGGGGTTGTTGTCGAACTGAACAAGAGAAGTACAATAGTGACACTAATAAGACAAGTTCCAGAGGGGTAGCCACGTTAGTTTATTTCAGCAAAACAAATAAGTAATCCAGTGGCACTTACAAAGATTAACAGATTTATTAAGCCATAAGCTTTCATGGATTCTAACCCATGAAAACTTGTTTTAATAAATTTGTTAGATAAATAAGACATACCCACCTTCAAGGGAGTTAAAAAAGCAATGACAGGACTTGCTCAATTCAGGCTAAGATGTCTTACTCTTCCCAAAGCTAAGCTTCAGATCAAAAGACCCTGCCTTGCAGTGACATAACGATGGGGAGAAGTGGGGGGCCAAGCCACTGGGCACCATGAAGCAGGGGGGCACTGGGCGTAGGGGGGCTGCAAGGCATGGGGTGGCATGCAGTGCCTGGGGAAGCACAAGTGTGGGCTTGGTCCCTGGGTGCTGGGAGGCTGTATGCCAGACACCCTTGTTATACCACTGCTGCCTTGCTAAAAAAAGGGGCCCTGGAAAGAAATGAATTGCTGGACACATTTTTGGAAGTAAATGGAGGGATGCTTGTCAGGATGTGTCAGTGAAAATGATGACAGCTGGGAGTACCCACTCAGAGCCACAGGGAAAAAGCTGCAAGCAAGTTAGGGTGGTTCTCCAACCTCAGAGATGGGAAGTAAGACCTACACACCAGAGCTATGGACTGAGGGGCTCAGCTTAAGTAAGAGAATATATGTGTAGGTCTTGCTGCTTTAAGTCAGTTTCTCAAATGGTAGGTCACTTACCAGTAACCGTCCTTCTTTGAGATGGGTTGCTCACATATATTCAGTTACAAGTGTCTATGTGCTGCTGCGCATGGTAGCTCGGAAAGTCTTCACCCTTAGCCTGTCAGGTCAGGGCACACGGCCAATGCCCCCTCTACGCTGAGACTGCAACTATATAGGTGACCGTGACCCTGACCCTCCTAGTCTCATATACTTTCACCAACTCTGTTAGCGGGGATGGCGAGAGGGGCCTGAATGTATGTGAGCAGCCCATCTCGAAGGAGGACGATTACTGGTAAATAACCCACCATTCTCCTTTAAGTGCTGCTCACCTCATTCAGTTACAGGTGACTGCTGCCTGTACCCATGGATGGTGGGAGGAGTTACAGTCTACCCACAGTGAGTACAGCCCTACCCAGAGTGGCATCATCTCTAGCCTGTTGGGCGATGGCATAGTGCATTGTGAAGGTATGTATCAACGACCACATAGCGGCCCTGCAGATCTCTTGGATCGGAACCTTAGCAAGAAAGGCCACAGAGGACCCTTGAGCCCTGGTAGAGTGGGCTCTAACAGTTCCAGGAAGGGGCATGTTTGACCTGCTGTAGCAGTCTTTGATGTAGTTCATAATCCATTTAGAGAGACACTGTGAGGATACCGGTAAACCTCTCTTACATTCAGCGACTGCCACAAACAGTTGGAGGGTCTTTCAGAATGGCCGGGTGCACTCAATGTAAGTTAGAAGCGCTCTCCTCATGTCCAATGTATGCCATCTCCTCTGGTTCTGCATAACCTGGGGGTCTGGGTAAAAAAGTGGCAAGCAAATTTCGTGGTTAAGATGGAAGGGGGTGGCCACCTTAGGGAGGAAGGATGGGTGGTGACGTAAAACCAATTTATCTGGGTAGAACCTCGTATATGGGGGTTCCGAGGAAAGGGCTTTCAACTCCGAAACTCTTCTAGCAGAAGTGATTGCTACTAAGAAGGCCACCTTCCAAGACAAGACCAGGAGGGTGGCTGAGTCCAAAGGTTCATAGGGTAGCTCTGTCATTACCCAGAGGATGATATTCAAGTCCCAAGGCAGGGTGGACTTACGAGGTTGGGGAAGAACTCTCTCCACCCCCTTTAGGAATCTGAAGGAGGTGGGATGGGAGAAAACTGAATAGCCATCCACACTCTCATGGAGAGCTGAAATTGCCACTAAATGGACTCTCAGTGAGGAAGGAGAAAGGCCTCCTTCTCTGAGGTCTAGCAGATAGTCAAAGATCAGGTGAATCAGGGCTGAGACAGGGTCTACACCTTTGTCCTGAGCCCAAACGGAGAATCGCTTCCATTTGGCCGTGTACATGGACCTGGTGGATGGTCTTCTGCTACCAATCAGGACCTTCTTAAACCTGTCTGAGCAGAGCCTTTCCTGCTCGCTGATCCAGAGAGCATCCAGGCTGTCAGGTGTAGGCAGCCCGGGTCTGGGTGCTGAAGGTGCACCAAGTCTTGCGTCAGGAGTTCCACCCACTGTGGGAGGTGGAGTGGGATCTCTATGGACATGTTCTGCAGGAGTGGGACCCAGGGCTGTTTGGGCCAGTTCGGCGATATCAGTATTATGTGCGCTCTGTCCCTGTTGATTTTCAAAAGAACCCTCTGCATCAGGGGAACCGGTGGGAAGGCGTATATCAGGGGCCCCGACGAGTTGATGAGGAAGGCGTTGGTGAGGGACACTTCCTCCCGGCTCCTGAGGGAGCAGAACTGAGGGCACTTACAATTCTGCTGTGTTGCAAACAAGTCTATCTGGGGGAGACCCCATTTGTCTACCAGAAGGGAGAACACCTTGTTGTGAAGGGACCACTTGTGGTTCACTAGTGGTTTTCTGCTTAGTGAGTTTGCTAACCCATTGTTCACACCCGGTAGGTGGACGGCCACTGGGGTGAAGTTGTGTCGTATGGCCAATTCCCAGAGTTAGCACGCCTCCTTGCGAAGTGGCATGGAGCGGACCCCCCCCCCTTGCCAATTCATGTAGAACACAGCTGTGGTATTGTCTGTGAGAATCTGGCAAAACGGGGATCCCTCCAAAACCGGTGTCCCCAGAGTATCCTGGAGGACAGACAGTACCTTGTTCAGGGAGTCCCTCCGTATGTGGAACACCGTGGAAAGCCAGATTTGGAAAGGCCTCATCCTCAGGCATGCCGTCTGGATCACTGAGGTGGAGGCTGCCATGTGGCCAAGGAGCTGTAGGCACCAGTGGGCCATGGTCACAGAGGACTTTTGCAGCTCCATAATGATGGTGCAAATGGACCGAATTCTGGAGCGGGGTAGGAATGCTAACCCCTTACAGGCATCTAGATGCGCCCCTATGAACCCTATGTTTTGGGATGGACAGAGCTTTGACTTTTCTTGGTTTATGTGGAGGCCCAGATAGTGTAGCTCTACTTGGGAGCTCGATTTCCCAACTATTAACCAGTTGTCCTGATAGGGGTAAATTCTTATACCCCATCTGCACAACTATGCCATGACTGGTGCCATGCACTTCATGAACACTGTGGGGGCCAAGGAGAGCCCAAAAGGGAAAGAGGTGAGCTGGAAGTGGTCGTTTGTCACCATGAACTTTAGGGGCCCTGCGGTGGGTCCTTATGGCTACGTGAAAGTAGGCATCTTTCAGATCGAGGGCCACGAATCAATCTCTGGGAGACAGAGATGGGAGGATCTGTGATAGGGAAAACTTATGGAACTTTATTTTCCTTATGTGTTTGTTTAAGGCTCTGAGATCTAGAATGGGTTGAAGGTTCACATTGGATTTCAGGACCAGGAAGTATTGGGAGTAAAACCCTTTTCCCCACACTTGCTTGGGAACCTTCTCTATGGGTCCAAGGGAGAGAAGTTTCTGGCATTCGATCTCGAGAAGGTGGGACAGTTCCTGGTTTCTGAGGGTTGAACGAGGGGGCGGTTTTCTGTCCTGAGGAATCAAAAGAAACTGAATACAATACCCCTCTCCGACCACCTCAAGAACCCACTGGTTGGATGTGATGTTGACCCAGTGGTGCGTGAAGCAATGTAAGCAGTTGGGGGCCATTCGTGTAGTGGGTTTGCTGACCATATAGTAACTGGCAAAAATGCTGTTTCTTCCCTGACGAGCATTCGGAGGCCTGCCCACACCTGCCCCCCGATTGGAGAACATGGGACTTCTCACTCTTTCCTGGATGGACCTTGTCCTTGTCCATGTGCCCAAGGTGGCACTGGGGAAACGGGAAGGATCTCGGTAATGTACTCTGCAGTTGAATCTGTTGTTTTAAGTGCTGAAGTAGTTGTTAGAGGAGTTGATGGGGTTTTAGAGAGCATCTGATAGGTTGCGGGGTATAGATCACCAGCGACCAGAGCGTGGCTCTCGAGTCTTTCATGCCATGGAGCATCACATTTGTGAACTTGGCAAAGAGGTCAAGGCCTTTGAATGGGAGGTCCTGAATGGTAAGCTGCAGCTGCAGTGGTAGGCCTGAGCCCTGTGGCCAGGCTGAGCGGCGTAGTACCACAGCTGATGCCATTGTACGAACGGCTGTGTCCATGGCATCTCAGATGGCCATCAGAGCATCTCTGAATGCCATTTCCCCTTCTTCAAGCATCGTGTCAAAGTCCTAAAGGCAATCCTTTGGGATAATGCCACAGAAGCCTTGCATGGCATTCCAGAGGTTAAAGATATACCTTGTCATAAGGGCTGAGTGGTTTGCTATGCGCAGCTGAAGGGTTGCTGTGGAGTAAACCTTCCTGCCTAGCAGATTGAGTTTCCTTGCCTCCTTATTTTTAGGGGTGAGACCCGGTTGACCTTGCCTCTCTTTCTGGTTCATGGCATCGATGACCAGTGACCCCAGAGTGGGGTGCTGGAATAGAAAGGAGACCTTGTCCTGAGGGACATTGTACTTACAGTCTGCAACCCTGGAAAGCGGTGGGATCAAGGACAGGGTTTGCCAGCGGGTCTTGAGGATGCTGCATACCACTTCGTGGAGTGGGACAGACACCTTATCAGGTGGGGCCCTCCGGCCGATGTTGAAGAGGGGGTGCGTCTCCTTTTGGATGACCCCAAACTCCAGGTTCAGGTTTGCTGCCATGTGCATAGCAACTCCTGCTGGGCACAAGAGTCCTCATTACAGTCAGTCGGTCTCTCAAAGGTGTATTCATTGGGCGAAAAGGAAGAACAGGCCCGTGATCTACTACGACATGTGGAGTCGGGATCAGGTTCATCATCTGAGAAGTCTGAGTCCATGATCTGCGAGGGGGACTGGACGGAGCAATGCCGTGAGACTAGGGTATTGTTGGCCAGCATGTCCAGTCAATGGTGTGACCAGTCGTTAAAAGATGCTCCGGCCTCCAGGTGGCACAGAGGGGAACGGCCTCAACTAGGTTGCGGTGTGGTACCAGAAGGAGAAGGCCCCACTGGCCAAGGATGGCCTGATGGTCTGTTCTTGTGTCGAGGCGTGGGTGAGGGAGAGTGCTTATGGTGCACTAAATGTTCTCCTACCCTTATTCCCTAAATGTTCTCCTACCCTTATTACCATCTTGAGTGGAGAAGAGTGTGCCAAGGCTGGAAGTGATGTCAATGCTGATCCATGGGAAGGGGCCCATGAGGCTTGAGAGCACAGCACCGACACATCCCTGGAGGAATGTGGGGAAGAGGCTGGAGAGCAGTCCTCCACGGAATGTGGTACTGGAGGTGGACTGGACAGCACTGGCTTGGCCAGGGAGCAGTCCCCAGTGCTGGGTTGCAGTGCTGGCGGCAGGCTAAGTGGTACTGAGTTGGTGGGCAGTACTGCTTCCTGTGCCGACTGGACTCCCAGTGCTGCAGTCGGCATCGAGCTGGTTTTCTTCTGCAGTGTCGGTACCCGGACCGGGGAATGTGGCTGCACCATTGCAGAGGCCTGCAGCATCAGCGGTGCCGCTGGCAGTGCCACTTTGGGTTCGGTGTCCGGGTTGGTTTGGCAACTGAAGTGTTCGGCGCCCCGACAATACCAATGGGGGTGTTGACTGAGGCTTTAGGCTCAGCACCAGAGATCGGTCCCGGGGTTCCAGAGCCCAGGCTGATGGGTGAGCCGGTGGAGCACTCCGGGCTGGGGCAGCATCAGAAGCTTGTGCGCTGCTCCCAGCAAGGGATTGGAGGCACAGCTCTATGTCCTTGTGAGTCCTCCTTTTGAAGGACTGGCAGAGGGGGCAACTCTTGGTAAGATGGGACTCACGGAGGCATGCAAGACATTTATCATGCGGATCGTTGAGCAGGAAAGTTTTGCAGCATCCTAAGCACGGCTTGAAACCAAGCATCTTGAATTTCACAGTAGAAGACGGGCACTTGCTTACACAAGTTTCTTGGCTGATCTGAAACCATTGCTGAGGGCAGAAAAAGGAACTGGGAGGGTCAGGGTCACGGTCACCTATATAGCCTCAGTTGCAGCATAGAGGGGGTGTTGGCTGCATGCCCTGACCTGACAGGCTAAGGCTGAAGACTTTCCGAGCTACTGTGTGCTGCGGCATGTGAACACCTGTAACGGAATGATGTGAACAGCGGTTGAAGGAGAAATACTGTTTCAGGCAAAAGAAATGATGCTCTGTTTTGAAGCAACTATGTCGGTCACATATTCAAATGTGTGCTCGCGTAGAGTCCCAAAGTGAAATCTCTCCGGAGTGTAGATCCAGATGGAATTAGTTGCAGCTGGAAACCAGGGAGCTGGAACCCAAGTGTTGGTCTCAGAATGGGTGGGTTGTAGCTTTCTGCCTTGGAAGAGCAAAGGCCTGACATCTAGGGGTTGCATTTGGTGAGGCCATACGAAAGGACATTAATGAAGCTAGCTGGGTAAACTGTGACAGGTCTAGTGTTATTTTAACGCACACAGATGTTTTACCTTTTATACTTGCCTTTGCAAGCCACTCTTGGATCTCTGCCAAGGAGTCTGTCTGTAGAATGTCGCGGAGTTTTTCCAGGACCTGGCAGAAGTACAGAACAAAAATGACTAAAAAGGTGTGCAAATGTGTCAGACAGCTCTGTAGCACTAAACTGTTTACAGCTTTTACCTGTTTCAGTTCAGCCCCAGTGTTGTGAAATTTAATGTGCAAAATTCTATGATTGTGCAAACTGCCCAGAATGAAATTGCCTTTATAAAATTCATTTTTGTGCAGCCCCAGTACATAGACATTCATACCAATCAACCAGGAGAGTACCATCTGTACAGCACTGCAGGGGAAAACTGAAGCATTGGGGAGCATATCATGTCCACAGTATTACAGGAGGCACTGATTGTACCTCAGGTATTTAAGACTCTGCTTCCTCAATTTCTAACATTTTAGTAGGAATAGGTTTTCAGTTCAGTCAGGGCAGCTCCCTAAAAACTCCCATAATAACCTTATTAAACAGGACAGTGAAATACAGATGCAAGAAACGAAATCTCCCTTTGCCCCCTCCTGGAAACTGAAACTATAACATGAAAAAACCCCATTTAGTATTGTACTTGTAGCTTACTTTTATTTCCTTATCCAGATAGTTTGGAACATAGTTTATGTTCTCTCTGACTTTCGGCTTGTAATGCATAAAGCGGGCTGGAGAAGAGGGATGGCTAAGACAAGAAGGATGGATCTCATGGCCAGTCGCAGTCTGCGGATGGGCTAGTTGTTTTTTCAAATGATCTTCCTAAGTAGAAGGTAAGGTATGAAAGGATTCAGCAGACACTAGTTACACAATTGAAAATGAAAATGAAGAAGCACCCAAACTCACTTCCCTAGAAGCCAATAAGAATCTTACTATTGGCTTCAAAGGGAGCAGAAGTGCCATCCCTGAAACTGTTAGAGATTCCATGCACCAGGGCCACAAACAGAGAGAAATACTCAGTTAATAATTGAGCCTCCCAATAGCTAGCCACAATAGGTGTAATGAGCCCAGGTGGAGAGAGAGAGTGAGTGCCTGTGTTAAAAGGGGGACTCAGGCTGAGACACCTAATGAGTTTTGTGGCTCTGGGTCATAGTCCTTTAATCTGGATTTTTCTTATGCAAATAAATCTCTATGGATGTGAATTGTTGGAGGCAAAGGACAAGTTTGCTTCCAAGCACCTGCCATGGGAGGATTATAAATTCTGGAAAAAGCAGAGCTCATCCCAGCTCTTACATTGTATAGTTCTGGATGAGTCATTTAACTTCTCTCTTCCTCAGTTTACCAATTGGTTAAAAAGGGGTATTATACCACACTTAGCAGGATGTTAGTGTTTGCAAAATGCTTTGGGGATCATAGAAGAAGAGTGCTGTAAGTGCCAAGTATAGCTATTTGAATTGCTAGCTATGCCACATGACGGAGCATGGCTTGCATATATTACAGCACGTGCTTGGCCTCTCAATTTATCTCAATTGTTGATATAAAAATGCTGAATACTGATAAGTTAGACAGCGTTTATATTATAGACATGAATTCCCGCATCGTTCCAAAGCTCCCTTCTCTGCTTATATGATGTTTGTGATCCCTTATTTGGAGCTGTTGCACGCTTGGTCTCCCAGGCAGGGTGAGAGTTATGCGTGACTGCTCTGTATCTAGGTGCTGAGCACATAGAGATGATATAAATAACTGCTAATCTTTCTTTACCTTTCCTAGTAAAGCAAGGATGTCTCTTGCTTTTTTAGAGAGCTCAGCAATTTCTTCTCTCCCAGGATCTGGAAATTAATAGAGAGAAACATGTTTTTCAGATAGTTTGTGTTGAAATCAAGGCAATAATATTCCATTGTAATAATTTTGGGATGGGGATGTGGAATTATGGCTACTCACGTGAACCAGGCCGTGATGGACCTTTCCCACCATGTGGATAAGCCTGCAGGCTTAGTGTGGTGGTGCTAGGAGATGGAGTGCCAACGCCTTGTCCCATTAGCACATGTTGCTGATTGTGTTCTTGCTGTGGGATTAGGATTTTGCTGGCAGCCTGGTGTGGTCTTGAAAAACTTCCTGCATCTTTCACAACGCAGATAGGTGCATTATTTAACCCTGGAGGAGAGGAGAATATAGATACAAACTCTCACCGTAAACAGACATCTGCAAACCATCTCAGAGTAAGGCCTCTAGTGGGTGGATGGAGACTGCAGCTATCAAAACTTGTTTTTATCTGGAGCAAATTTAGTGCTTGTGAAAGGAGAATGTATACAATACCAGAACTGTACTGTGTGCTGTGTAGAAAGGAGAGTGCCCATATACGCAAGGTCTCAATGACTATATCCACACTATAGAGCTTGGTTAAGCTGGTTTAATGAGGTCTACTTTAAGCTGGCTTAAAGTAGACCTTATTATGTCAGCTTAGAGTGTGTACGCTCAAAACACCAGGAGACTGCCCATATCCACACTGGCAGCTGCTAGGTCATACTAGGAGTGGTGCATTGTGGGTACCTGGCAGACGCACCCCTCTCTCCGGGTCACTCCTTTACCACAGCTGCCAGCCAGGGCTGTTAGTGGATGGGGGTCAGGACCCAAGGCCCACACCCATGTGGCCCCGATCTTGCTCCAGGGCCTGATCCAGCTGCTGCAACTGCTTCTTGCTGGCAGGAGCAGGGGCCTGATCTGGCTTCAAGGCTTGGAGCCGGAGATGGTCCATGCCACTTTTTACAAGTGGTAGGAGCTATCTCCAAGCCTCCTCCACTTGCCGGAAGTGGCCTGGAGCTGGATTGGGCCCTTTCCGGCTGCATTGTGGGCCAGAGATCCAGGGCCTGTGCCCTGCTGACCGTAGTGCAGTGACGCCCCTGTTGCCAGCACAGGGGGAGTGCATAGCAGCTGTTAAGATTCAAATGCTGAGGAGCAGAACATAGAGGAAGGTGAAGTCAAATGACCTGTGGTAATGGGGAAAAAGTCCATAGTAATGATTTAATTCTGCTTTCATACAATCTAATCTAAAAGAAATAGCAACTTTCTTTCTTTCTTTCTTCTGTGCTGTTTCCCAGTTTTTGAATCCTAACAACTGCTTTGATTTGCTATTATAGTGTGACCTGATCCTATGTCTTACACTCCCCTGCATTTACTGTCCTCCCACTCTCTAAGTTCCCCCATCTTCAAACCATCTGACGAAGTGGGATTTTCTCCCATGAAAGCTCATGCAATAAATAAATTTGTTAGTCTTAAAAAGTGCCACAGGACCCCTTGTTTGTTTTACAATGGTATCAGGGTGGTCAGGCTGAGAAGGGGAGAGACACGTGGGGTTGGGTTGAGAAGGGGAGAGATAACAGATCAGGTCATGGGAAGGTGACGTGGGCTGTAGTGCTGCGATGTGGGGCTGGGGCTAAGACATAGGGGGTTTTGATGTGTTGCATACAGCTGGGAATGCTCCCAATTGTGTTGTGCCTTCTCTCCAGGCCCCATCCCCATGTTTCAGATAGCTAGAAGGCCAATTAAGTCAATTTAATTCAACTCCCAGGCTACAGTGGCTTAAGGCAACTTAGTAAAGTCGACTTAACTGCTAAGTCGACTTTACAAGTGAGAGTTATCAGGTTGACAGAGCTGTCCTGGCTCCCCGCTGAGAGTGGGTAGAGGTGTGCCTCGGCATCTCAGCCTGCTCAGAGCTGGAAGCAGGGTCCAGGTGCCCAGACTTCTTGTCCCACGTACAGAAAGGAATGAAGACCAGTAGCTTGGCTCTCAGCTGGGCTTTCTTCTCAATTTCAGTGCTCTAGGGGACTGACAGACCACAGCTGATAGGAGAGGGACTTAGCGTCTACATTGACTCTGCATCTCTCCAACTAAGCTGACATGAGCCCTACATCTCTTGTCAAGGTGGTTTTATTTTTTTGGAAGAAAAGAGAAGTTTTACTGGTGGCAGGGGAGAGGATGGTTGTGGGTACACCAGCAAGTTTGTTTTGTTGACAAAAGCTGACTTTTGTTGACAATAAAATCTAGGGTAGACCAAGTCTAGGAGCTGAAATTACTGAGGGTTTGAAAATCACAAAGAGCTGTCTCAAGGGAACAACCAACAGAAGTCACAGGAAAGAAGCAGGTGTCAGAGGAGTGGCCAGCAAAGTAGATGTTTGGGAGGGCGGCTGATGTAGAAGTGAAGCAAGCAAGGTGCCTCTTTCCCCTCTCCCCCAGCCAGGGTGGGAGGTGAACTCTGCAGCTGCATAGCTGAACCCTGGGTCTGCACTATCCAAGTACAGCGTCTGTGGGTAGGGCGCTCTGAAGGGAAGGACACATCAAAGAACTTCTAGTTGCTGGACTTCAGAACCTGAGGCAAAAGGAAACTGCCCATGATACTCTAGGGTGGGTGTTTGCTCATGATTTTATGCATGTGACTCCTGCTTGTGACAATTTCCTGACTTAATGCTGGGTTACTTTCCCTCTTTTATTAATAGTTTCTTTCCTACTACACTCAGCCTCTGTGCTTTCTAAGACTTTCTAAGCTGCTGGGACACACTGCTGAAAGCTGATGGCAAATGGCTTGCGGTTGACTTTCAGCTATGTCTTCTAGGTGGTAGGACTGCTGGTGCTGACTTCCAGAGTGCGGCAGCGAGTTCATACTCGCTGCTCATTGCGCCCAGAATGTTGGGCCAATGGAGGTGATTTTACTGCCATCAGTGAAGACATACCCTGAGTTTCTGCTTGTTTAGCAAAGGAGCCACTCTGCAAGTACAGCTGACAGAGGGAACTACTTGCTGTTAAACATTTGAAGAGCAGGGTATGACCTATTCCAGCAGAGGGCAGAGGAACATAGGCACTAGTCAGTTTATTACAGCAAACAATAGCTTTTACTTGGAGTTCAAGAGATGATAATGTATTGGCTCAACATTAGCATCCTTCTAGTCTTCTGGAATTTCCGCAGCATTCCAAGATTTATTAGTATTTAACATCAGTGGGCTGGTGATGTCTTCACCAACTGGGGTGTTGTTGGCTAAGTTAGTCAGCCTGGTTGATTTTAAGATGTTTATCCTAAATAGCTGTTGTTTAACATCCTTCTCATTTGCTATCAGACAGGGAAGCACTTCATCATCGGTATGAAGTGATAGAGTCTGTTATCGTGTTTCCAAAAACAAAACAGAAATGTTTATTGACTAGATCTGCTTCTGATGCATATCTAGTAACAATTTTACCATCTCTATCAAGTAATGGCCCTCCACAGCTGTTTTCTCAAACAGTGGGTCACAAGCCACAGGGTTCTAGATCAGGTCCCTTTGTTACTTGGTAGCTCTGTGTTCTTGGAAAATCAGGGCATAGCATCCAGCCACTGAGACTCACCCCACCTCCCATCACCTTCAGCCTCTGCTTGAACCAGAAACCAGAAACAATGAAAGGCAGTGGGAGACACACCTAAAATCCCTTTGAACAAGGGTGCTGGAATTAGGGCAACTCCTCTAGCCTCATCCACATGGAAGATGTGAGCCATTAGGACACTGAATGGACAGCACAAACTTCATTTGCATCAAGGATGGAACCAGAATTAGCATACTGAATGGAGAACCAAGTTCCAAGGCAGGAGTCGCACTGAACTCTGGGACTGGTAAAGCAGAGAAGCACTGCTTGATGGGGGATCTCTGCTCCCGAGACAAATGAATCCATGCCTGCACACACCCAGCCCAGCAGTTATCAGACCAATTCTAGTCAATAGATCTTCAATTGATATCCAACATACTGAATCTGCCTGATTGCATTGTAAGCTCCCTCAAAGGAGTGCCACCCATCACCAGGAATGATCAGCTCCTATTGTCCACCTGAACAAAACACCTCTGGTATACTCCCTTAAGTCATTATTTACCCCAAAACAACCTAGTGTTCTGCCTTAAACCATTGTTTCTTCCCTAGAAAAATCCCTACCCATGTTAGTTAGAGAATGTGTTCTGAATCTGTTCTGATGCCTGATCTATTGCATGGACCTACAAGCTGCATCAGGTCTGCTAGGACTTCACCTTCTCCTTGCTGATCATGGTGGAGGTTCTGCTCGTCTCCAGCACTCCAGACCCTAAGCTGAACAGCCTGGTTCCTGGGTACCTTTGAGCTGCACTGAGTGGTGAGATGACTCCCCCTGCCCACCTGCTTTTCTCTTTTCTTTTTTTCCCTCGTAGTCCAACTATAACTTTCTAAACCTGATCTTTTGTAATCCACATGAGCTAGCTTTCCCCCAATACTATGATTGAAACTGGGTAATATTGTAACTGTTTGATCATTTTCCTCTATTGTATGGTTATCAATATTGTGACTCTTTGGGCATTTTTCTTTCCTTTTGTAATTATTCATAAGTTTTATGTACCTGGCAATAAAGTAACTTTCCTAATCAATCTGATTGCCAGACTTCCTCTGTGTTCTTGGCTTCCCTATATTGCTGTTCAGCAATACTTCTTTTACCTATCCAAAGATCCCTGTGATGCCCAGTTCCTTGTAAGGTTTGCTCATTAAGGGGTTACCAGCATGCTGAACCTGTGACATATAAGGGTGAAAGCTGAAAGTGCTGCTTTGACCCAGCCAGTGAAGTCTAGGGGCATATAAGGGTGACAGCTGAAAGTGCTGTTTTGACCCAGCATGCTCAGATGCATACTCCAGTCTAGTCCGGTGCGGTACAGGGGCACATAAGAGTAGCAGCAGACAAGTGCTGTGTAACCTGGCCTGCTGAGTTCAGGGCCACATAAGGGGTCAGCTGAGAGTGCTGATAGACCTGGTCCATTCAGTCTCACTTAGAAACCCAGTCTTGGGAAATTTAGGTCCTGCGAGGGTGGTTTCATTGGGAGGGATTTGCAGAAGGGAGAAGTAAGCTCCACACAGGCACAAGTGACACAAGCAGTACACTAATAGAATTGCAAGCCCCTCCCCCCATAGAGGAAGTGACCCTAATAAATGAGCAGACCCCGAGTTAATGGGTAAAGTTGGTAAGACCTTGAAAAGTGTGGGGGACTGGAGAATGAGCCCATACCATACTCACTATGAAGCATTGCCTTCTTTCCTAGGATGGACAACAGGGAGCTAAGCTCAGCCCTGCAAGAAAGTGGCCGCTGTTTTGAAGTGAGTGAAGGACTTCTCCTCTGCCCTTGACTTGGTTTGGGGTGATGGTACAGAGGGGGCTGCTACAGGGGGTCTATGCCCCCTCAGCAAAAGGAAGAAGTAGCAGTGGAAGAGGACACTAGGGGTATGTCCACACAGGCTTCTTATTTCGAAAACAACAGAGGTTGTTTCGAAATAAGAAGCGGCATGTCCACACGACGTACCATTATTTTGAAACCATTAAACCTTGCATCTAATCGAAATAGCTGTTGTTTTAAAACAATTGCTTCAAAACAACGGCATTCGGACATGTTGTTTCAAAACAACACCATTGTTTCAAAACAACTGTTTCGAAACAACATGTCTGAACAGCCTTGTTTCGAAATAACCATTTTGAAACAACGGCTATTTCGAAAGCAGGCGTTCCCTTAATTCGAATTAACAAACTGTTAATTCGAATTAACTTATTTCGAAATAAGGACTTTATTTCGAAATAACTCATTTTGAAATGGGTTATTTTGAAATAATGATGTATGTGTGGACATAGCCTAGATGATTATTTTGGAACTCCCCCATCAATGTGGACCCTGGATGGGTTGCAAAAGAGAATAAAATGCATTCAGAGGGTGTGACATAGAGACCCCCATTTCACTGCACTGTTATCAGCTTTTTTCACACCTGACATACCCACTATGCTTAGACACACTGTTGTCATCATCTGTATCTAAAAGCTTGCATGTAAGATACCAATGGAAAACTAATAACTCACTGATCATTAATATTCTTGCAAGATGTATGGATGGGGTGCATACAAAGAGTTATGAATATGTTCTAGAATTGTGTTTTTAAAATGTTTGCAAGCAATCCATAAAGAAAGTCTGGCCTGGACAAAGGAATGTGTATTTATTTGCCTGTCCAGCCTGGTCATCAGGCAGAGACAGTGAAGGTCCATCTACATATACAAGATAAACAAAGCTTGAGCAAGTGGGAGGGAAGCCAGCATGGCAGAAGAGAGCAAATTTCTCTTGGTAATAAAGGCTGGGTCTGAACCTTCAATAAGTAATTGAGTCAAGTGATAGGCTGTAAATCCTTGCTGATGTGTCGAAGAGGTTTGCCTTGGTGGCTGTAGGTGATGGCAGGTGCTATTCTGTTGTTTTCCTTGTTGGGCCTGTCCTGTAATAGGTCACTTTTGAGTACCCATCTGGCTCTGTCAGTCTGTTTCTTTACTTCCACAGGTTGGTACTGTAATTTTATGATCACTTGATAGAGATCCTGAAGGTGTATGTCTCTGTTGGAGGGATCAGAGCAAATTCAGGGGCTTGGCTGATGACAATGGATCATGTAATGTGTCCTGGATGAAAGCTGGAGACATGAAGGTAGGCATAGCTATCAGTAAGTAGGTTTCAAATATAGGGTGGTGTTTATGTGGCCATCACTGATTTGTACTGTAGTGTTCAGGAAATAGATATCCTGTGTGTAGCGGCCCAGGCTGAGCTCGATGGTGGGGTGAAAGATGTTGAAATCTCAGTGGAATTTCTCAAGGCCCTCCTTTCACCTTTCAGATGATGCTGATGTCATCAGTGGCACCTGGGGACAAAAGCTAAGGAAGCATTGTTCTGTTAGCCATGAAAATGTTACCACGTTGTGGGGCCATGCGAGTACCCATAGTGGTGCCACTGACTTGAAGTTATAATTCGTTTCAAAATCTGAAATAGTTGTGGGTGACTACAAAGTCATTAAGTTCAGCTACTAGGTGAGCCATGATATCATTTGGAATAGTGTTCCTGATGGCTTTTAGTTCATCTTTGTGTGGGATGTTGATGTAAAGAGCTTCTAGATCTACAGTGGCACGATGGTGTTTTTTGGAAGCTCACCAATGGATTGTTAAAAAAAAACAAAAACAAGGAGTCTTGTGGCTCTTAAAGATTAACAGATTTATTAATTGAATGTCTGATTAAGTGGGATTTTTCTCCCACAAAAGCTCATGCAATAAATAAATCTGTTAGTCTTTAAGTGCCACAAGACTCCTTGCTTTTTTTGCTTTATTAGACTAACATGGCTGCCCCTTTGGAATAATGGATTGTTGTTTTTCTCTGGAAGTCAGTGGTGTCTCGAAGATATCTGGGAGTGCTGGTGGCGTAGGGCCTGAGGAGAGAGTCCACATAGCTGGACAAGCCAGCCATAAGGATGGCAATCCTTGAGATGACAGGGCATCAGATAAGTGGTAGCCTATGGAATACTGCTGGGCAGGGGTTTAGGGGTGTGTCTGTGTAGACCTGTTCCTGTGGTGCCTCGGGGAAGAATGAAAAACAACTTTTCTATAGTGTAAAAAATAAATTGAAAAAGTATCAAAATTACAGCACAAAATTGTGTGTATCAATGAGAAATCTCTGGTTTATGTTTAATGTTACCCACCCAGTGTGAAGGAGTTTTTTTTTTCCTTGAAACCAGGCAAGTAAAGACAAATAACTGTGGGGAAGGCTAGCATGAATGAATTACCAGAAGTTAAAATTGTGTGGGTTAATATATTATAAATCTCTGTGGAATTGCATCTGCTGGTTTGAGAGGGTTCAAAAGGCTCAGCAAACAATGAGAACAGTACAAAAATAAACCAGCCTTGATATAGGAGTCACTGTCACATGATGCAAAAACTGCACTGTGACCAAGAGTGACAGACTCCATAGCAAAGGTTTAAAGAGATATAAGGCAGGCTTAGAAACTGTGCCTAACAGCTTTTTTTTTGGGGGGGGGGGCAACTAATCTGCATGGATTTAGTGTTTGCATGAGCACAAAGAGTATGTTAGCATAAATACACTATGGGTGCAGGGCAATATGGGTAATGATATTTGGGGTTGATTTGATCACAGATCTGTCAATACCTGTAATTCTACTGAAGGGAAATATGAAATACTGTCTTTGGTGATATGCTATTCTCTGCTTGTTCCAAATCTGTTTGGGTTAGTTAAGGGGTAAAAACTACCCTTTGTTAAAAAGAGACTTGTAAGAGAGGCCACTGCCTGTTTCACCCTGGAAAAAGAAACTGGGGGTGGGGGGTTACATAGCTATTTCTGGACCTATGCTTGAGACATTTGCCTCACCTCCTGGCCCCACTGATAGATCTGGCTGGGTTTCTTTTGAGGCTTTTCTTTGTTATTATAATAGAAATAGCTGTTTGCAGCTATTGAGGTTTAAAAGCTGAAATCACTGAGAGAGGCAAACTCTCTCTCTTTCTCTCTGAGCTGAAATCACTGAAGAGGAACAGCAGGTGGAGTGACTAGTGGGCAGAGCTGGTGGACAGCAGGTGAAGCTAGTGGATGGTGAGAGTGGCTAGCTGGGCTGTGTGAGTGACTGGTGGGTGGAGCTGGTGGACATTGGGTGGAGCCAGTAGACAGTGCTAGTGGATGGAGCAAGTGACCAGTGATTAGCACCAGCGGACAGCTGGCATGAAAGACACTCCCTACATACCCTAGGGTTGGTCAGGAGCCTAGTTAGCACTGATTCTCCAGATCAGTGCTGATTTTGCTAGTGAGTTTACATTTGCTGTTATGATATGTGGGATCATGCTGAAAGCCTGATTAGCACTGATTCCCCAGATCAGTGCCAATTTTGCCATTTAGTCTTGTATGTTCTGTTACGTGGTGTGGGTTGTTGGGAACCTTGCTCCATACTGATTTTCTAGATCAGTGCTGATTTCTGTTATTTGGCCTTTGGAGGACTGTTTGGGTTGACACAGTCCAAGAAGTGTCTACACTTGTCCTGCATTGACCTCAATAGGTTGACCATGGTTCCATGTCATTTGGGGGAACAGTGTTCCTTTGTCACCGTAATGGGGCGTTTTGGTCAGCCTGAGACAGCTTTGAGTGTAGACACTGTGGTATTGGCAGATTGGTTCATGCTACGTCTCCAAGACCTCAACTGAACACTGACAAACACACCACTGAATCCGCTCTGGCTCACCTGTGTGCTAGTATTGTTAAAATAGATATTAGACCTAGAAAAATGTGTTAAATATTTAGATTGGGGTAGTCAGTTACTTTTTGTCTTCATCCAAATGTGCTGGTCAAGGCATAATCAAGATTCAGATTCCAGAGAAAGCCGTACAGAAATAATAATAATAATGACAAAAATATTTTATGGTACGTTTAAAATCATCTGGCAATTTAGATTTGGCCCTTGGTTCACTATTGATTACCCCTGGTTTATACCTCATGGAATGCTTGCAACTAAAAGCATCCACTAATCTTGTTTACAATATCTGTACCCCACATTACAAGATAAAGTTTAAGTTTTTGCTTTGTAACAGTGTTTGCTTCTCTTCTGACTGGCAATTTTACAAATTGTGAAAGTCTAGTTCGCCACAGGATGTGTTATCACCTGCCCAACAAAAGGAAGCCCATCTGCTCAGACTGGAGCTCAAGCTCCAAAACTTGGCAAGGAGAGAAGGTCTCAGAGCCTGGAGTCCAGTCAGAGTGGGCCTATCTATACTGTTATTTCTATCTGATTAACACAAGCAAGTCAGATGACCCAGACACTGAGACTCACTGCCATATTTGATTTTTCTACTGTAGTGTAGACATAGCCTGACTGGCATCCAGGTTAGCGTAGCCAGGCTTTGGATGTCTCCCCTGCAAAGACATACTTGAGTTACTGCATCCTCACCAGTTCTGCACCTCCCTGCATGTGTCACTAGGATTTCTGGGGCAGGTACCATGGTTCTTTTCACTGAGATGGCCTAGAATTGCTTCTCAGTCAGTATTAAGAGAACTTGTCTGTCCTATGAGGAGATTATGAGAAAACACTGGAGAACTATCAGTCACTCATGTGATTGATTTATCCTGCATCTTCACTGCAAAACAAGCTGGTGGCTTCCATTCCAGGTAAAAGCAGATTCTGCGTCTTAAACTCTAATCTGTACTCCCAGCTGGTTAAACTAACCCAGGGTTAAAACATCTCTGTTTGGGTAGAAGGTTTTTCAGCATGGACAGCAGAGAGGTTTAGGCTCAGTATTCTCCCCAGGACTTGAAATTGGGTCAGGGGTGTAGGGGGACATGTAGGGGAGTTTTGGGAGTGATCACTAAATTGGTATAACACTGTTTCTAGTTGACAACTGGAGGGAGGTGTTGAGAAATTCAGGGGTGGTATAAGGGGGACGGTAGAGGGGGTGTTAAGGAAATCCCTATTTGGGCTAAAACCCAGGTAAACAGCCAAGGTTGACTGCAGTGAAGAATCAGCCTTTTCCATATATTAATTATCTGGGAAAGGAATTACATGATTTTGAACATACTTGAGCATGACAAGATATGGTAGAGTGCACTCTGCACCTCAAAAGGGCTCGAGTCTCTGTTACTGCATAGTAGGAGACTGGAATTCTTTCCACGTCTGCTGTGGAGCATTCAGTGGCCTATTCCTCTTCATCAAGGCCTAGTCAGATATTGGTGGTTTTGCCCTATTAAAATAATTTTTTTCCTTCATCAAGCTTGTTCTACCTACCATTTGTTTCTATTGTATCAGAGCTAAACCCTCTCCTCTTTGTTAATAAGGGCAGAAGTCTCTCCGTTAAGTTAACTTTTAGCCTGATTCAAAAGTTGTGAATTTATAATTTGATCTGTAAGCTGATAAATGGGGAGCGGCTGCCCTAGAATGTTAGTTGAGGCACAGCAGTTTAGCACACTCTTAGCTGATGACAGAATCTCACTCTGAACAAGGCTAACTTGGAAGAGTGGATCATGTAAAATGACATCTTTTTACTCAAGTTGCTCCCAATATGTGTTCAAACATGGAGATGGTCTCAAAAGAAAGGGGGGAAGCATTGCAACATTTTAAAAGTTAATCTCATTTTTGCTGAAAGTTTCTGCCCAACTACACTTCAGAGTTGCACTGTGCCACCCTCTTGACTTTAGACATTTTAAAAAATAAAAAAAAATAACTCTTGTTTGTTGTATTGTGTCTCAAGCACTCTGGAAGAATGAGTTAGGTCTATGAATCATTATCCACAGATTTGTTAATGAAGTTCCAGTTGCAGGGGCAAATGCCAAATACCAGACCTGAAAACCCAGCTGGAGATTATTTTAAATGATCTGACTTTTTGTCCTTCAGTATTTCCTAATATTTCTATCTATCTCCTTTCCTCTCATTCTGGTACCTAGAGTTACACTTTGGATATGTTTTTTCTTGTGAACCTGGAAATAAAGATTGTTTTTAGCACATGATACTATGTCATCTTTTAAAAGAAAGACATAAAATACATATGTTTGCTTTGAGGAGAATCAGACTGGCTTTGCTGTTTAGTCATGTGTTTCTTTCATGATTCTTTACCTTGAATATGGCAGACTCTCCTGGGATGTGGGATGTGTCTGGAGAGAAAATAAGTTCCACTTGTTCTTCCAAAAGGAGAATCATTCAGACATTTCTGCATTATGACTTTGTGGTTGAAGTTAGGCTCAGGCTGTTGTTTGAAATTGATATTCATGACATAACTTGACTATTCTCCCCACTGGGACTCTTGGAGTAGTGGGTCCTGACAGTGTCTCATCAGCGATGGCCAAATACTGGAAGTACAGAATAACAATGGTAATGAATCTGATGGGAGCAGGACACTTTAATTTCTATCTGTTTTTTCTTGTAGTTATTTTACATTTTGTTGCTGTCTCTTCAGTATTCCTTCTGGGGCAGTCTTGGGACCAGTTTGGTCATTTACCACCAGCCAACCCTGAACTGTTCCTCTATACCTGTAAAGTCTCTGCCTACATGGTTTAACATTCATTGTTTCATGCAACTGAGCAGAAACAGTGACACCTCTTTGGAGAAGGAAATGACGTAGATGGGAGACTGGTTATGTTGTTGAGTTGTCTGAGAAGAAGAGAGCAGGTGGTAAGGGGTGAGGAAGAGGTGGGACACAAAGGCTGCCTTTCCTTAGGGGTTTGATGTGTTTGTTAATACTAGATAGTATTGTGATTAGATGATAGAATACTTTTCTACAGTTTGCTATTGCCGAAAACTCAGCTGGGGAGGTAGATATACTTACAACTCACTACCATTATATTTAAATATACTTGACTGTCTTTAGCTTGTCCCCCCTCCCAATTATAATAATACTCTCTGTCACAGGATGCATATCCATGCACCTGTAGGTTATGATCCATGTAACTTTTCTGTTCAATTTTGCAATGTAATGGTATGATTTGATACCAATTATGCCATATATATGCCATATATGCCACTCTCCCAGCTAAGGAGTCACAGCCCCGAGTGCTCCTACCACCACTGGGACCTCTCTCTCTCTCTCTCTCTCTCTCTCTCTCTCTCTCTCTCTATATATATATATATATATACAGCTAGTCCTCACTTAGTGACCTACTCGTTTAGTGACCCCTCAGAGTTATGACCGGCTCTCTGATGAGTTGGTATTATGGCGATGTACGAGAACTCACATCAACTCTCTCAGATTACCTATATTTACAGTACACTATGCAAACTAAGTTCAGTACATTAGAGCTTAAAACATTTAAAATATATATGAAAAATGTTATAAATGATGCAAAGGTGACATTAAAACTATCTACCGATGGTTGAAAAACCCACTACCAGTAAAGTACATTATGCCTGAAATACCGGTAAGGGCTGCTCCTTGTTTAGTGACCAATTCGTTTATCAACCGGGTTTCAGGGACGGAACCCGGTCACTAAGTGAGGACTACCTGTATATAAAAAATTCCTCTCTCACCCCCTATGGGTGATATGTGTCATCCTCAACCTCGGGTCCTCTACCAGAGGCCTGGGAGTTTGAGGGTTCTGCGCAGTATCTTAGCTGTTCCTAGCACTGCACTCTTCTGGACAGAGAGCTCTGATGTTGTTCCTGGGATCTGTTGGAGCCACTCTCCCAGCTTAGGAGTCACAGCCCCAAGTGCTCCTACCACCACTGGGACCACTTTGGCCTTCACTTTTCACATCCGCTCTAGTTCCTCTTTCAGGCCCTGGTACTTCTCCAGCTTCTCATACTCCTTCTTCCTGATGTTGCTGTCACTTGGCACTGCTACATCTATCACCACCGCTGTCTTCTGGTCCTTGTCTATTACCACGATGTCTGGTTGATTGGCCAGTACCTGCCTGTCTGTCTGGATCTGGAAGTCCCACAGGATCTTAGCCCTGTTGTTCTCCACGACCTTCTGTGGGATCTCCCATCTGGTCTTGGGAGGGTCTAGCCCATACACTGTGCAGATGTTCCTGTACACAATGCCAGCTACTTGGTTGTGCCGTTCAGTGTATGCTGTTCCTGCCTGCATCTTACATCCTGCCACTATGTGTTGGACTGTCTCTGAGGCCTCTCTGCACAGTCTGCACCTTGGGTCCTGTCTAGTGTGGTAGACCCCTGCTTCAATGGATCTGGTGCTCAGTGCCTGTTCTTGTGCTGCTATGATCAGTGCCTCAGTGCTGTCTTTTAGTCCAGCTTTTTCCAGCCACTGGTAGGATTTCCCAATGTCAGCCACCTCAGCTATCTGTCGATGGTACATCCCATGCAGGGTCTTGTCTTGCCATGGCACTTCTTCTGCTTGATCTTCCTCCCATGTCTGCTGCTGCCTCAGGCATTCTCTCAGCAGCTCATCTTTGGGTGCCATCTTACTGATGTACTCCTGGATGCTCTGGGTTTCATCCAGGACAGTGGCTTTGACACTCACCAAACCCCGCCCGCCTTCTTTCCGGCTGGCGTACAGTCTCTGGGTGTTGGACTTGGGGTGGAAACCTCCGTACATTGTGAGGAGCTTCCGGGTCTTCACATCGGCAGCCTCCATGTCCTCCTTTGGCCAGCTCACTATACCGGCAGGGTATCTGATGACTGGCAGGGCGTACCTGTTGATGGCGTGGATCTTGTTCTTCCCGTTGAGCTGGCTCTTCAGGACCTGTCTTATCCTTTGGTGGTATATATATATATGTGTGTGTGTGTGTGTGTGTGTGTGTGTGTGTGTGTGAAGTGTGTTGTATGGTTCAGAGAGCCTGGAGAGGTGGATGACAAAGACCATGCAAATTGAGCTCCCTGGCTCAGATGAAACAAAGAAAATCCCTTTGGCCCAGGAGATGGAGAAGCAGAAGGGGGTTTGGAAAACAAATCCAGACACTTGACAAATCCAGACAAAGACTATTTTGAAAACAACTCCAAAATACTGAACCTATTCACATGGCCAGGAGGGCCAAGAGTGGCTGAACACCACCAGTAGGCAGTCTTCTCAGTGAGAATGAGGAGAATAAACTAGAGAGTAATCCTAGAATAGTGTTATTAAATTAGCATGCCTTTTATATCTTTTATTTGCTTGTAGTAAACCCTGACTCCTTTATTAAATTATTGTGCATTGATTTGCTCTATACCCACTTAAACTTGTATCATAATCAGTTAAGGAGTATTAGTTTTATCTAAAGCTGTGTAGACTTTAGAGGGTGTGAGTGAGCAGAGCTGAATAATCTCATTTCTTTCTCAAATGTGGGAACCAGAGTCCATTAACCTAACAGTGATTGGGGTTAGGGCCCTGATCCCTGTAAGATAGTAGTTCCCTGTGTGGAATATGGGGGCTGGCATGCTCACTAAGGGACTGTCCTCCAAGTGGCTGGAAAGCACATATCCGCTGCTTGGGACCAATTACACACAGGGTGCTGGTGTGAACTAATTCAGGAGTGAGTGGCCATTGGGCAAAGTGGGGTGAGTCGGGGTTCAAGAGTGGCTATCGGGAAGACACGATGGCGCATTAGACTAGATTTTGGGAGGGTAACATCACACTCTCAAACTGTCTGTCTTTCTCAGCCCTGAACTTACCTCCTTGAATAGGCTATATTTGGGACCATCATCTCTAAAGAAGCATCCTAGGAATGTTTAAATGTTCACATTTATGCCTCTTTTCATATGTATCAAAAGTAATTATTTTTCCTCCTGCTGTATGTGTGTGTTTTTCCCCAACTTGCCAAAGGGGTAAAATTATGGGAGCATTTCTGTTCAGCCTTATTTGCCTGGTTGATCTTTTCTAATTTTTTTTTTTAATTGCCAAGTCATTTTGTGGAAGACCGAAAATTTGTAAGAAAAGATGAAAGATGTTGTACCCATTCAAAAGTCAGACATAACAGCCTCACCAATGGATTTCAGATTTGGGGCTTCTCTGGAACCACCATGACTATTTAACTTGTTTCCTTTATTAATAATATTTTGTATTACAGGGCTAATTATACGACAGGAGGCAGTCAAGCCACACACAAATGGTAGACATTCTGCAAGTCATGTAATTTCTACACTTCAGTATCCAGATAAATATATAAGGTGTGCTGCTGCTGATTGTAACTTTCCACCTCTAAGAGTGTACACAACCTCAGAGTAAGCTAATCATTAGTAAATTAAATTCATTCTTCTTCCACCAAAAGAAGTAAATGAAATGAAAGTATCATTAGAAAATTCCTGTTTGAAAACACTACTAGAGCCAGTCATGCCTGTTCTGAATAGAACCCTTTTAAGAACACATATTAGGGCTTGGTAGAGGGGATTTTCAGACTCAGCTGGGGTGGATCAAATGATTTGTTGATGAGCATCTGATTCCCCCAAAGGCTGACTGAATAGCTGAAGATGGGAGCTAGAGGAAGCAGGCTGTTTTTTGTGGTAGGTCATGAAGTAGGCTGACTGACCACTCATAGTGAACTGGGTAAGAGCTGTCAGAGGCAGGAAGGTTTTAGCAGTGAAGCTCCTGGGTGAGGGGAATTGTTTTGCTGTTAGACTTATGTTAAATGGTTTTATCTGCAAGGAGGATTACTAGAAATTATGCACGCCACCAAAAAGTGGTGCTTTGAAGAAAGTGTGTACAGATCTTGGTCTTTTCTGGGCTGTGGAAACAGGTCAGCAGTTTACAGTGGGCTTTGCCAGTAAAACTTCTTCTCAGGTAAGTTGCACAAAGAGATATCCTAATTAGAAATTGGCATTAGCTAGCAGCCATGCCAGTTAGTCAGCTAACCAATTCAGTAAGCCAAAAACATAGATGCATTATGAACTTTAGCTTAGTTTCTAGCTAATCTAGCTCAGCACAGTAGCAATTGCCTGCAGGCAGAAATAACATTTTACTTACATGTACTAATGTGATAGGTATTTCACTTTTGTTCTCCAGATGGTGTTGGATTATTTTTACCCATTTTCAATATATTATCCACAAATAGCTCTGTTATGAAGTTAATGATGTTTGCTTAGTGTTTACTGATGTTGTACGTATAATTGAGCTGTTATACAGGGAAGCTGATACTCACCTCCACTCCTCCCCAGCAATGGGGGTCAAGCCGGCAAGCTTCAGCTGAGCAATCCCCGAGGGTTGAAAGGCAGTGGCCTCTGTCTAGTTGCCAAGGTAGGGAAATCTGCCTAGCAAAACTAGGAGGGCACCATGTTGGAAAGGAGCTGTGGGCAGATATTAGAGGGTCGTGTGCAAGGCTTCGAGAATGCTCGCTGTATAACCCAATGAGGAGCGTTTGGGCATGAATAAAGGGACTTGCTGATTGGTTGAGGGGGTGAGTATATAAGGGGCTGTGCTGAGGAGATCCGGGCTGCATTGTGCCACCTCTGCCAGTGTGAGGAACCCAGTTGTGCTGTTGAAGGGGGTTCCCCCTGAGAAGAGAGAAAGAGAGGCCCTCACGATACCACCTCATGCAGGGACTGTGTGTGTGACTACTGGACTGCTACCCTCCCAAACCAAAAGGAGCCTTGGAGCCTCAAGGACTGAGCAGTGTGTGAATTCCTGGTTATTTTAATTAGGGCCTCAGTCTGAGAGATTGAGAGCTCCTGGCAGGCTCTGAAGACAACCGCCTCATAGAAGCAGGGCCGTCCTTAAGGGGGGGCAGGCGGGGCAACCGCTCTAGGCCCTGCACTTTGGGGGGCCTTGCACTTTTGGGGGATCCCACGCAGCTGGCTGGAGTAAGGAAGCAGGGAGCTTTTTCAAGCTGTGGGACTAGGGAGCAGCCCCGGCTGGTCAGGGAAGGGGGAAGGGAATTGGGACAGGCAGCGTTTGGTTACAGGAACTTTTAAGTAGCCACCTTCCCACAACTGCTCCCTGAGGGGAAGAGAAAGGGCAAGTGCTTGAGACAAAACTTATGGAGCCAGCCTCAGTCAAGCAAATGGGGACAAAGTTAGGAGAATGTCACATCCCCAACCTTTACAAAACAGGACCTCCTCTTTGAATTTACATCAGCATCTCCAGAAGGTGTTTGAGATATTAAAGAACTTTTTTCCTTCTACATTTTCAGTCTTCAGGGATGTCTTTTCAAGCAAACTTCTCTGTGCAGATAATCATCTATTATACCTGAGAGAGAAGACCCCAGGCTAGTGCTCATATGGAAATACTGGGTTTTTAGGGTTAATTGCCATCAAACAACACATTAAAGAAGGTTTTTGTCCTTCCTTCTGCACTGTAAATAAGTCCCATTGTCATTGATTGCAGGCAGACCTCCAGTCCCAAAGCATGGCAAAGAGGAAAGCAACTGTGGCCATGTAGGTCTAGTTTAGTGAAACAAACAAGGAATCCTGTAGCATTTTTAAAGACTAACAAATTTATTTATTAGCTTTTAAAAGTGCCACAAGGCTTCTTGTTTGTTTTACATCAGGGTATCTGAGAGAAGGCCAAAGGTCCCTTGTTTCTTCCTCTCATCCTCAAACAGTACCTGAGTTTCATTACTTAGATCACCTGCAAAGCAATGAGGAATGTATGAATACATATATTAAAATAAGATGGAAGAGGAGAGAGTCAGGCAGCATAAAGGAAATAACATACATTAGACAATTGGAATCCAGTGCTTTAAGGTGAGAGAGGACCTGAATTTATTTCTTGATATCATCCAAAAATAGCATCTCTCTCGCTGAATTTTCAGTTTAACAAAAACTTGATCTAAGAAATTATTAAACTTGTAAAATTGTGTGCCCATCTTGAACAGAAAACCAGAACCACAAAGAAGAGTACCTCCAGATGTTCCTGTCCACTTGGCTGTGAGGTTGATGAAATATCACCATGACACATTCAGTATTGCCTACCCTAAACATCAAAAATAGTCACAAGTCTGGCTTAAATATATTATTAAAACTCACTTAAAAATAAAGAGATGTTTAAAGAAATAATAATTGGTGGGGAGCTATTTTCTCTGACTCCTGGGTTTTGAGCCTTTAGGATAAGGTCAGGTCAGGTTTTTCTGCTTTTCTCTGCAACTTTTTAGCCTGAGGGCTAGAAATTTATGATTTTATTAAAGAAAAATTGACACTGCCCAGTGTTCCCTCTAAGCTGATGATGCAGCTGAACAAGTTATGGGTGCACAAGTTATTGGGGAGCCAGCGGGCAGCAGGGAAGAAGCCTGTTGGGGCCTGGAGAACCAGCAGGGAAATTGCTCAGTTGCATCATCAGCTTAGAGCAGTGGTTCCCAACCTTTTTCAGGCTGGGAACCCCTTTGTAACAAAAAGAAAAAAATCTTTGTTCCCCCCCCCCCCCAGCTGATTATGTAATCTGTCCTGCATGGGCAGACTCTGGCCCGCACCAGTGGGACAGCTGGAGAGCAGCGCTGCCACCACCATTGCCTGCGCCACCAGGGAGCTGAGCCCCTGCCCTTGCCCCTTCTGGGGAGCTGCTGTGGCTCCATTCCCCTGCCAGGAGACAGCCACAGACGGGGAAAGGCAGCCCTGGCAGGGAGCATCAGGGCTGTAGCTGGATTCTGGCCCCGGGTAGGGAGAGGCTCTGCAGACCCCCTGCAAAGTGTCTGTGGACCTCTGGGGGTCCCTGGACCACAGGTTGGAAACCACTGGCTTAGAGGGAACATTGCACTGCAAAGTTTAAAATGGGGGGGGCCTCCGCACAAACTGATTCGCCCTGGGCCCCGCTCCCCCCTAGGGATGGCCCTGCATAGAAGTCCCTGAAGGCTGGAGCTCTGTTGGAAGGCAAGTTCTGGGGTTATAGACATTGTAAAGGGGTGAACAGACATTTTGTTGTAAGGACAGGCCCAAAAGTAGATGGGCTGCGTCCAGACCAGACCAGAGGATTCTTTGTGGGACTTTCCCTTACTTGTAGATGACATCGCCATCCGGTGAAGCAAAACTGTAAGGTGCGGTCCAGGAAACTGGATCCCACTATCCAACTCTGAAAGGTGGGGTTACCTCACCAAGGGAGGGGTTGGTGTTGTTGGAGCCTGGGCACAGGTTTGGACTCTGGTCTCCCTAAAGGAGGGGTAGTGATCATAACACAGGTCTGGGAGGTTCGAGTAAGTCAACCAAAGGATGGGGGCGATCTTGTTGTGAGACTCCTTGAATAGGGTTTCTGGTTAATATAAGTGATTCTGATTGAGGTAATGTGTATCTTATTGCTGTCTGTACTTACTGCATACTTACCTATTCAAAGGAGCCTGTAATTATCTCTCATTTCCCTTCCCTTTTTCCCCTTTGATTAATAAATTTCAGATTTTGTTTAAGTACAAGCTGCTGTGGGTATCTGTGAACTCTCACTGGGCAAAGCTGAACACACAGGTTGATAGATGCCTGCAGGAGGAGAGCTTGCAGTGAGGGGTCTTGCAAAACACAATTCCCTGTTTTAACAATGGGACTCTCCTTGCTTTCAACAACTGCTTGCTTACAGTGGCACCCACAAGACGGAAGGTTTTTCTCAGAGATGCGAGATGGCACAGTCCCTATCACGAAATGCTCAGAGAAGTAGGCAGAGGAACAACAAACTCGAAATTTTCCCATAAATCATCCAGATTTGCTGCACAGCAGAGATGGATATTTAAGAAGCCCTTAAATATGAAGGAGGTACAATCTTTGTGGGTAACCTCAGGGATGTCGTATTGCGTTTAGGAAGAAGGCTCAAAAGTGACACTGGAAGAGGCTGGCAGGCAAAGGCAGCAACACTGATAGAACTGAATGAGCACGAGGTAATATAATCTTGGTAAGGCTTACTGAGTGCAGTGGGGCACAGTTACAGAGAGCTGTCATGAAGTGATGAAAAGAAGCTTATGTGTCGTGATGATGGATGGCATACCAGATGGAAGCAAGTGTACAGTGCCTGGAGTTAGCTGCAGGTTTGAGTCTGTAATATTTGTGGAGATTATCGGGGACTCTGTTGCAATCTTCAAGTCAAATCTGAGGTCCTTAAAGGAAACCCCCCAAAGGAAGTCAGATTAGTAAATTTTGGTGAGTTAGTGATGTGACTATTTGATCTTTAATGTCTACACCTACTCGGGTGTGTAGTGTCACTGATTAAATGAAACTAGTCCTGTGAGTTGTTCCTGTGTAATGGCTGCAGCATTTAAGCACAGTGTTTATAACCTGTTATAAATTTCCAAGTTCCACCCCCAAAATAAGCTCCACCCATTTCTCTACTCCTCCCTGATTCGACCTCAACTGGTGTATTGTGTCCAGTTCTGGGCACCTCATTTCAGCATAGACGTGGACAAATTGGAGAAAGTCCAGAAAAAGGCAATGAAAATGATTAAAAGTCTGGAACACTTGACTTACAAAGGAAGATTGTAAGAGCTGGGTTTGTTTAGTCTGGAAAAGAGAAGACTCAGGGTATGTCTATACTGATTGTGGCGAATTCACCACCATCAGTTTGCCTTTCTGGGAGTGGATCACGGCAAGTATGAATTCACCGTGCTGCTCCCGGAAGCTGACCCCAGAAGTCTTGGGGGTCAGGGTGTGTAGGGGTAAGCAATTTGCAGTTGGCTTTCCCCTGATAAGTACTGGCGGCTTAAAAAGTTGCCACCAGTTTTGCCAGGAATTTTACATTTCTTGTGTAACTGGTGGACAGCTACCACCAAAAAAGCCTCAAGTGTAGACTAGGGCTGAGAGGGGACAGGATAACAGTTTTCAAGCACCTAAAATCTTGTTACAAGGAGGAGGGAGAAAAATTGTTCTCCTTAACCACTGATAATAGGACAAGAAGCAATGGGCTTAAATTACAGCCAGGGAGGTTCAGCCTAGATATTAGGGAAAAAATTCCTAACTGTCAGATTGATTGAACACTGGAATAAGTTGCCGTGGCAGGTTGTGGAATCTCCTACACTGGAAGTTTTTAAGAGCAGGTTAGAGGAACACTGGTCAGGGATGGTTTAAGAGGGTACGTGTTCGTGCCTTGAGTGCAGGGGACTGGACTTGATGACCTCTCCTGGTCCCTTCTGGATTCTATGAGTCATCAAAATGAGGTACCACACAAAGTAGACTGTCCAGCTAGAACAATGCTGACAGAAAACTATTAGCACTGGGCTCCTGAGTTGATACTGACCACAAAGAAAAGAGCAATTTTTCCAGGATCTTTGCCGACTCTGTAGTCATCTCTGCATCAGTTACACTCATTTCCTGCTTTTTAGGGTTTCTTCACAGCTAGGTCAAGTAGAACCTCATATATAATGAAAGCTGGGCTTCTGGAGAACAAGATAGTAGCTTCAGAAAGGGGCTAGTATGTTGTGTGAATGTTTTGTTAGCTGTTCTCAAGCCTTGATAGAGAATGGGAAACATGGCAGGGCTTTAAATGTCCCATACAGCTGGTAGATGTTAATATTTTCAGAGGCCCAGTGGGTTATTTGCTTTTTGGTTAAAATTATAGCTCTTTGTAAAGAAACAAACTTAAGTTGCTTCAAATATTAACCTTCAGGGGAATCCCCAAGCCGTATTACAGACCAGTCTGTACTCATGCAGCTTCATTAATATATTCTGGAGAGAAGTGAGCTATGAAAAGTGCCTGGATCAGCGCTTTTGGAGAGTGAAACCTTGAGTTTATCCACCAGACAAGTATAACAAGGCACTGTATGCTTCCTTTCACCATTTCAGCAACATGCCTCAATTCTTTACTAGAAACAGCACTTTGAAGTTTGAAGGATAATTGTCTCCATGTGTCACGCGGTATACAATGGGCTATGATCTATGTAACTTTTCTGTTAATTTTTGCAATGTAATTGTATGGTTTGATGCCAATTATGCCATGCAAGTTTCCCTTTGAATGCTCTACTGTGGTGGTCCTTGCAGCATCATGTATGTATACAGATGTGAAGCATGTTATATGGGACAGATCCTCAGCACTATCTTTAGCATGGAGGCTGGAGAATTACATGACAAGGTCATGCAAATTGCCCTCCCTAGCTCAGGCAGAGTTAAAGAAATCACCGCAGACCAAGAGGAAGGGGGGTCCGAGGGGAAAAGGGAGAGAAATGCAGACACTGTGTGTTTGTGTGTGTGTGTGTGAGAGAGAGAGAGAGAGAAGCTGCTGGCTTTTGCCAGAGAAAGACCATTGCAAGATACCAAGCCTGTCCATGTGGCCAGGAGGGCATGACCTGGCTGAGCACCACCAATAGTCAGTATGAGGAGTATGACTAAAGAGTAACCTTGGAATTGCGTCAGTAGAATAGCATATATTTTACATCTTTTATTTACTTATGGTAACTTCTGACTCCTTTATTAAATGATTGTGCATTGATTTGCTATATACTCACTTAAAATCATATCCTAATCCATAAACAAATATTTGTTTTGTCTAAAGCTGTGTGACCTTTAGAGTGTGTGGATGAGTGAGGCTGGGCCTATCCATTTCTATGTTAAATGGACAGACATGAGTCTATGGTGGTCAGGGGAGTATCTCAATTCCTGTAGGATGAAAGTTCACACTGTGGTATCTGGAGGCTGGGGGTTCTCACATGGGGATCGTTGCCTGAGTGGCCAGGGGGTGTACACCCACTGCTTGGAACTGACTACATGCAGGAAACTAAGATGGACTGACTCAGGAGTGAGTGATCACCTAGCAAAGTGGGGTAAGTTGGGGTTCAGGAATGGAGATCGGGGGGGGGGGGGTCACAGCAGCACATCAGACCAGACTCTGGGAGCAGTCTGTCACACCATACCCATTTTGTCATTGTCTTCTCTTCTGAGGCTGAAAAAACCAGTTCCTTTCACGAAGGCCACCAAACTATCATCAGATAGTAATAACTTGCTAATTCAAGGACCTACACTTGATTTAAACTGGCATCATGGAATTGGAAAGCCCCTTATTCTATTACTAGTGTCCTAAAATATATTCTACCCCACTATCCATTTTCCTGAGAAATTATTACAGACAATTAAATGGAATAAGCTACATCTCCATTCACTTGCACGATGACCTGATGGGTGTCCAAAGGGCATAGATAGCACTTTCTGTCACCATGAATCAGATTCCAGTTTCAGGTGCTCCCTCTGCAATGTTGGCAGTGCTTTTGCCTGTTTTCCCAAGAGAAAGTTTTTTCAATATTTAACTGATTGAAACAGTTGTGCAACAGTCATGCTTTGCCTTGCTTATCTGACTAAAAGACTGCTCATATAGAAACTTGGCTAATTTATTTAATAACTTGCTAGGATGCATTGCCCTTCTTGACAGTGCATTGATTAAAATGGAACATCCATAAAGTAGAGAGTTACATGGCAAATACCAACATGAAATCCAAGATGTGCTGATTTTTCTTTATAGTTCTTTAAAATAAATAATATAAATAAAAGAGAGTGCTCTGTGTAGAGCAGGAGTCTCAAACTCAAATCAACACAAGGGCCGCATGAGGACTAGTAGAGGGCCGCATGAGGATTAGTACAGTAGCCCAAGGGCCGCACCACTGAAACATTTCCATACAATGATATTGCAAGTATTGGTAATGATCATGTCACTGTGGGATGCAGGAAATAGTTTTAGGGGCCGCATGCTGCATGTTTGAGACCCCTGGTATACAGCGTTACTTATTGCTTAATGCTCATGTCTTAATGGGTGCCTGAGCCAGCTCTCATTGAGAGTTAGACTAGGCCCTAGATTGCATGCTAGACAGTTTCATTTCTGTAGGTCTGTTAAACTGCACCATAGTTAATTTGGTCACTGTGATTTATGCAGAAAAAGTCTCTAAACCCATGATGTGTTGAATGGCATCAAAGTAAAAGCTTTGATTTTTATTGTGATCTGCTTTAACTAAATATTCTATGTGGGCAACTATCAGATGACTGAAAACGTATTATGTATAAAATTAAAACAGTGTCAAAAAATGCTAAGTAGTTACAGTGCACTAAGCTGAGATTTTACGAAGCTTTGGATTTGCTTTGAAGTCCCTTGTTTCCCTCTGCTTGCCAAAGCAGGGAAATTATACCACTATAAGCATACCAGTATACTTCCCTATACTCTTATTCTGAAATGATTATATGGCTCAGTCCTACCTGGATGGTGGATTGTTAAGAAACAGAAAAAGTATGGAATTATTGGGGCATTTTTGTGTGGGGATAGGGGGAAATATATGTACTTGATTTAGTTTGGTGTGTGTGGGAGGAAAGAATAATTTCTCAAGGGATTTCACATGTATTGTCAATGAAAGCAGAACACTTTTGAGGGAGCTGCAACTGAAATGTTCTTCTCGTATTCTAGTTACCCGGAAAAACCACGAGTGAGTAAATAGATTTTAGCAACGTGCCCAGACCGTCAACAAACTCGAGCTCTGTCTGACAACAAGGGAAAGTGAATTCCAGGGTTGAAGGCCTTCCATGGTGATCAGCTTATCCTCAGACAAACAAACCTGTGGATTGTTGCTTGTGTGTCACAACTGATCTGAACTGCCAGGTTGACACACTAAGAAAGAAGCTATCAGTTAAATTATGCAAGGAAGAAACCATCTTGTGGAATGCTTCTGTGGCCTTTTTCTTTATGTAAAATGTCTGGGATCATCTAAAATAACTCAGATCACAACTAATAAATGAAGGAGTTAAATATCAGAAAAGCAGAAAAAGGAGGAAAAGGCAAGCGATAAAGTTTAGATACTATTCCATTAGCACTCTGAATTAATATTCAATCACACAGATATATTTCCACACAGCTAAACTTCATTATTTCATTACTGAAAATGCTTTTAGATCCATCGTACAGTCATCTGACTCAGGATGATCTTCTCCAACAGCTGAGATTTTTAACACTGAAATCTTCTAATGTAGCTTTTGTGGGCCTGTTTTCATCTCACTTTACAGCAATTTTACCTGGCTATAATTCCACTAATTTTCTTCTGATTTACATGAGATAAGTAGACTCTGTGGTTTTCAGTCTTGCAAAAATTATAAATCTGTAAACTATTTTTTAAAAAAAAGTGCTTTTCTTCAGATTTGCTATTAAAACTGTGAAGCTGTCACCCTCAGTGCTCACCACTGTTTATCTGTGCTGAATGTAAGACACAAGTAAGTGTATGTTTTGATGCTAATGTCCAAGTAAAAAATTCTACTCAGATGCTCATTTTTTATCCATCTGAAACAAGACAAGCCAGCTGCAGAAAAATTGTACTATGGCGGGTCTAGCAGCATAGCACCAGTTCAAAGCAGCCTTTTGGTTTACCAATTTAGATATTTCAGGAAAGATTTTTACTCTGTCTCTTGTAATGCATGTACTGGATTCAGAACTGTAATTAGAAATTTTCAAACCTGGGGCAAGCAGCCCCAGATGTACCCCCACCCCTGCCCAGGGCCCAATCCAGGGGCGGGAAGCTCCTGCCACCGTTGGCAGATGGGGGGGGGGGGGGGGTTCCTGGATCTGTCCCCAGCCACCACTGGAGGCAGCAGGAAGCTTGCTCTGCTGTTGGCAGGCTGGGAGGATCTGCATCTCTCCTCAGCTGCCACTGGAGGTGACAGGAAGCTCCAACTGCTGCCTCTGGTGGTGGCTGGGGACGAATCCAGATCTCCACGGCCTGCTGGTGGCGGCAAGGGATCCCTACTGCTGCGGCAGCACTGGGGAATTGGATCTGTCCACAGCCACCACCAGAAGGCAGTGCAGGAAGCCCCAGCAGTGCTGGAAGTTCTAGGTGCTGAATTTTAGAAGGTGCAGGGGATGGATCCAGCTCCCCATGGCAGCTGGGGACAGATCCGGATCCATCCCCAGCTGCTGTGGGAAGCTGGATCTGTCCTCTGTGCCCCCTAAAATTCAGCACCTGGGGATGTTGCCCTGCTTGCCCTGGCCTAGTTACAGCCCTGGCTGGATTACACATATTCTTAATCTGCTGCTGTTATTCCAGATCTAGAAATGGTGAGCAAGTCCAGTTTTCCTCTCTCATAGTGACTGAATTCTTGGTTCATTTTGTCATTCACTTGAGCCAAGAAATACATACACATATTCCCTGTAAAGCATTTTTCTACATTGAGTGCATGCTAAGACACACAGGAGACATTTACAACTTGAATGTAATCCATCGGAGCATGGTTTTGTCCAGTAATTTTTATAGAGAAGGGAACAACATGACACCAATAAGCACCTTCATATGGCAACATCATCCTAGTGTGTCATCCTACTTTTCAACTCTGCTGACTTTAAATGTAATCAAGTTACACAATAGTGCAGCAGAAAAGTCACAGTATTTGTTATACAGATTTGAAAATGAGACCATTTAATTGCATGACTAGATAACAAAGAAGTAGTTAAAACTACAAAAGTGCCTAGTTATGGCTCATTCCTACAAGTATAGGTAAAGAATACAGTTCATTGGTGTTGGTGCAAGCTTTAAAACTATTATCCTCCTCTTTGACCTGGAGTGTAAAAGACTCTTCTCTTTTGTTATACAGTTTACCTATTCAAATTCATGTCAGTAATTCTGAAACACTGAAGATTTTATTTGCAGAGTGGATTAATCATTTTGGACCATAGGAATTCCTTGTAGTCTAAGGAAAGAGTAGTTTACATCATGCAAATGTCTTCTTTCTCTAACATGTTGAGTGCTTTTGTTTTAGTCAATGAATTATTGAGCTTTGTTAATGATGACATATAACTTCTGTTTAGGAGTTTTTGTTTTTTTAAATCCAAAACCCCTATAAAATCATTGCTTTTTGGGGGTATTGCATTGGTCATCTATAATCTATCATGTCTTTAACTTCATTTTTTTTTTTTTTTTTTACAAAACTTGTCCATTAAATCACTTGTATAAAATGTAATTGTTTTATCCAAGTCTATTTATCCAAGTCTCTGTTGCGTTATTTTTTTTGGTAATGTTTTATGTGTATTTCTTACAAGGGCATAACCCTGTCAAACAATGACATCTTACAGTGTATTTTTTCATGAGGAAAAACTAAACAACTGCAAATTTCAATAATAAACAATATGTTTTCAAACTCTTTTGTTTATTATTATATTTTGCAATGTTTAATGGTTCTAGTTTTGCCTAAAGAAAGAACTGAGATGTCTGGGTGGGCACACACATGTGTACCACTTAACTCCAACAATAATTTTCTATTTGTATTAACATTAAAATAACTAATTTTAAATTTAAATTTTAATAATTAAAATCAATAATTTTAAATTTAAATTAATAATAGTAACATTAAAATCAATAATTTTAGTAAATATTTATCCATCTACCTCTGGAAAAATTTCTAAAATGGTTTAATAAAAAAAATTTCAAAATATCTGATGAACAGTCTTGCAAGAGGCTGGTCTTTTCAGCAGAATAGCCATGCAAGGAAAGTCTTTCTAATTCAAAAATATGTGATGCTCTCCTCTGTTGTATTAGGAGTTTTGACCTTTCTAGGTTAAATATTTCAAATGAACAGGGATACTACAATTTTTTTTTTAAATAGCTCCTTTTATCTGATTTCATTCCCTCAGACGTTACTTACTCTTTTTGCTCTGTTATCCTTCTTGTCTCTTTGGTTGTTATCATACACTGAACATCTTAATAATAGGAAGACAGGTGTGCTGTGACCTGCAAAATACCCGAGTTCTAGAGTCTTTTCTCTATAGTGTTCTATGCATCTTTTATGACATCTTTCAGCTGTAAATAGCCCCTACGTAAGGAATAAGTAATGTGATTATTCTGTACCTACCAGAGATAAAAGCTACTGTATCTCAGAATTTCTTTTTCCGTTATATTCTCTTTTCCATGGGTAATATAACAAAAGCCATTACTGAATCAAAAATAACTACTGGGGGTGGGGGTAGATTGGGGAAAACCATGCTATGCATGTTAGGAGGCATAGCAATCTCTTTGGTCTAGATTTTCAAACCCTTCTGATTTTGTGATGTTCATACAAAGTGAATTTTGATGGGAAACTTATAAAATCAAAGAGATGCCCTGGTGACGGTCATGACGGGAGCACAAGAAACACAGCTATGTGGCCAATTTTCAAAAGGTTAAGTCTGTAGAATCTAAATCATTGGATATAGAAATATGAACATAGACATGACGCTGGCTGAAGTTACTGGGGGGTAGTCAGATATAAACTGTGTTCAGGCATTGACCAGATAGGCCTTTAAACAGTCATGGGATTGTCATCTGGAATATAGTTATTACTAGTGAACAGAAGCATATCTAGAAAATGGATTGAGATTATGGGAAGTGGTGGCTGGACATTACCTGAGCTGTGTAATTAGAGATATGTTGCTGGGGGGAAAAAAAAAGGTCTTCTGTGTCCTTGAAGACTATATTTAACAGATGGCCACAGTGCATTTAACTCTCCAAATCTCCTTAGAACTTCAGGGAGAAAGTGATGTCACAGAGACTTTTGATTCCAGAGGTCTTCATAGTCCTTTCGATCTCAGAGTTCGACTTCTTGTTGCTGCTAGTCTTGCAAATAGCATTGGCTGTCAGAAATACCCTTATTAAGGCTAAGAGATATCTCTTCTGTTGGATTCAGAACTGGCCAAAGTGATCCATATATTTAGAGTATCCAGGCTAAACAATTGTGATACACTATACCTAGGAAAGATCACGGGCAGCAGCCTTAAAGGAACTTCAACTGGTTCACTGCCCTTCCTAGTGAACTCAGGTTGATAGGAACACACCAGCCCAGTGCACTGACTCCTTAGCAAATACAAGACTGGATTCAAGGTTCTTACACTGGTTTTTAAGGCCCTTGGCAGGAAAGAACCTGCCTGTCTAAAGGATTCACCCCCCTCAATCTCTCTGTCTATCCTGATGTCTGGTGAGAGATGTGCAGATCAAGAATGTGATTTGTTGAATTATCTAACACAGTGTGGGTTTTGAGAGCAGAGGGCACATCTGTCAGTAGCTGGCCCACAGATGCAGAACTCCCTCCTGGGGGAGATTAAACAAGATGAATTTCACTGCATTCAACAGTGAAAGAACCTGTCTTTCTTCAATACATTCTCCACAATAATTCCTCTGTCCAGTGAAATAGCTACTGTATTATACACACAGTAAAGGATGCCAGAGCTGAGATGGAAATGAGAAAAGTAGGCGATATAGAAGGAAAGTTTGTTTCTGTTTTTGTTTTTGTTTGTTTTTAAAGACTTGGTCTTGAAGAAACCAGGAGTCACTCCATTTTTTTGAGTGTTTCATTTTGCCAATCAACTTGAGATCAGACTGATACAGGATATGATTTCAGAGAGGAGAGGCGGTGAGACCAGAAGGGAAGCAATGGAAACTGGTGGCATCACCTCTATGAAAAGGGGTTGGGTATAACTTGCTAGAGACACAGCTATCTCTGCTTAAGTCTTCCATAAAACAAAAGTGTAGACATAATCTCTGAGGAACTGTTTTGGACCTAAGTTCCAGAGTGGGAGTTGTGTTAGTTTGTATACGGCAAAAACAAAAGGCCCATGGCACCTTAAAGACTAACAAATTTCTTCAGGCATAAGCTTTCCCAGGCTGCAACCCACTTTGTTAAATGTGTTGGACCTGAAGATCATTTCTGTGTCAGCTTGAAAGCTGGTCTCTTTTTTGCCCCCAAGTCAGTCCAATGAAAGATATTACTTATCCACCTCATGTTATATATTTCAAAACTGTTTCCTCATGAGATTATTCAGCACTTCTGCTTTGTGTATCAGCCCCAGTATTCAGAGGATGAGGCAAATGTAAGCAGATATTTCAGAATATAACAATAATCAGAAGTTCAGTATGAAAGCTAATTTCTAGTAATTAGATTTTTATAGTAAGACAATTTAACAGAAAAGAAAAGGTGATTGAGTGATTTCAACAAACTGAACTCTTCCCAGTTGACTGAAGAAGTAAAATACTTATAGATAAAATTTCGTTGTTGCTTTTCATCATAGAAGTTGAATTATGCAAAAAAAGTTAAGTACTGCACTTTTTATTATACAATGAGCTCAGATCTTTTATTGATATGTGGTTCTGTCAAGTTTACTGTTTTATTGAGACCAAAGCTTTGTTGCCAGACATTACAGGTGGAAGCAAACTGTTTCAATTCCAAGTGGCATAGTAAAATGGGATAAAAATGGAGTTGTTGTAGGGCTAGATAGAACCCTAGTATGAATGTAGCAAAGGAGCTTTTGGCCTGTGGATCCAGAAATGAATGAGTTCACAGGGCATTCTCCTGTCTCCTTAACCCACAACTGTGGATGAATAGTGCTGCAGGGAGAGGCACAGCGAGCAGAGCTCCAGCATAGAGTACCAAACACAACCAGCTTACAATCCCTCCAGCAGAGAGAGAGATGCTATTCACAAGCAAAGATGCCAGAGGAAATCTAAATCTAGCACAGTTGATTCTAAAAAAAAAAGCACAAAAAAAGCAAAAAACACAGTAGTTTTACAAGTTCAAAAATGCTGAAGGAAATATCCTCTTGCTCCTGCATCATTCTTACACTTTGCTGATTTTGAAGCATTTCGAGTCTACGTAAATGGCTATGCAGACTGACTTGACAAATATGTACCCTGAACACACAATGATAAAGCAAACAGAAAATGATGGATAAAAGCCAACTTGAGAAAAAGTCTATAATCCTTCTATGTTTGAATGTGTTTAACTAGTTGGGACTTGGTGTAAATCTGAAGTTCTAGATATTTATTTTAACTGTTAAGAGGCTGCAGATACAGCAGGGTTTCTCAACCCCCGACTCTAAGGCCAAAAGTGGCTGCGGGGCTTTTTAAAGTGGCTCATGCTGCCTGGCCGCTGGCTAAGAGCTGGGCCGCAGCAGCCTGGTCCCAGTGCCCAGATGAGAACCTGGCTGCTGTCACCTATCTCTCCTCCAATCCTGGCCAGGGCTGGATTAAGGGTTGGGGGTGGGGGAAAGGGCTCCAGGAACTGCAGGGGGGAGGTGTGGGGTTCACAGGCTGGCATGGCTGCAGGCTGGCACAGCTGCAGCTAGTGGAGGGGCAGGAGCATGGGCCTCGCTGCTCCTGGGCCCACATGCCCACCCACAAGTTGGCCCTGTTCATGGGCATCCAGCTTCTCCCTCCCACTTTTTAAAAACCTTTGTAAAAAAATTTCAAATTCTAAAAATATTTTTTTGGCTTGAGGGCCACAAATGTAATTTTTACAACCCCAAAAGATGACTGGTCTATTTAATTAAAATTTTAATTAATTAAAATGTAATTAAATTTTGATTAAATAGACTGGTGGCCCTTCAGGGGTGTAAAAATTATATTTGTGGCCCTTGAGCCAAAAAGATTGGGAACCACTGAAATACAAGGTGTCAAAATAGACTCATAGACTTTAAGGACAGAAAGAGACCATTACTATCATATAGCCTGACCTCCTAGCTTCACCCACTCTTGTAATAGACACATAATGTCTGGCTGAGTTACTAAAGTCCTCAACTGTAAATTAAAGACTTCAGATTACATAGAATGTTCTGGTTTTCAATCAAATCAATCAATCAAATCATAGGGCTGGAAGGGACCTCATGAGATCATTGAGTCCAACCCCCTGGGAATTGAACCCAGGACCTTCTGCATGTTAAGTAGAGGTGCTAACCACTGCACTATTTGCATCTTACTACTTAAAACCTGCAAGTGACCATGCCTTATGCCCCATGCTGCAGTGGAAGGGAGAAAAAAAAAAACAAAACAAAACAAAAGCTAAAACCCAACCCCCTGAAAAACAAAACCAAACAAAGAAAAATACAATCCAGGGTCTCTGCCAATCTGACCCTGGAAAAGATTTCTTCCTGACTCCAAGTATGGCAATCAGTTAGACCCTGAGACATGAAGACGCACCAGTGAGGTACTTTGAGAAAGAAATCTCTGTAGTAACTAGGAGCCCTCCCCATCTAGCATCCCATCACTAGTCACTCGGGAGATTGGCTATGAACAGTTGCAGATCAACTACATGCTATTGTAGGCAGTCTCTTCAGATCATCCACTCCAGAAACTTGTCCAGCTCAGTCTTGAAGATGGTTAGGGGTTTCGGTTTTGCCTCCACTGCTCCACTAGGAAGGCTATTCCAGAACTTCAGTCATCTGATTGCTAGAAACTTTCATTTAATTTAAAACCCAAACTTGTTGATGGTGGCCAGTTTATATCTGTTTGTTCCTAAATCCATGTTGGTGTTTCAGTTAAATAACTCATTAATAACTTATCTCCCTCCCTCTGAGGTGTTTATAGACAGCAATCCTATCTCCCCTCAGACAAAGTCTCCTACCAGAAGGCAGGTTTTCCATTCCTTGGATCATCCAATTAGCCCTTCTCCACACTTAATTCCAACTGGAACAATCTTTCTTAAATATGGGAGACCTGAACTGCACACTGGATTCCAGATGAGCTCTCACCAGTGCCTCGAATAACAGCACTGACATTTCTCTACCTCTTCTGGAAATAGCTTGTCTGATGCACCCTAGGTCTGTATTAGACTCTCTTATGGCTACATCATGTTGACGAATCATAGTCATCATGTGATCAAGCAATACTCCCAGATCATTCTCTTTCTTTGGCACGTCCGACTGATAAATACCCAGCTTATAGCACAAATTCTTGCTGTTAGTTCCTAAATGCTTGAATGTTAATAATGGGATTTTTATGAATCTTGTCGTGTTAGTGATGAGGAAAGAGGGTTCCCTACAAATCTGTGTGTGCATTTAGGACTTTTGAAGGCATGAAGTTGTATATCACTTTCATTTTTAAAAGGCTGTAAAAATGTTATGATGCCTTTTGGATAGATAATTAAATATTGTAATCCTTATTTCATGAATGGGGAACCTGAGACAGAGTGGTTATGTGATTCTTACTCTGGTACTGCACTAAAATCAGTCAGCAAGTCACTTAGCTTCTCTGAGCCTGTTTCCTTATCTGTAAAATGAAGATAATGATGTTTACCTTAGAGTATGAGAAGGACATTTGAGAAGTACTATAAAATTGCAATGTATTCATGTGATAAAAGGGGACTGGAACAATCATCTCAGGCTCCCAGCCCTGTGCTCGTTCCAAGTCCGTATGTCTGCCTCCTTTGCTGCTGCCAGCAGTTCATTTTGATATAGGTTTAAAGTTTGTAAGTGCAAATTTTCAAGAAAAAGCACCATTTTTGAAGAATGAGAATGAAAATTTCCCATCTTCTGAAACATAACAAAACCCCCCTACATTTCAGCAATAAAAATGATGTAGAATGAAACAGTTTGCGTAAGATGCTTTCACCCATTATGCTCAGCTCTAACAAAATTGTTTAGCGAAGTGTGTGTGGTTTAAGATCTTGAAAGTTACATATGATATTTGTGAACCATGCAGAGATTACAGAGGTGGCTAAGATCATTGGACATATGAAATGATCAATATCAGGCTAGGGTGCAAGAGGTGTGACGTTTGCAGCTATTGGCTGATGTTGACTGATATTTCTGGTTGAGTAATTTTGCAGCGTTTTTTTCAATAAAATGATTTTAGAGACCCTGAAAACTGCTGAACTGAAATCTCTGGAAACTGATTATTCTTTTTAATCTTTCAAAGAGTTCTGCAGAGTGAAGTATCAAAGGGAAGCTTCTCATCCATGGCTCAGAAGGGCCATCTTCAGGAGCCTGAAAGGGGTTCAGTCTTCAAACCCATTCCCAGTTCTTGACTTGGTTGATTGCTTTGGCGAGACTGCCAAAGAGTTAAAACTGTGTTGGTAGTTTTTGAATCACCCTAAATTCTCGGGATCTTGACTGAGACAGTCAACTCAATCAACAGAGGGTGAGGAGCAGTTGTTATATAGCAACTGGATAAAAGCACTAGGTCATTTTCTACCCTCCGTCTCCAAGATGCACAGCACAGTACTTCGTAAGTAAAATGTGGAGCCTGAGATGACTTTGTCAACTTAGCACTCTCCTGATCCTAGGCTTTCTAAGAGGTGGAGAGGTTTCTGGCACAATTTAGATCCCACACCTCGGAGAGCCAGGTTTTTGGAATCCTTGAAACTCTGCAGGTTTTTAACTCAATGTAAAGAGCCAGAGTGGGGGTGAGGATCTTGCTCATTTAGCTTTTAGCAAGGTATGTAAATCAATTTGTACAATACTGTAATGTATTCCAAAAGCTATCTCAAAATGGCACTTTTGCTTGAAATTTTTATCACTTTCCTGTGTTTTACTATATCATTTTTACTGTGAGGTATTACATATTTGGGTTTCATCTGATATTCTCTAGCTATTCACATAAATATTTACCAGGAATTTATATTCCTATTAATTAGTAGAATAGTCTGTCAAATTTCTCCCTTTAAGTTCACCTGTCTCTTGCATGTACCAGGGCTGCTCTGGAGGGACCAGGAGAGTCTCTTCTGAGCTATAGGTTTAAAAGATTAGTCAAAAAACATGGGCTGACAGTGATTATCAGGGCAGTTTCTAGACAATCCTTTAAATTTTGTTTTTGTATAATCAAGAAATTGCAGAAAATATATGGCATCACAGGATAGGACTTTTATTATTCTTATGAATTTATTGATGAATGCTGACAGTGTGCTTTGTGCTGTAGAGAGAAAAAAGAGAGAGAGAAAGAGAGAGATACAAGTTTTGCCCTTCAGTTTATAAACTGAAAAGCAAGAAAAAAATGTGTGGGCATGAACACAAGTGGGGCTGAGCATCTGTCTTTCCAGTTGAGTGCAAGATCAACAGATGATGTCTTGGTTGACTTAATTATGGCAGTATCAAACATGGTGCATTGTAAGGTTGAATCTAGCTCTCTGTCATAAGTCTCTCTTTAATCTCTCGCTTGTTAGCTCTGCTAAACACAGATGAACCAGCCTCAAATTTTCCTAGCCACATCTCTTTCCACTTCTTTGAAATAGCTTTACCCTATGACTTTCACTTCTCCTGTAGGGCTTAATAACTAGAAATGTCTTTCACTGACATTGAGGAAGATCAGGTAGCTATTATTTAAATATAATGTTGTCTAAATATCACGGATGGATGATTATATACGTAATCATTTTACAATCATCATCATACACATTAATGAGCACATAGAGGTAGGTTTCTGTTAGGTATCCCGCAGATTAATCAGGACTAAAAGTCAAGTCTTCTAATTTTTTCTATTAATAGCAAGAGAAATCTGTGTAATGGTACCTAAATTTGTCTTAGAGCTTCTGGTGTATTCTCAGCTTTGTGCTACTTGGACAACTGTATCAAGATGATTTGAGTGACTTTAAAGGTGCTTTTGTGTATTTGTGAATGTCTGGGAATTTTTAAGTGCAGTCGTAACTTGGAATTTCTAAACGTTTTGATATTTGTAGGAGTGTTCAGAAATAACATTTTTTAAAATGTATTTGTTGGCTGAAATGGTGAGTTCTTTCATATTCTTGGTAACCACAGCTATTTGCTTGCAGACTTCCAGTAGCACCAATCTGCAACTCATTTGCTAATCTTACTAAAAATCATGAGATTTTGTTGTTCATTTTGTTGCTGTTGGCTCATAATACTAGAAACATTCCACTCAAGTCTGCAGAGGAATCTTTAGACAAATCAATGTTAGTGAGTATATGGGTTTCTTTGTTTTGGTTTCGGTAGTTTTTGGAGGAAGGGTGTGGAGGTGATGTTCTTCCTGAAAAGTAGGCATAAACTTTAAACAAACTTCTGCCACCACAGCCCCCATCAATCCTGTTATCAAGTTTACAGATTGATCGTAACTCTGCTAAGAAGCTGGGTGGCAGCAAAATGAAACTTCTGAAAGTACACCACTTAGCACGTTGTGGGCACTGCTGGAAACAAATAATAAAAATATCAGCTATCTCTTTCCATCTTGTTCTCCTTTCAAAGAATTTGTTAGACTTTTGTTCTTCATTGTGCCTGACACTGAAAACTTTTAGGAGTCCCAAAAGTGAAATAAATACAGTTGTGATGCCAGAGCATGGATGTCAACCTCAGGGCAGACCATAGTAGCAGAAGTGTGGCTTGATGTGAGTAGTTAACATATGGGGGGAGGCCTCATTTCTTAGAACATAGAATTAGGGTGGTAAACAGATTATTAAACAGAATGTTTGTGCTAAATAAGGTCGGTAGGCTAGAGGGCCAGAATTTTTGAGTTAGCTAAGGGTGTTTTTTTGGCTTCCTCTGTAGTGTGGGGCATGACTTACTTGCTGGTGGATTCTCTGTATCTTAAAGTCTTTAAATCATCATTTGAGGACTTGAATAACTCGGCCATAGATTAGCAGTTTATTACAGGAGTGGGTGGGTGAGGTTTTGTGGTCCGCATTGTACAGGAGGTCAGACTAAATAAACATGTTGTTCCCTTTGATATATCGTCTATGCAGAGCCATAACTAGGCCGGGGTGAGCGGGGCAAAGCTCCGGGCCAGGAGTTTTAGAGGACAGAGGGGATGGATCCAGATCCATTCCCAGTTGCCATGAGGAGCCAGATCCATCTCCTGAGCTCCCTAAAATTCTGCTGCCACCCCCAGCAGCAATCCGGATCTGCTCCCCTGTGGCTTGCCAGTGGCAGTGGAAGCTTTCCAGCTCCTCCTGCTACAGCTGGGAATGGATCCAGATTCCCCCAACCTGCTGGCAGTGGCGGAAAGCTTCTGCCAATGCCAGCAGGCTGTTGGGATCTGGAACCATTCTCAGCTGCTGCCGGATGAACTGGGAAGCTTCCTCCACCAGCAGCAATCCGGATCCACCTCCCCCTGCCGTGTGGCTTGCCGCTGGTGGTGGAAGCTTCCCTGCTTGGCCAGCGGCAGCTGGGGACGGATCCAGACCTCTGCAGGCTACGAGGGGTGGCAGAAATTTTCTGTTGCCGCCAGCAGGCTGGGGGAATCCAGATCTGTCCCCAGCTGCCGTGGGACAAGCTGGGAAGCTTCTGCTGGTACCAGCAAACCATGAGAGGGGCGGATCTGGATTGCTGCCAGAGGTGGTGGTGGAATTTTAGGGGGCTCAGGGGACAGATCTGGCTCATTGTGGCAGCTTGTAACGGATCCAGATCCATCCCCAGCTGCTGCGGGAAGCTGGATCCATCCTCTCCGCCCTCTAAAATCCCTCAGCTGGGTCGGGACCTGGGGGGGAGGGACGCACCTGGGGTCTTTGCCCCAGGCGCCAAAATTACTAGTTACTGCTCTGAGTCTATGAATCTGAGTCAAAGGGCAAATAAGTTCTAGAAGCGCTTCATTGGCACAGCTCCACTGCATAGTGCATCTGGTGAAGGCACCATATGCTGATGGGAAGGCCCTCTTCTGTCAGCATAATTACTCCACCTTCATGAAAGGCAGAAGAGTCTCCTGCTGACATTGCTCTAGTGTGGATAGTGCTTAGGTCGCTGTGATTTGCATCACTCAGGAAGGTATCTGAGTCACGGGACAAAATAAGTTAGGAATGTAAAGATGAGGCACAGAGGAATTGGAATGAGGGACAGCATGTGAACGGTGCATACTGCTTGGGGATTGGCACCTTCAGGGTAACCAGTCCAGTCCAGAAATATGTGATGGAATAAGATGGAAAATATATGTAAAGGGAGAAGATTTCTGTATAACTTCAGAACTGTGAAATATCTTCTATTCATTACCCATGTATATAAGTTGAGATGACATTGCTGTATGACAAATAAAACTACTTCAGTAAAAGAAGGTTGGAGTTCAACTAAGTTCTTGAAGCTGAGTAGAAAGAGGTCTTGGAAGGTATCCCAACAACTGTTTAAAAATCAGGGCACAAAACCCTGGCTGTGAATTTGAAACTGAGATTTTACCAACCAACTGCACTAAAGATAAACTTCTCAGGTTTCATTAACAGTGTTAAGGAAGAATCACAGACAGGCATGTAGGATACTCCAATCTGTCTTGCCATCTTGGTGAGTGTATTTCTGTAGTAGATGGCCCCTTGCATCAAGAATCAGCAATATTCAGGTTACTCCTAATCCCAAAGGACTACACTACAATAAACTATATGAAGATTTATTAAACAGGAAAAGGAAACTAGAGTGTTATTTACGAGGTTTAAGCAAGCAAGCAAACATGAGCATGGATGTCACTGGCATTGGATGCACAAGGCATGGGCCATGCTCGGGAGGCAGTGCCAGCAGAGTCATTTTAATGTCCTGCCCTGCTGCACTCCCAGGGCAGAGCAGGACAGGAAATTTCAAACACTGCTGTGGTTTTGGTTTCCTTTGCTCCAGCAAAGGTAAGTGCTGCGTGGGGGAAGACTGTGGAGCTGGGCGTGGGCTGAGGGACAGGGGAAGGTGGGCAGGGAACTGCCAGGAGTTTTTGTTAAAGGGACATGATGGCACATTGCTGCTATTCTTAGGGTCCCTGGATCTGGATTTAAAGTAGTGGGTGGAGCTGGGTCTCCCATATAGGTCGCTGGGAAAGTGACCTACAGTTGGAGAATGATAAACTCCCAGAAGGAGACCTCAGCTGTTAGTGGGCTGGTTGGAGAGGTGGGGCCAGAAAGGCCCAGAGAAGGAATAAGCCCTGAGGATACAGCTCAATACCAGGATAAGACTGTGTGGGGACTGTGAGACTGCTTAAAATTAGAAGGCCGTGTGGTAAATCCCTGTTGGACTGACTACTCCGGAAGGGGTTCATTTAATTTGTGTTGCCTACAGACTGGGTGGGACTTGGCCAGAAGGTTGAGTCATTAGACACCATCAGAGAAACTGCCAGAAGCAGTCACCATAGACTAAAAGAAGTGTGGGACATACCTGAAAAAGGAGGCACTTGCAAAAGCTGGTGCCTCCCTGTTATATACCATAGGCTTTTACAGTCAGCAAGCTCTTTGTTTCCTCGCCCAGGCTAAGCAGCTGGGGATCTCTTGCTTATGTTTTGGAACATCTTGCTGTCTCTCCATTCTCTCCCTCCTCCTCCCTCCACCCTATATCCAAGCCGCAAAATGAACCTTCATTCCCTTGGTTTGGTATTTTTATCTACTCCAGTGAACTGTAAATTCCGCTGATGCAAAAGTCCACTTCTATGACTTATCTTCACAGGAACGAGAGCAGAATGCTGAGAGACTTTAGTCTTTCTGTTGAGAGCTTTTCGTTGCATGTGTAGGGAGTTGTCAGCTGTAAGATCTAACCATAGGCCTCTGACATCAATGAGCCTCTTCTTTTAAGAGAGTCATGACAATTTCCATAGAAGACCAGTTCTGTACACTGTTTCATGTCCTGTCCTGTATGGCAATTCAGACATTTCCAGAATCTTACAGTACAACCATTTAGATATTATTGTACAGATGGGACATTGATACTAACAGGTAGCAACTCACAAGCATTCAGTAGAGACTAAACACTTCCTTATCATTCTAAGAACTGTTTTATCAATATAAGTAACAAGTGAGCCAGACAGAGTTCCGCTACGTCTCTGTTTGTGGCCAGCTGAGACATGGAGACCTTGGCATGAACTGGCACCTGCCCTGCCAGCATCACAAGAATATTTTTAATATTATTTTAGAATTAAAGATTTTAATGCTTCTTTTATCACTCCTTTCACTCTTTAGATTCTGTCACTTTTTTTTCCTGAGGTTGATCTGTCTAATGCACTCCACATAATTTCAAATTCTTTTCATCTATGTATTGTAAGTGGGTATTTCTGAACAATCAGCTTTGATTCTGCCTCTGATTAGCTGACCTCATCAAATGAAATAAATCACTCAGAAAATACAAAATGGAGTCTTTTGAGTTGACAAGCAGCAAAGTGCTTCCCTCAAACTTCCCATCTCTTAATAAATTACACAGCACATAGAATATGTTAGGCTTTTTCTAGATGTTATTTACTAGTTTGTTTTTGTCTGTCTGTGTATTCCCAAAACACTTACCATTCCATCCTTATTCAGCCTACTGTCTTGTCAAAACTTGCATAAACCTCCATGTTCAATTTATCATATTTTGAACAGCATCTCAAATTTGAATATGAGTTAAATTCAAACCCTGAAGCCTACCTTCTGCTTAATTTCTTCCCTGAGCATCATTCTAATTAACTAACATGTTACCATATCCACAGGTGAATTAGAAGTTAAAAGTAGGAAAGAGCCAGCATAAATACCATCCCAAACTAAGCATGGGTGAACTTCAGAGATTTCTGGGGGTTTATTTATCCTTCACTATCTTTGAGAACCCAAACTGGAACTTTCTGAGCCTAAGTAGATTTTAGGGCAAGATGATGATTGAAATAACTGACTTTAAGATGAAAACCCATGTTTTCTACTAATGGCTAATTATATTTGTCTACGACCCATTCCATGAGGATTCCTATTCTTGTCATGCAGAGTGTGGTCCTTGTTCCTCAAATTAAGAAAAAGAAATCACAGAATCATAGAAGCTGGAAGGGATCATGAGAGGTCATTGAGTCCAGTTCCCTGCACTCATGGCAGGACCAATACCCTCTTTAAACCATCCCTGAAAAGTGCTTGTCTAACCTGCTCTTAAACACTTCCAATGATGGAGATTCCACAACCTGCCTAGGCTACTTATTCCAGTGCTTAATCACCCTGAAAGTCAGGATTTTTTTTCCTGATGTGCAGCCCAAACCTCCCTTGGTGTAATTTAAGCCCATCACTTCTTGTCCTACCATTGGCAGTTAAGGAGAACAATTTTTCTCCTTCCTCCCTGTGACAACCTCTTAGGTACTTGAAAACTGTTATCATGGCCCCTCTCAGCCTTCTGTTTTCTAGACTAAACAAATCCAGCTCTTTCAGTCTTCCCTCACAAGTCAAGTGTTCCAGACCTCTAACCATTTGTGTTGCTCTTCTCCGAACCTTCTCCAATTTGTCCACATCTTTCCTGAAATAAGGTGCCCAGAACTGGGCACAGTACTCCAGCTGAAGCCTAATCAGGGCCGAGTGGAGCAGAATTATTGCTTCTGGTGTCTTACTTACAATACTCCTGTTAATACATCCCAGAATGGTGTATCCTTTTTTTGCATTACACTGTTGACTCTCATTTAGCTTGTGGTCCACTATGACACCCAGATCCCTTTCTACAGTACTCCTTCCTGGGCAGTCATTGCCCTTTTTGTGTATGTAGAATGGATTGTTCTTTTCTAAGTGTAGTGTTTTGCACTTGTCTTTATTGAATTTTATTTTGTTTACCTCAGGCCATTTCACTAGTTTGTCCAAATTATTTTGAATTGTGAGACTATCTGCCAAAGCACTTGCAACCCCTCCCAGCTTGGTATCATTGGCAAACTTTATAAGTGTACTGTCTATGCCATCAGATAAATCACTGATGAAAATATTGAACACCACCAGAACCAGAACCAATCCCTGTGGTACCCCACTCGTTATACCCTTCCAGCATGACTGTGAATCCTTGATAATTACTCTCTGGGAACGGTTAGCCAACTTATTTTCCACCCATCTTATAGCAGCTCCGCACATGGTGTACTTCCTAGTTTATTAATGGGAAGGCGATGCAAGGCCATCAAAAACCTTACAAAAGCCTAGATACACCATATCTACCACTTTCCCTCTCGTCATAAGGCTTGTTACCCCATCATAGAAAGCCATCAGGTTGGTTTGACACAATTTCTTCTTGACAAATCCATGCTGACTATCACTTAGCACCTTATACTCTTCTAGATGTTTGCTAATGGATTCCTTAATTATTTGCTCCATTATTTTTCCTGGTACAGAGGTTAAAATGACTGGTCTATAATTGCCTGGGTTGTCCTTATTTTCCTTTTTATAGATGGGCACTATATTTGCTCTTTTCCAATCCTCTGGGACCTCGCTGGTCTTCCATGGATTTTCAAAGGCTATGTCCACACATAGATGGTTCAACATTTTCTGTTCAACATTTTCATCAATGATTTGGATGATGGAATAGACTGCATTCTCAGTAAGTTTGCGGGTGACACCAAGCTGGGAGGACCAGTAGACACGTTGGAGAGCAAGGACAGGATTCAGGGAGACCTAGATAAATTGGAACAGTGGGCCAATAGAAATCTTATGAGATTCAATAAGGATAAGTGTAAAATCCTGCATTTGGGACAAAAAAACCCTATGCACTGCTACAGGCTGGGAAACATTCAGCTAAGTAGCAGCAGTGTAGAAAAGGACCTGGGAGTCATGGTGGATGGGAAGCTGGATATGAGTCAGCAGTGTGCTCTTGCTGCCAAAAAGGCCAATGGCATACTGGGCTGCATCAAAAGAAGTATTACCAGCAGATCAAGGGATGTGATCATTCCCCTCTATTCTGCACTGGTGAGGCCACATCTAGAATACTGTGTTCAGTTTTGGGCTCCCCACTACGAAAAGGACAGGGACATGCTAGAGAGAGTTCAGAGGAGGGCAATCAAAATGATTAAAGGGCTGGAGCACAAGCCCTATGAGGAAAGACTGGAAGCATTAGGCTTATTTAGTCTGCAGAAGAGCAGATTGAGGGGGGATTTGATAGCAACCTTCAACTACTTGAAGGGGTGCTCCAAGGAATCATAGAATCATAGGGTTGGAAGGGACCCCACGAGGTCATCTAGTCCAACCCCCTGCCAAAAAAAGCAGGACCACTCCCATTAGATCATCCCAGTCAGTGTTTTGTCCAGCTGGGACTTGAACACCTCCAGAGATGGAGATTCCACCACCTCCCTAGGCAGCTTATTCCAATGCTTCACCACTCGCCTAGTAAGGAAGTTTTTCCTAATATCCAGCCTGGACCGCCCCAGCTGTAACTTGAAACCATTGCTTCTCGTTCTGCCCTCTGTTACTACCGAGAACAGTCGAGCTCCCTCCTCCTTGGAGCAACCCTTCAAGTAGTTGAAGGTTGCTATCAAATCCCCCCTCAGTCTTCTCTTCTGCAGGCTAAATAAGCCTAGTTCCTTCAGTCTTTCTTCATAGGGCTTGTGCTCCAGCCCTTTGATCATTTTGGTTGCCCTCCTCTGGACTCTCTCTAATTTGTCCATGTCCTTTTTGTAGTGGGGAGCCCAAAACTGGACACAGTATTCCAGATGTGGCCTCACCACTGCAGAATAGAGGGGAAGGATCACATCCCTTGATCTGCTGGTAACACTTCTTTTGATGCAGCCCAGTATGCCATTGGCCTTTTTGGCAGCAAGAGCACACTGCTGACTCATGTCCAGCTTCTCATCCACCATGACTCCCAGGTCCTTTTCTCCAGTGCTGCTATTTATCTGATCACTCCCCAGCCTGTAGCAGTACATGGGGTTTTTTCGTCCCAAGTGCAGGATTTTACACTTATCCTTGTTGAACCTCATGAGATTCCTCTTGGCCCACTGCTCCAATTTGTCTAGGTCTCCCTGAATCCTGTCCCTGCCCTCTAGGGTGTCTACCGTTCCCCCCAGTTTGGTATCATCTGCAAACTTACTAAGTGTGCAATCTATCCCATCATCCAGATCATTAATGAAAACATTGAACAGAATTGGCCCCAGGACCGACCCCTGGGGCACACCACTTGTTACTGCCTGCCAACTTGACATGGAGCCATTGATTCCTACACGCTGAAACCGTTGTTCTAGCCAGTTTTCTATCCACCATACAGTCCACGCATCTAACCCATACTTCCTTAATTTGCCAGTGAGAATGCTGTGGGAAACCGTATCAAAAGCCTTGCTAAAGTCAAGGTATATCACATCAACGGCTCTTCCCGCATCCACAAATCCAGTCATCTCATCATAGAAGGCGATGAGGTTGGTCAGGCATGATTTACCCTTGGTGAATCCATGCTGACTGTTCCTGATTACTCTATTTTCCTCCAAGTGTTTCAGGATGGATTCTTTGAGAAGCTGCTCCATGATTTTTCCAGGGATTGAGGTGAGGCTGACAGGTCTGTAATTCCCAGGATCATCCTTTTTGCCTTTCTTGAAGATAGGTACTATATTTGCTTTTTTCCAGTCCTCCGGCACCTCCCCTGTTCGCCACGAGTTTTCAAAGATAATGGCCAATGGTACTGCTATCTCATCAGCCAGCTCCCTCAGCACCCTCGGATGCAGTTCATCCGGCCCCATGGACTTGTGCACATCTAGTTTCTTTAAGCAGTCCCTAACCTGACCTTTTGTCACCAAGGGCCTCTCTTCTTCTCCCCAGTCCCCCGTACCTAGTGTAGTGGGCTGGGAGCTGACCTTGCTTGTGAAAACTGAACTAAAAAAAGCATTGAGCACTTCAGCTTTTTCCTCATCCTCTGTCACGAGGATGCCTGCCCCATTCAGTAAGGGACCTACACCATCCCTGATCCTCTTCTTGTTATTGATATACTTGTAGAACCCCTTCCTGTTATCCTTCACATCCCTTGCTAGTCGCAACTCCATTTGTCCTTTGGCCTTTCTGATTTTATCCCTGCAGTCCCGAGCAATGTCTTTATATGCCTCCTTAGTCATCTGTCCTAGCTTCCACTTCCTGTAAGCATCCTTTTTATGCTTCAGCTCAGTGCAGGGCTCTCTGTTAAGCCACAGTGGGCGCCTTCCACATTTGCTGTGCTTTCTCCTTATCGGAATTGTATCTTCCTGTGCCCTTAGCAGGGTTTCTTTAAAATGCACCCAACTCTCTTGGACACCTTTCCCCTTCAGATCAGCCTCCCAAGGGATCCTGCCCATCAGTTCCCTGAGGGAGACAAAATCTGCTTTTCTGAAGTCCAGGGTCTGTGTTTTGCTTCTTTCCTTCTTTCCTTTAATCATCAACTTGAACTCAATCATTTCATGGTCACTGCTACCCAGGCTGCCATTGACTTCTACTTTCCTGATAAATTCTTCTCTATTTGTGAGCAGCAGATCGAGAGGCGCAAGGCCCCTAGTTGGTTGCTCCAGCATTTGTACCAGGAAGTTGTCCTCAACACTCTCCAGAAACTTCCTGGATTGCCTGTGCACTGCTGTATTGGCCTTCCAGCAGATGTCAGGGTAATTGAAGTCCCCCATGAGAACCAGGAAGATGGAGCTCGACTGTTCTCGGTAGTAACGGAGGACAGAACGAGGACCAATGGTCTCAAGTTGCGGTTAGGGAGGTCGAGGCTGGATATTAGGAAAAACTTTTTTACCAGGAGGGTGGTGAAGTCTTGGAATGGGCTGCCGAGGGAGGTGGTGGAGTCCCCATCTTTGCAGGTGTTTAAGGCCCGGCTGGACAAAACCCTGACTGGGATGGTTTAGTGGGAGTGGTCCTGCCTCTAGCAGGGGGTTGGACTGGATGGCCTGTGGGGTCCCTTCCAACCCTATGATTCTGTGATTCTATGGTTATTTCAGAATAAGTTATTTTGAAATAAGCTAAATCGAAATAAAATCATTACTTCAAAATAACTTAAATAGAAATAAGCAAATATTAAATTGAATTAAGGGAAAACCTCAAAGCAAAATAGCATTTCCAGACACAGGACTTGCTATTTCGCTTCAGGAGAGGGGCAGCATGGGAAGTGTGGCAACATGGCCCCCTCACTGGGCCATGTTGGCAACCATTTTGCCAGCCAATCCTATAAAAGCAGGTTTCAACTTCACTTCCCTGTCCATTTTGGCTAGCAGGAGACTGTGAGACACAGAGATGGATGCTGCCTGGCTTCCTAGCCATTGCCGTGCTCTGAATAGACCCTCTGCTCACCTGCAGAGTGTCCTACTGTTGTGGAACACTCTGCTTGCAGACTCTGATGGTGCCTAGGCTGTGCCCCAGGCTATTACCTCACTGGGCCTCAGAGCAGCCCTAGTTCCCCTTCTGTGCCTCGTCAGATCTGGGCGCGGAAGACCAGCACAAAGTGGTGGGAGCAGGTAGTGCTCGGAACCTGGAGTGATGAGCAGTGGTGGAAGAATCTCCACTTGAACAAGGGGAGCTTCAACCACCTGGTTGCAGAACTCACCCTGGTCCTGCGCCGAAAGGACACCAGCATGAGGCCAGCTATCCCTGTCGACAAGAGAGTGGCCATTGCTCTTTCGAAGATGGCCACTCCCAAATCATACAGGTCTGTGGTGCACCTCTTTGGGATAGGGAGGTCCACCATTGGCAATGTGATACTAGAGGTCACCAGGGCTATCGACAGGATCCAGCTGCCACACCTGGTCACTCAAGGAGAGCTGCAGGACACCATTGCCAGCATGCCCCCCCTTGGATTTCCCAGTTGCACTGGGATACTGGATGCCATGCACATGCCTGTGAGATCCCTGGAGCACCGAGCCACCAGGTACTGGAACTGGAAGGGGTACTACTCAGTTATCCTGCAGGCCCTTGTGGACCACAGGAGCATCTTTCAAAACTGTTATGTGGGATGGCCGGGGGGAGCATGATGTGAGGGTCCTCCTTAACTCTGCCCTGTACCGGGGCATGGAGGCGGGCACCTTCTCCCCCCCCCATAACATCAATGTCGGTGGAGTAGAGGTGCCCATCCTCATTGTTGCTGATGCAGCCTATCCCCTCAGCCCACGGGTCATGCGCCTGTACACAGGGCCCCTCAATGCCTGCCGGCAGCTTTTCAACTGCTGTATGAGCCACTGCTGCCAGGTGGTCAAACAGACATTTGGCTGGCTAAAGGCCCGATGGAGGTGCCGCCTTACGCACCTCCATCTTGCAGAGGAGACAACCACAGAGGTCATCAGTGCCAGCATGGCCCTGCATAACTTTTGTGAGCTGTGGGGCGAGACTGTTGCTGCCACCTGGGAGGCCGAGGCACAGCTCATCGGTGGCCAATACAAGCAACCTGCACCCATGGTCCCACCGGAGCGAGCGTCACAAAGGGCAATCAAAGTTCATGATGCACTCATGAAGTTTTTGCCACAGAGGAACTCTGAGGGCCAGGCCTGCCCTGCCACACTACCCTCTCCCCAGTTCTACCACAGACAGCCCCACCCATCCACCCGCACTGTGAACCACACCCAATAAAAACACACACATGCACTAATATGTGTCAGAAACTGTTTATTGAACATAACATGGGGGGTTGGGGCTAAGAAAGGCTGGGGAGGGTTAGAGGATGTGGAACTGTAGGGGGAGACTTTGGGGAGGGCCTGCAACTGGGAGACGAGAGTGAGGTGTGGGGTTGGGGAGTCCCTATGTGGGGCCTGTGTGGGGGTCCTGAGGTGGTGTCCCATGCCCCTGCCCGTGGCCACCTCGCATCCGGGGCTGGCTCCAACGAGAGACATGAGGGTCCCTGGGTGGACCTCCGTTAGCTGCTGGAGGGATCATGTGGTCTGCGATGCACCGGATACTCACTGCGACGTCCTGTACTGCAGTGCTCAGGTGCTCCATTGCCAAGGCCTGCCACTCAAGTGCAGCGACCATGTGGTCATTGGCAGTTGCCGCCTGTTGCAGCAGGTGGAGGGCAGCATCCTGCCGACAGGCCTGCTGTTGTCTCCAAGCCTGGGCAGATTCCTCTGCTTGGTGGCCCATGTCCACAAGGCTGGCCAGGATTTCCCCTTGCATCCGGTGGCCCCTCCTCCTCCTCCTCGGTCTTGGGGTGGTTGGCGGGCTCTGTGCAGCAGCATGGTGGGTGACTGGGAGAACTGCTGGAGGGAAGCACAAAACAGGCCTGGCAACTGCTGCCTGCTGGCCTTGCCTGTGTGCAGCCTGTCTGTAGCACATGACTCTGCGCTGACTGTCAACAGGATTCTGGATCTGGGTCCTGTGGGACATTGCCCCAGAGGCATGTATGGCCTAGCGGTGCCCACAATGGTGAGCTGCAGTCACCCACGACTTGCTCTGGGGCGTCTCCCAAGGCCACTTGCCAGTGGTGTGGCTTGTATGCTCTCTGCCCCGCCCAAGATGCAGCTGCATCTTTGTACTTCCACCTCCTTTTGAGCAACCCCAGGCATGCATGCACCCCCCCCAGCCCTGTGCCCTGCCTGTCCCTGTGCTGTGCCCCCTCACTGCCCGTGACCTGCGCAGGCTCAGCCCTGCCTGCATGTATGGGAGAGGAACATTCACCAACAGGGGCTCCAGATGTCTTCCTGGATGTCCCTTCCTCTGTCTTGGACTCCACGGGAGTTGGCATGTTGCTAGGCCCCTCTTCCTCCTTGGCAGTGCCAGTCCCCTCCTCTGGGACAGGGGCGAGCTCTGGAGTCCCTGGTGCAGCCTCTGATGGTGGCAGTGGTATGACAGCAGGCTGGCTGGTGTCACCAACATCAAGGGACACCTCAGAGTCACCGTCCCGTCCCTCTGGGGGTGAGCCTATGCTGGGGAGCTGCCTGAAGTTGATGGCCCATGCTGGGAGGCCACTGGGCTCTGCCCTAGGAACTCATGGAGCTCCTGATAGAACAGGCAGGTGGCACTGCTACCTGCCCCCTGGAGCTGGCATGCCTCCATGGTGTGGGCATGGTCCTGCTGCAGGGTCTTGATTTTTTAGCACACCTGCTCCGTAGTGTGCTTGTGGCCCTGAGCAGACAGCTCTGCGGCTATCTCCGTATAGACATCACGGTTCCTGTGCCTGGCATGGAACCAGGCCAGGATGTCTTGCCTCCTCCATATGTGGTGGAGACAAAGGATCTCCTCATTGCTCCAAACAGGGGCCCAGTGTCTCCCCTGTGTGCTGCCAGAGCCATGTGCTGCCATGCTCCTTGAAGCCCTGAAGCATGCTGCATAGCATGGGCAGGGAATGGCACCTCATCCTTCCTGGTGCTGTGCACCCTGGGACGAAGGTCAAATCGTGTTATTTCGAAATAACGATTATTTCAAAATAACATGTCCAAATGAAATGTTAACCATTTCAAAATAACAGATGTTTTGCTTTAAAGTGGGTTTAATCTACTTCAAAATTACGTCTCTTGTTTCAAAATGATGTAGCCCGTCATTTCGAAACAAGATTATGTCTTGTGGACTTAATCTTTTTTTTAAATGGAAATAACCAGTGTTATTTTGATTTAAAAGAGACGTGGGGACATACCCAAAGATAATAGCCAATGGCTCAGATATCTCCTGAGTCAGCTGCTTGAATATTCTAGGGCAGTGTTTCCCAACCAGTGTACCACAGCACACAGGTGTGCCATCAGGTCTGAGGCAATGCACCACAAAACTTTTTGAAAAACTACTCAAAGAGCTCTGGATTGGCTCATTCGCTCATGAATATTCATGAGTTCATTTGTAAACCATATAGTGGTGTGTCTCAAATTAGTTAAAGATAGCAAGGTGTGCCATGGAATAGTAAATATTGGGAACCACTGTTCTAGGGTGCATATCATCAAGCGCTGGTGACTTGACAATATCTAACTTGTCTAGGTAACTTAACTTGTTCTTTCCCTATTTTAGCTTTGGATCCTATCCCGTTTTTACTGTCATCCCCTATGTCAGGCATCCAGTCATCACCAGCCTTCTCAGTGAAGACCGAAATGAAGAAATCATTTAGTTGCTCTGCCATTTCCTCTTTTTTGGTTATTGTTTTTCCCTCTTTGTTGAGAAATAGACCTACACTGCCCTTGGCCTCTCTTGTTTCTAAAGTATTTAAAAATGGGTTTTTTTTGTTACCCTTTATGCCTTCAGCTAGTTTGATCTCAGTTTGTGCTTCGGCTTTTCTGATTTTTCCCCTGCATAATTGTGTTATTTGTTTATAGTCAGCCTTTGTGATTTGTCCACGTTTCCACTTTTTCTAGGACTCTTTATTTTTAGATAATTGAAAATCTCCTGGGTTAAGCCAGGGTGATCTCTTGCCATACTTCTTATCCTTCCTGTGCATCAGAATAGTTTGTTCTTGCGTCCTTAGTACTGCTCTTTGAAAAACTGCCAACTGTCTTCAGTTGTGTTTTCTCTTAGACATGCTTCCCATGGGATTCTACCTACCAACTTCCTGAGTGTGCTGAAGTCTGCCTTCTTGAAATCCATGGTCTTTATTTTGGTGTTCTGTCTCCTACCATTCCATAAAAATTCTACCATTTTGTGATCACTTTCCCTTAAGTTACCTTCCACTCTCAAATCCTCAATCAGTTCCACTTGGTTAGTCAAAATCAAATAAAAAATGGCCTCTCCTTTAGTAGCTTTCTCCACCTTTTGAAATAAAAAAATTGTCTCCAATGTGGTTCAAGAATTTGTTGGATAATCTGTGCCCTGCAGTGTTATTGTCCCAGCAGATGTCTTGGTAATTGGCCCTGCCTGAGGAGTGACCCTTTTGTTGAGTTACAAGAATTTCTTTCTTGGAAGAAATATTTAAATTTAGTAAACATAAAAATAACAAACAGCATAAGCCTAGGAAGTGGAGAAACCACTGAAGAAAACAGTAAACATTGTAAGACATAATAAAACCTAATAAAAGTGGAGGCGAAGGCCTTTGGATATTTTATTTGCAAAGCTGAATCATCTAATATGTCACTTTTTTAAAAAGTGGTATATAGTTGTACTACTGAATGTAATCTCTCCTTACCGAAGAATTAAGTCTTTTTATTAAGCTCTGAAAACAGTATTCTAATATTAAGATAGTTAAGAGGAGGTACAAAATAAATATTGCAGGAAGTGGATGCCAATATGCAGGGCCGTAACTACAGCAGAGCAAATGGGGCTTTGGCCTGGGTGCCAATTTCACAGGGCGCTAGAATAAACCTTTCGTAGCCCTGAAGAGGAATGTGCCTTAAAGGCACATTCCTCTGGGAGCCAAGGAAGGTGCTTCCCACCCAGCTTTAGCTGCACTAAGCCAGATGCTTCCCTGCCCCCTGCTCACCACTGCTAGAGCTGGGCGAGGGTGGCCTAACTCTTCTGCCTGGCTCAGAGTAGCCAGGGCACCCCCTGCCTGGCCCTGGCCAGCAGCCATGTTTGCCACCCAGCAGGGGAAGAGAAACCCCCGCCTGGCTCTGGCTGCAATCAGCCAGCTACTGGGGGAAGGCACCTGCCTGGCCAGGGTACTGGTCCGCCACCTAGATAGATTGGGCCTATGATGGATCAGGGCTGGGGGAGGTGCCTTTGAGTCTGCTTGCCCTTGGCACCAGACAGGCTAGTTACGGCTCTTCCTATAAGGGACTTTGTGGCCCACTTTTCCTCCCCAGCTGTACATTTCCTATATAGCAAAAGCCTGTGTCAGGAGCCCATCACTCACCAGCTGTACTCCCAAGAGAATAAACTCCATGCTAACCAGGACTTACAGCATATTCAGATCAGAGATGACTGGGCAGGGAAAGGCGAGTGCTGCTGTCTGTCTGATGATGAGGGCAGAGAATGTTCATGTTTTATTACCAGACATGAGTCAGATGCCACTGTGTGTATCTTTAGCATATGCACACTTCCTTTTACCTACACTGCTGAATTTACCTTGTGTAACCCTTCTGCCAGGGTGGGCTAGAAGGACCAGGGCCAGGTTCTATATCTAGAGGTTTCCAAATAATGTTACAGCATGAACTGGCTCAAGCCCCCACCCAGATTTCTGGGGAATCCTGCACTGTTCCCTGGGCACCCCAAAGGGCTATGGCTTCCCCACTCACAAGCACTAGTCTGAGTGTAACAAGCAGAACTTTTAATGTGAAAGGCCAAATAACAGAGATCAGCTCTGATCTAGAAAATTAATACAGAGCAAAGTTCCAAACAACCCACACTGTATAACAGAACATAAACAGAAATATGAAGCTGTGGTGCTCTCTTATCTCTCTTTGCAGCCAGGCAGCAGTGGACATTCCCACTGTGTGCCATGCCACAAGCAGTACAGGAGGGCTGAGCTAGGACTGTGTAGGGGCAGCCCCTTCTCCCTGACTTCCTCACTGCTGCTGGAGGCAGGTTTCTTTTCAGCCGCTGCAGCAGGAGTTGGGGGGCAGCAGCAGCCCCCACGCCAGCGGGTTATATCTATTTTAGCCCTTAGCTTGTACCCCCACAAGCCCCAGGAGTCCACCAGGCTGGTTCCTGCCTGTCCACCTTCCCTTACTTAAAACAGTGTAATTCTGAGAGAATGGGAATCCCTTTGAGACTTTTCCAGCCAGGTAGATTAGGGTATTTAGAAGCCCTCACTGCAGCTGGGCTAGGGGGTGGGTTCCCTAGGTTCAGCTTTAAAGGGCAGAGGAGGCTGGTGCAGCTCCCAGACTTGCCTTACCTTTTCTCCTTCCTTCAGGGCTGGGGGCAGCTTTCAGCCTCAGTGCAGTGAGGCTGAGGGTAGCCATCTCCTCCTACTTCTAGCAGCCCATTCAAGGGAATCCAGGCCAGCCATAAGTCTGCACCTATGCCTAGCCCCAGGAATGTCACACCTTCTTTAATTATCAAGCTACTCCTGAGAGAATCCCCCATCCCTTCTCCTGCTGCCTTGGAAGGGCCATAAACTTAGAGGAGGATATTTACAGACACAGCTGCCCAGAGGACGATATTCACAGACACATCAGCAGCACCTTCCTCACACCTTGCACCCTGGGTCTGTATGCCACTGGGCTGCAGCCTGCTCCTGGCAGTCTACCCCTCTCCCCCAGCACCCAAGCACCTTCTCTGCTCCTCTAGCTCATGTCCATCTGCTAAGACCCTCCCCCACCCACCATAACACTTACCTGTGCTTAAGCAGGGGAGTCTCCAGCCATGAGCTGCCTCCCACCCTGGCTGCTCAAAGCACCTGAGAGTGAGGCGGGGCAGGATATGTAAACGACCCCCATTGGCCCTGATCTTGGCCACGGAGCCACAAAGTAGTAGCTAAAGAGCCACTTATGGCTCTGAGAGCCAGGGTTGCCAATTCTAGGGATACAGGATTGGGTCTCCCCTGGCTTTATGCCTTCCTCCAAGGACCTGTCTTCAGGCTCTACATTGGATCTGGGAGGAAAGTCAGTGAGGTAGAGTTGGTTTATGGTGGCTATCATGCTTCTGCTCAGCTGAAGAGAAAAGCAGTTTCAGCCTCGCTCTTGTCTTTCCCTCTGATGATGGTGGAACAGCTGGCAAGAGTCATAGTGCTATGGAGGCTGTCTACCATTGGCACTTAAATGTGCTGATGGGGACAACTCTTGCAGCAGCTGTGCCTATAGAAACCTGAACATTTTAATGAACAAATAACTTGAGGGCAGGTAACAGAACATATTTATATCACTTGCACCCAGATGTTACCAATTTCTATCTTTGATTCTCACACATCCATGACTGAGCCTGGCCTGATGACTTTAGGTTGGTGTAATAGGGTGGATAACCCCCCCCCTCCCCCGGCAAGTCCCTTATAGCCTGAGAGAGGTGGAAGATCCACCCCTTAGGACCTGCTGGGCATACTCAGACTGCTGTCTCAGTATAAAAGGGAGCAGCTCATGTCAATCTGGGCTGACCAGTGAGGAGGAAGGATACCCACTTGAGGCTCTCAAGCACAAGCTGCCTCAGCCCTGAGTTGGAAGCCAAAGTGACCCTGGCTGTTCTGTAGAAGAGCAGATGTGTCCAGGGAGCTGCCCAAAGGACACCACCCAGGATCCCACGGAAGCTGGAGACCTGGGAGAGGACAGCCACAGTGTGACAGGTAGGAAGTAGCCCAGGGGGCTGGGAGGGGAGGTGTGGGGTGCCACCGGAGGTGAGTCAGTATGTTGGAGTCTGGATTCCCACTGACCAGGTGCCCTGACCCCCAGCACCGAGAGGGCCCTGGGCTGGGGTTCAGTGGTGTGGGAGGGCCTGAGCCTCCCTACTGGGGTCCTGCGGCCATTAGGCCTGTCGTGACTCATAGCAGTTACCTTGATGGCTGCCCCTCCCAGACCATCACTAAAGTACATAGAACGTGTGAAGTGAACAATGGCCCTTTCACCTTAACTAGATGGCCCCCTTGAACTCAACTGGATGGCCGTTACCACCCTGGGGGCCCATTGTTTTGCAGGGCTTGGTGTAGGTGGGCTCTGCCTAACTGCAAGGTTCTGCAGGGCATGGACTCATACCCCCATTGTTCCCCACATTCCCTGTAATCAGGGAAAGGCGGAAAATAGTCTTTAAAAGCTGAGGTTCTGGGGTGCCCAGGCAGGACGGTTTTCAACATCTAGCCTGGCCTGATCAACCAGAAGCTGCCTCCTCCACTCATGAGCTCCCCCTAAAGCGTATCAACGAGTTTCCCCCACGAGTACCACTGCCGGCTGATTATGAGTCTCCTTTCTCTCGCCTGTAATGCTGCTGCTGCTAATAGGAGTGATAAGAGCCTGCCCTGCAGTTTCCCTTTAAAAGGTTTTCTTACTGCTGCTCTGAAACTGCCTTCTCCCAGCATTACAGGCTTGTGTGTCTTCTTTATGCTTACTTGCCATTTCATTTTGTGTTAAGGAGCTCCCCTGTCTGTAACTGTTTGCCCCTACTCTGTTTCACTCAGTGTATCCCTTTTCCTTCTGGGTTGTTTGAACTTGCTTTAAGAGTATCATTGTGTTGTGCAACATTGTATAAAGTTAATTGGTAGCCTTAGAAGTGTTAAGATTGTTTCCTTTAGTTCGTAGCCTTTAGAATTGTTTGGTTAAGTTGCCTTTGCCCTCCCCAACTTAAATAAACCTTTTTCTCTTTAACTTTACTTGTTTCCTCTTCATTTCTGGGATCCCCAGTGCGCCTCAACTTTTCTTCTGTCCCTGTCCCTGTGGCTCCTGGCTCCTGAGCCGCTCTCCCTGCCCCGCTACCCTTGCGGCTCTCTGCGGCTCTCGGCTCCTCAGCCGCTCCCGCGGCTGCTGCAGGTTCCCCCGATCCCCGCCGGACTCTCCAGCGGCCCCGCCGCTTTTTCCCCGGCTCCCGCGGCAGCCTGCCAGCTCTCCCCGTCCTCCGCCGCTTTCTGCGGCTCCCTCACGGCTCCTACCGCTCTTTCTGCGGCTCCCCGCGGGCTCCCCGCTGTTGCCGCTGCTTCTCTGGGGCTTCCCCAGTAGCCCCACCACTTTTTCCCGGCTCCCGCCGGGCTCCTCAGCTGCCCCGCCGGCCCCTTTATTCACCGCCACCGCCTGCGGCTGCCCAGACTTCTACTCTGCCAGCTCCGCCACCTTCCGTGGCTCCCTGGCTCCCAGCCGCTTTTCTGCGGCGTGCTGGGCTCTTCTGCCTCCTCGCCAGCCGCCGCTTCCCCGGAACCCCCCAGCTGCCGCTTTCCCTGAACCCCTTCTGCCTTCCCCACCAGCCGCAGCTTTCCCTGAACCCCTTCTGCCCTCCCAACTACTGTTCCCCGAGACCCTTCTGCCTTCCCTACCATTTTGCCCTACTCTGCCTCCCTCGCAAACTCCTGAATCCCCTTTCAGCCTCTCCTGCTTATCCCCATTGCCCATACTCCCACGCACCTACAGCCCCTCTCCTGCCTCTGTCCCCTTACCCCAACCCCCAAGCACCTCCTCACCCTGCTGCCTTTTGACACCCCCCACCCACTTGCCTTCACTCCTCTTCAGGCCCCAGCTTCCCTGTTACTTATCTTCTCTGCCACTGCGGCACACTAATTTGCATTGTACCCCCCTTTTTCCTATAGTGTATTAAAGTAGCCTTTAGGTTATAGTGAGTAGGGCTATCGTGTTAGTAGGTTAGTTGAAGAACCCCATTGTTCCCCAACCTGTCCCCACTCCCGAAAGTTAGGTACCCCCCAACACTTTACAGAAACCACTGTGACAAACATGACATACACCGACCACCGCTCACCTTACCCTATACTCATTTTAATAAAGTGTACCCCAAATCCACCCTGTACCCCATGGGTGCAGTGGTTGCCCCCCAAGATCCTCAAATCTCCGAACGTGCAGGCAGGGTCAAGGCCATGCTGCCTTGACCCAAGGGCTGGTCATTGACTCTGTGATTGCTAGGCCATGCTGTCCTGACCAGAGGGCCACTTATTGACTCTGTGGCCATTAGGCTGTGCTATCTTGACCTGGAGGGTGTGTATTTTGGAAGATAGTGGATGTATGGAAGGTCAGAGGGATCACCCTTCCTGCTCATGCCCATTGTACTTTCCCAGCAGGAGGTATTAGAAAGGCCTTACCCCACAACAGTTGTGTTAGTGACATGATTTGTTGGGGTGCCTCACAAACTAACATGACTTATTTTATATAAACATGTTCTGTAGTCCCCATGGCACTCTGGTCTAGAGTCTTTTTTCAGTCTTAGGAACTGTTTTGTATCAGTTCATAGTTTTGAGGTGCTGTACGAGGAAAAATATTGAGTACTTTCATTTAAATAACCCCCCTACACCCACATTTTTTGCACAGTTCAAATGCCAGCTCTGTTACCAAGGGCCCCCTCCGCCTCATCACGACCACAAAGGACCATATTATTAACAACAACTACAACAAAAAGAATAAATAAAGGCCCTGTTAAATACATTAACACCTCTGTTCTTGCTGTGCACTCAGCATGGGTTGATTTGATTTCCTGGATCAGCATGAATCCAACTGCATCATGATAAAAGGTGCTTTACAATGTACCAACAGCACTGTCAAAGTTACTGGATTACTTCCCTCTCCTGATCTCTTGAAACCATTTCACTCCAGGTCTCAGGCTTTGGAGTGTCACCTTTCCTGAGAGGAAAAAAAAAACGCAAGCAGTCCTGTGGCACTTAAAGACTAACAGATTTATTTATCGCAGGTGAAGTCAAATTATCTGTTGTAATGGAAAAAGAAGCCATAATCACGATTCACTCCTGCAGTCACATGATCTAATCTGCATATCAATTCTATTTCAGCTGTTTCTCTCTGAAGTCTTGATGTCCCACTGACTTTCTCAAGCACAATCTCACATTATTCTCAAACTCATACTTAGAACGGACCTGGGTTGCATTTCTAATCCATGGTTAGGTCCTCAGGTCTGTCTTATCTTTGCTGCTGTGCTCACAAGGAGCAATGACCATGGTTAATACAGTGACCCAAAAGCATTCTTAAAGCAAAATATTATTTGTTTAAAACAAAAGCATTTGCAAGAGAGCCTATCTTAAAGGAGGCTATATGCATATCTAGGTTTTCTTCAATGCATCCTCTGGATCTGGGAAATCCCAGCTCCTTTATGCTTCTGCAGTGTCTCTAAAAAGCTTTTGATCAGGGACCTTCCCCCTTTCTGTGAGGAGCCTGAGGAATTATTCAGTGTTTGTTTGGTCTCTTCATTCACACCATTGGCTAAACAAGGCTTTGCAACTTGTTGGAAATGGGATCTTTAAAGTAAACATCTTGCTTCATATTCTGAATCAGTGCCTGAAACTTCTTATCTAGATCTATTGTGTTGCTTTTCTTGTTTGCTTGTTCCACAGACCCTTATTAAGATAGTCTGATGTAGTTTTAAAGGAAATTCTAGCTCGCTTTAATTGTACAGTAACTTTCCATCATTGAACAGGTTGTCCTATTTGATAAACATTGCCATCTCATTCTTAGACAGTACTAACCAGCTCCATTTCTGTTGATGCCACTTTGAGTATGAATAGATTATACAAAAAAAAAAAATCAGTAAGCCAACTTTCTCACTTACATTCCAACTTGTTCACTTGTATCTCAAAGTTATTCCTGAAATGTGAAGAAAGAAACAATGAGGTTACTGGACAATGGGATTATTGAGCTTTCTGAATGACTTTTTGCATAGTTGTTAAGAGTCCTGAAGATTAAAGGCACCTCTGGCTTAACCATTCGTTTGCATTCATTTTCATGATATGAACTTTGCTGCTGTTTACTTAAGGCCCGTTCCCTAAGTTAATGAATGTCAGAAAGATAGCAGAGAACAAGGTTTTAGTTCAGTAGACTGACAATGCTGATGTTATCTATGCATTAATTAATTAAGTCTCCAGTAAACCAATATATCCTAACCTCTGAGATGGGTCCCCAGAGAGGCCATGGGAACAGTTGATTGAAGCCATGGGGCAAGAAAAAGGCACACCCATGGCAGTAAAAGTTGCATGAATCTAAGTCAACCCTGCTCCTGTCTTAAGTGTGCCTCTACTGCTGTGAATTGAAGCAGTAGCTGGTCTCCTGAAGCCTTTTCCTTTTTGCTTCTATTGCACCCCATAATGTAGTAAGCCCCATGAGCCAGCCTACATGAGCAGTTATGGGGCTTAGCGTTTACATCATCAAAGCCACAGCTTTTTCTCTGCTTCTGTAAAGTTCAGATTAGCAATAAATGGAGGAGGAAGAGGAAGGAGAACATCACGGTGAAGGGAATCAAAAGAGAAAAAGACAGAAATAGAGGAAATAAGACAAGGATAGAAAAGAGAGACAAAGGAAATAAATGGAAAAGAGATGATGGCAGCTGGGGACATGGGAGATATACTTATGCCAAGTAGAACACCCACAAAAACATATGAGAAGCTACTGATTACATAGATACTAGTGTGTAGATAAAGTAACTGCACGGTAAAGGAATAGTGCTAGGTGAAACATTTTGCTTGAAACTTTTTTTCCAGGGAAAAGTGCAGATTTGGTGACAGTGAAACATTTCACAAAGTCATGCCAGTTCTTCGAGTGCTGCTCACATCCATTCCGATTTAGGTGGGTACATGCCGGAGTGCATCGTCATTCAGAAAGCTTTTTGCCCTTAGCCTGTTCCCGTAGGGTCAGCAACAGTCACAGTATAACAGGTGGCACATATCCTGTTCCCCCTTCAGTTCCTTCTTTCTGCCCAAGAGAAGGTCTTGGAACTGTCTTGTTCCTTGTTTTGCAAGCACCTGTTCTCATTATTTTTTCCATCATTGTTGTCATTGTCTTTGAACTAGTGAGTTTCCCAGTTTAGCCAGCCTTTGAATTTTTTTTCTTCAGTTTGGAGTACATGGCCTAGACACCTGACTCGGTCCTGCTCCATGGTCATGCAGGACTTCAAGCCTTATACATCCTGTGGAAGGCCTTCCCCATCAGCCACCCTCACAACCTGTGCCTGAAGTGCCTGGGTGGAGGGCAGAGGGCTGAAAAATGCTACATCTGTTGCTCCTTCAAACCCTAAACCCAGAAGCAGAGGGAGAGCAGACTCAAGACAATCCTTACAGAAATGGCACTCAGACCTATTTCTGATCTGGCAAAGGTCCCATCAGCACTGGGATCATTGACACAACATGCCCAGTTGGCACTAGCACCACGTCGCAACCCAAGAAGAAGGTCTGCTCTGGGCAGGGAAGAGCAGTGGCACCAAAACCTGTGAAAGACATGGACAGGAGCCTCCCCTCCCTACAGTCCCCTTTGCCAGCATGAGAGTGGGACCCTCCTCTGACTGCAGGCAGCATGAGGGGCCAGACAGTACTGGCCCCATCTACCCTTGAGGCCTTTGAAGTTGCAAGGACCCTGCTGGCCTTCCATACATCTCTGCCCGCACCTAGGCTGCTAGTGTCAAGGGGAAGGCCCTCAATGGGCTCTACAGTATGGCAATGCCCACTGTCTAAACTAAGTGCCCCAGCGCTGCCATCTCCAGCACTAGCCCCCAGATCTCTGTGATCCAAAACTGACTTGGGTAAGGACGCTCAGCACACCAGCCCTTCATCAGATGTCAGTGATCCCTGGCACCACTCTCCAATGATGGTGAGAGACCCTAAATCCCTGAGTATGGGGTTTAGATCAGAGGCAGAGCCAGAGCCACAGTTGCTGGCCTAAGGGATATCCCAGCATAGGGACCCTTCTCAGCACCACTGCTGACAGCTCAATGCCGCACCACCTCCTCATCCTCAGGAGAAATCAGACCCAGCATCAGAGGTGCATATTGTCATCCCCTTTAGCACCGGAGGAACCTGACATCTGAGGATTGAAGAGGTGCTTCTCACCATCCAAGACCCAACCATCTGAGAAATGGCACCAAAAACACTTGGTGTAGAGGGATTGTAGACACCGCCCCAATGCGGGGGAGCAGGAGCGGTGCTGCAAACATTGAAAGCACCAGGACATTGTTTCAACCAATGCCTCTCCAGCTTTGTCCTCCAGCACCAACAAAATCAACCCATGATTGCAGGAGTCATTGTTGATCTCAGTGTGCCTAGCCTCTGACTGCGGCCCGGGAGAAGATAATCCCAGCACCCACCGGCAATCTGGAAGACAGTCCCAGCACTTCCATCAGTGCAGACCCTTCAGGACTGGTCAACCCAATGGTCCTACTGGGGCCCATGAACTTGTCTGTCAATGGGCATCTCCTTGCACTACTCATCACAAGAACCACCATCCCAAACAGGTCAAGATCCCCAGTAGTTTTCAAACTTTTTTCCTCAGGACCCAGTTGAAGAAAAAATTATTTATGCCTGCAATCCAGCAATTCATCTTTCAGCAATACATTACACTCATTTGGCAGGGGAGTGCTGTGACCCTGTGCCTCAGGGTCTGTGACCAAGTACTGGGTCCCAACCCCAAATCTGAAAACCACTGCCCTACAGGGCCTGACATCAGAGGTAGACTTGGATGCAGATGAGGGACCTTCAGGGGCCTTTCAGGGAAGTCTTTCTGTCCATTCTTTTTCCTTACCAGATGAGGTGGTGAACCAAGGGTCTATCTTTACTTCTAAAGACCAAGAACTTTTGAAAAGAATGGTTGCTAACCTTGACCTCCAGTGGAGGAGATGAGAGAGGATTTCAACCCCTGGTTCAGCATGGGTGACAGAGCACTCCTGGCCTGGGTGGCACTTCTGGTATATGATGGTGTGCTTAAGATAGCCCATGCCAGCTAGACAACCCCATCCTTTATACCCCCTGTATCCAAATGGGCCATGAAGAAATACCATATCCTTGCAGACAAGTTTGGGTACCTATTCACCCACCCCACGCCAAGTCACTTATGGTCAACGTGGTCAACTAGAAGGAGACACTAGTCTAGCCAACTTCCATCCCTAAAAACAAAGAGGAAAAGAGAATGGATCTGTTTGAGAGAGAGTTTTATTTGTCCACAGCCCTCCAGTTTAGGACCTCAAACCAAAAGGCCTTCCTAGGGAGGTATAACTTTAACCTCTGGGACTTAACGTAGAGGTTCCGGGGCTCCCTCTCCACAGAGCAAACTGCAGACTTTGACACAATGTTGGATGAGGGTTTGTCAGTGGCATGAGTGACTCTCCTCTCTTCCTGGGATGCTGCAGCTTTGGCCAGTAGAGGTGTAGCCTCAGCTGTGATCATGAGGAGGGCAGCATGGCTCCAAGATTTGGGCCTTCCACTCCAACTGCAGGATGTTATTCAAGACCACCCATTCAAGGGCCTGGTCCTCTTTGTATAGTCCACAGTCACAAGCATCTATGGCATGAAAGACTCCTGTGCTGCTCTTCAGTCACTGGGGATGTACACCCCCCAGCCCTCCATTTGTTCCTTTCAGTCACAGGCCTCCCAGCAGCAGCCTCAGCAGCAGGGCCACCAGCAGCACTCTCTCCAACAACAGCAGCAGCCCTTTAGACATAGAGACAGAAACAGTCAGTGGACAGGTTGGGGGGGGGGGTAAAGGATCCCAGGAGTCCTCTCACCAGAGCTCCAGCCACCACTTCAACACTCATAGACACAGTTTTTGATGTGCCCTCCAAGGGTATCAATACTAACTCGGGTCCTGTCTCCTCCTTTTCATTCTGGGATTGCCTCTCCAGGTTCCAGGATCAGTGCGCTGAGATCACCTTGAACTGCTGGATATTAGATACAATCTCTCATGGCTACACCTTACAGTTAAAGTCCAGGCCCCCAAATAGAAAACCATCCCCTCATTTCCCTGATCCTCAGGGTATTGCTAAAAATCAAGAAAGACAGGGAAAATGTGATTCTGATCGCTCCAGCGTGGCCACACCAACTCCAGTACACCATGCTCCATGACCTCTCATTGGCCACTTCGTGGACACGCCTGAGGAAAGGGGACCTGTTAACTCAGAGCAATGGCCACCTCCTGCACCCAAATCTAGACTCCTTTCACCTGAAGGAGTAGAGGCTCCATGGATGATCCCAGATGAACGAGCATGCTACCTGGAGGTCCAACATATTCTGGTGGGTAGCAGAAAGCCCTCCACACAGGCCACTTACTGGACAAAATGAAGGTGCTTCACCTCTTAGGCAACAGGTAGGGGTGTTTCCCCAAGGTCTTCCCCAGCTAAACTATCCTGGGCTATGTCCTTCAATTGAAAACACAAGGGTTGGTCCTAGCTTCACTTAGAGTCCACCTGGCAGCGATCTTTGTTTTTCACCAATCATTCAAGGGAGTCACCCCCAATTGCCCATCCTATGACCTCAAGACTCCTCAAGGGAATAGAAAGGCTATACCCCTAAGTCTGTGACCAGATCCCACAATGGTACCTAAATCTGGTGCTGAACACACTCATGAGGCCCACATTCAAACCCAAGAACACATGCTTGCTCTTAGTTTTCTCATCCAAGGTGTCCTTCCTGGTGGCCATCACCTTGGCCAGGAGGGTTTCTAAACTAAGGGCCCTAGCCTCAGAACCACTTTACATGGTCTTGTATAGGGACAAGGTGCCCGTAATGCCACACATGGCATTCCTATCAAAGGTTGTCTCCCTGTTTCATGTTATCCAGGACTTATTCCTCCTGGTGGTCTTCCCTGGACCACACGTGATAGTGAACCAGAGGAGGTGGCATACCTTAGCTGTCAGAAGAGCCCTCACCATATACATCAAAAGGATGAGGCCATTCTGGAAGTGGACACAGCTCTTCATAGCTGCTGCAGAATGCATGAGAGGTCAGATGTTCACGTTGCAGTGCAGCACATCATGGATTATGAGCTGCATCAAGGCCTGCTACAATCGTGCCATTGCCAAGCTCAGTCAGGGCACACTCATCTAGAGCTCAAGGCTTGTGAGCTTCCTTCCTAGCTCAGGTGCCAATCCAGGAGATCTGTAGGTCAGCCACCCAAATATCCATGCACACATTCATGTCACACTATGCTATTGTCCAACAGGCAAGGGATGACACAGCCTTTGGCAGCGTTGTACTGCACACAGGGAGACCATAATGCCTCCCACTATCCCCTGGAAGGCTTTTAAGTCACCCACATCAGAATATATGTGAATAGCACTTAAAAAATGAAGGGTTACTTACCTGTAAGTGTCCTTCTTTGAGATGGGCTGCTCACATATGTTTCATACCCTCCCTCTTTTCAGAGTTAGAGGAAAAAAGGGACTGAGGGGGTGGGGGAGGGGAAGAAGATCAATGCCACCTATTATACCAAGACCTGAGTGCAAGACTCAAGGGGGTATTGGCTGCTGACCCTATGGGGACAGGCTAAGGGCAAAAAGTTTTCTGAATGACCGTGCACGGTTGCACAAACATACCTATATCAGAATGGATGTGATCAGCCAGGCCTGAAGAAGGACACTTGCACATAAGTAATACTCTATTTCTCCAGATAGGTCACATATAATTGAAAAAAAAAAAAAGAAAACCCACCCAACCAACCAATCACTCAAATGTTGAAATAAAACCATACAATTTTTTTGGTTTGCAGCAATTTTGTTTTCAAGTTGCCTTTTATTTTAAAAACAGAGCATAGTTCTAAATAGTCAAAAACTAAACATTCCGTTTTTGGTTTGAATAATTTGTTCACCCCAGAATGTTGTGGGTTTTTCCCCAACTTTTTTGATTTGTGGGATACTCAGAAAAACATTTTTGGGTTGATCCCAATTGACTATCTCTGCTTCCACCCTCCCGAACTGCCAGTGAAACCAAAAAAAAAAAAATCTGTTATTAATACAGTTCTTTTAAGGGACTCCAAAAATCCTTACCTCTGCTCTCCAACACCTTTACACAAGGCACACTCTTCATAAATGATACACATCTGTCTATCACAAATATCACAAATAATTGACATTTTAGTCGTTCAGCCAAGAGGCCTAGGAATGCTTTTTAAACTCTATGGCTGTGTTCACACATAAATTGTTATTTTGAAATAAGTTATTCTAAAATGAGGTATTTTGAAATAAAATCCTTAAATTGAAAACTTAAATAGAAATAAGAAAATGTTAAAACAAAATAAGGGAAACCCTGAAAGTGAAATAGCATGCCCTGTGTACAGAGGTGTCGCTGCCCCAGGGAGGGACCTGGGGCACGGCCTGCAGGCCCTGCCCCCTCGCCGCAGGCCATGCCCCCTGGCCGGGGACAGGGCCGGAAGCCGCTGTGTGCCGCCATGGGTGGCTGGGCCCTGCTTCCCCAGCCGGGGATGGGGCCAGAGCAGCCGCCACTACTGTGGGCGGCCGAGCTCCAGATTCCCAGCTGGGGACGGGGCTGCCACGGCCGTGGCTGCAGGTGGCTGGGCCCCAGATCCCCAGCTGGGGATGGGGCTGCCGTGTCCATGGGTGGCTGGGCCCTGGATCTCTGGCCCGATTGGACTGGAGACTGGGGGGAGGCTACCAGACCCAGGGCACTGGTGCTGGCATTTGGGGCACATGCCCTGGGTGCCCAGTGCCAGCGATGCTGCTCCCTGTGTGTGGACATGCTATTTCACTTCAGGTGAGGGGCAGCATGGGAGGTGTGGTGACATGGCCCCCTGGCAGGGCCATGTTGCCAACCAATCCCCTGCCTGGCTCTCACTTGGAAAGCCAGGCAGGGGAAAACTGCCCCCAGTGCAGGGATCCCCCTTCCCTGACTCCACCGCTGCTGTTGGCGCGGCAGGGGAGGGACTGTGGGGTACCCCCTCTGCTACCAGGGGTCCCGGAGACGGCTTGTGGGGCTTGCCTGCTGCCAACCCTGGGGGAGGGTTTGGGGTCCCTGAGCTGGCTCCGCAGGTTCCCCAGGGTGGCCCCAGCAGCCTGGGCTTGGCAGAGTGGCTGCACTGTGCAGCCAGGTCAATTTCACCTCTGTGAAATTGACCAGGCTGCGGAGCCTGCCTGGGGCTGGGAGAGCCGCATCTTCCCTGGCCACTTGGAAGCACTGAGGGGCTGTGGGACCAGGGCGCACCCAGTGATCTGCCCTCACCGCCTGGCCAGCAGCCCCGAGCCCGGGCAGTGGATCCAGCTGGCTGGCAGACCCTCTACCTGCCCTGGCTGCTGGCTTGCTGCAGCAGCAGGTCCAGCTGGCTAGGGACCTGCTGCTTTCCTGCACCCCTCTGTACCTTCCCTCAGCACCCTGGCCAGTGTGCTGAGGGGGGTGGGTGGGATTTCCTCCCAGGGTGCCATACACCCTGGGAGGATGGTCAAATCCCTGTTTCGAAACGGGGTTGTTTTGAAACTACGCGTCCTATTGGTATTCTTTCGAAACAAGGGCTATTTCGATTGCATGCCAGTTTTAACTGTTTCAAAAGGACAGCCATTATTTCAAAACGATGGGGGTCCTGTCCTTTCAAAATAACGAAATGTCATTTGGACACGCCAGGCTTTATTTCGAAACAATGGCTGTTGTTTCAAAATAAAACCTTGATGTGGACATAGCCTATGAAATTCAGTAGCTTAAACTTTGGATTTTAAGAAGTCCACTTTTTGCCAGTGCACAGCTATGGTTTACAGAGTAGGTGTCCATACTGCTAAGGCCGAGATGTTTTTAAAAGGTCTGCACCATTTGTACAGTAAAGGATTATTACTGTTGGTGTCACAACGAAACATAAAGGCCCCAATCAGGGCCCCCCTGTGTTAAGCACTGCACATGTGTATAAAGACATTTCCTGCCACTATTTGCATATGACATGAGACAGCAAGAGGGAGAACAGAATATCAGTGAAACAATCTGATCATATTTCATAATGAGAAAAGAAGTGCTACACTGCTGCCACGTCTGTTTTAACCATTATTGAGAATTTTTGTAGACATCCCATTTCTCCACAGGGCTTGATTTCTGCAGGCCGAGTCAGACTAGTGCAAGGCAAGTAGTAAAGGGACACAGACTCAACATTTCCATTTCTGTCTCTAGCACGGATGGCTCCAGGAAAAATTACTCTAGATTGAATTACCATCTAACAAGCAAGATATTCTGGCCTCTAGGCAGCTGTTTCTTTGAGGAAATTTCTGAAAGGCCCCTTTTGTCACTCAGGTCCTGACTTCCTACCCCCTTAACAAAATAGCCGATTTAAAAACAAAATGAACAACTCTTTTGGTCATGAGACTATGCACGTCTCTAGGACTGCTTGCTCAGGTGGAATTCTAAGCCCTCCCCAAATTTATCCTCTTTATTAGTCACCTGCACTACTAGTGCATTTTCCTCCTATCTGCGAAGGTGTTATGCGGGATCAAGGAAGGGGAGAGAGACACTGGACACTTCTTTAGGGTTGATCACCTTTTATGTGACCTTTATTAGTAGTTTGTATGAATACAATTATTAAAGAAGATTGAACAAGTATATAGGAACACAATTATTTAGGGGAGCCTGAGCAAGGATATATGCATACAGTTATTAGGGAAAGATTGAACTATAGTGATTACCCATCAGCAGACCATCTAATAAGACAACACAGACCACTCAATAATCTACCAGATTAATTCCAAAATTAAGAAGATCTTGTTCATCCACATAGGCCTCCTGCTCCAGATACATATAGCCAAAATGCAAAGTGGACAAGGCCCAATACAACACCAATTTATCCTAGGCTAGGCAACACAATAAACAACACAAGACAAATGCTTTTACACTAGTGCCACACTCATGCCTCCTAGATGCAGGGTTTACTTGAGACTGGCCAGGTCCAAGTTAGCTCAGGTGCTGAAATTGGAGGGATGAGGAAGCCTTGGGTGTGGATCGACCCCTGTTGCATTGATATTGATCTTCCTACCCCTGGCTATTGGGTTGCGTTGTTTTATGGATAAATCAATTAAGGGGACATCCTGGAGGAGGGGTGTCCCTCTTCATTCTTTTTTTATCCTTATTTTGGATCATTGGCTAGCGATTGCTTTCTCTTTTTTGGTTGGCACCCCTGTTGGAGCCTAGTTGGCCATCAGGTGTTGCCCTTAGCTCAGGACTTTCCACTCATGACATTCTCACAGTGCATATATAACACACACAAAGCCCCCTTTCCCTTTCATTCTTGCTGCCTTTAGCAATTTTTAAGTGACCTGGTCATAAAAGCTCCTGCAAAGGCTCAAAAATTGCAATCTTTTATTATAAAAGCTGCTGCTTTAAGCAATTTTATATTGAGGGTGCTTTCTTCTACTCCTGGGAGGCTCACTCTCCATCTTCCCAAGGGTACATCTTGCACAAGCATTTAGCCACAATGCTGCCAGATGAGAGACATGTCACAAGACAAATTTACTTAGCTCAGGCTATTCTGGGAAGCCCTCAGGTATGGGGACTTTTCTTTAACCTTTACCTGAGGTTCTGAAGCCTACTTTACTTTGGCTAGAATTTTCAAGGGGGTGTAAAACATAGGATCAGGTCATAAAGTAACAGCAAATCAGAGCGGCTTACAGGCTCAAACCATGGGAAGCCTGAAGTCAAATTACCCTTTGTAACGGCAAAAGAACCCATAGTCTCGATTCAGTCCTGCTTTCACAGAATTTAGCTTGCATATTAATTCGAGTTCAGCTGTCTCTCTTTGAAGTCTTGATGTCCCAGGTACAGCTCTAATGACAGTCATTAACAAATCCATCATCGAGTGATTAGGAAGATGGAAGTGCTCAGCAACTGGTTTCTCTGTTCTTTGATTTCTGATATCAGCTCTGTGCTCATTCAGTCTCTTACAGAGCAATCGTTCTGTTTGTCCAATATATAAGGTATAGGGGCATTTCTTGCAAGAAAACAGAACAATCGCTCTGTAAGAGACTGAATGAGCCTCGTGCTGACCCCTTGGGTACTGGTCAATACCATTCTTGGAGCCAGTCTGTGTAGTCCAAAAGCAATGCCTGCTATTCTTTTCCCACTTGACTGCATTCCTGTAAGGTAGTGGTACTCAAACTTCTCTAGGTTGCAACACACTTGGTGGCATATAGCAGCCCTACAGAACATACCAGCCCACCCTCACTAGGCCGAATCCAGCCAGCTCTCCAGCTCTTTGCAGCACACTCCCTACTGTATAGGACACAGTAATGTGTCCTGACACAGTGGTTGAGAACAAGTGCTGCAAGATGATGAGTGAGGAGCATGCTGCCTCACTGGACCCTACTAAAGCCTTTGCTAGCCAGTGTTATGAAAAACTTGTTAGAGATCTGAATTCTGGCTTCTCCTCCAGCCTTGCATGCCTTGGACTTCCCAACCCTATAATACTAGGTTTTATTATATCGATATGACTTTCCTTATATCGAAATGAGGAAGCTCCTCATTTCAAAATAAGGGAATGTCATGTGGACCTACCATTTTTAAATCAAGATAGCCAGCATTATTTCAATTTAAACAGTGTGTGTGGACATACCCTAATGATTCTATGATTGCATGACTTATATCTGCTGCCCACTCATAAGCAACAGGCACATTGTTCTTTATTTGGTCTGCCCCATCTATTGTATGTTGCCATATGTTTTTGCAGCCCTGTATAAACACACTGTAATACAATAGACAACCATGTCAGCCCAATTCTAATTTTTTACTGTTACAAAAATCCAGCAGACAATAAATAGGATATAATGGAGGAGTGGTTTAGGTATTTTCTGTGCTGTGAATGTTCGAGGGGTGGAGTTAGGGAGTGCATAGTCTTGTTAAAAGTCCCTAGTTCACATAGTCATAGAAAAACCTTGCAAGAGCAGTAACTTCTAATCTATTTAGCCAGCGGGACAGATTAGCAAAGGAAACCTTGACAGTCTACTGGAGGTGTGGAGCAAGGAGCAAGAGTTAGCAAACTGTGAAACAGACAGACAGCATGAGCACTTCTGGCAAAGTAAGTAAGCAAGCAGTTCAATACAGGTAGTCCTCACTTAGTGACCGGGTTCCGTTCCTGAAACCCGGTTGATAAACGAATTGGTCACTAAATGAGGAGCAGCCCTTACCGGTATTTCAGGCATAATGTACTTTACTGGTAGTGGGTTTTTCAACCATCGGTAGATAGTTTTAATGTCACCTTTGCATCATTTATAACATTTTTAATATATATTTTAAATGTTTTAAGCTCTAATGTACTGAACTTAGTTTGCATAGTGTACTGTAAATATAGGTAATCTGAGAGAGTTGATGCGAGTTCTCGTACATCGCCATAATACCAACTCATCAGAGAGCCGGTCATAACTCTGAGGGGTCACTAAACGAGTAGGTCACTAAGTGAGGACTAGCTGTACAGAGAGTTCCCATGTGCAGATGATAAAGGAATGGGTACAGAATACAGGACTCCTTGTTGTTTTGCTGAAACAGACTAACAGCTACCCCACAAGTACAGAACTGTTGCTTTTTTTTTTTTAATTTGTGACTCTTAATGTTTTAATAATTTAGAGAAATCATAACAATGGTTGACATCGGTAGGGAGTGTTTGTTTCACTGCCTGCAAAAATAGGCAGTACTCTGCGGAGGAATAACAAAGTTTAAATGATGCCAAGCTCCAAAAGGGTAGCCGTGTTAGTCTAGTTTAGTTAAAAAAAAACAAAAAAAAAAAACAAAAAAAAACCCACAAGGAGTTCTGGGGCACTTCAAGACTAACAAATTTATTTTTTGCATGAGCTTTTGTGGGAGAAAATCCCACTTTGTCAGATACTTTGAAGCACTATACTTCAATGTTCCCTTTAAGTCGATGATGCAGCTGAGCAAGTTCTGGAGGCAACTGAGCAAGTTCCCTGCTGGCTCCCCGACTCTCACTGGGCCCCCTTCCCTACTGCCTGCCAGCTCCCCCAGTGCATCCAACAGCTTGCTCAGCTGTATCATCAGCTTAGAGGAAACACTGACTGTAAATTAGCAAAAAGCAAGAAAATAGAATTAGATTAGAAGTATCTTTCTTTTCTACCCTCCAAATTCACTGGAAGCCTGAGAGGCAGATTTAGTGCTTGAGTTCTTGTCACACTATGTCAGGGGTCTCAAACTCACAGCCCACTGGCCACATAAAGCCTCTAAAGCTATTTTCTGTGGCCCCAATGACACCATTTTTACCAGTATTTGCAATATTGCTACATGAAAAGGTTTCAGTGGTGCAGCCCTCAGGCTAGTGTACTGGTCCTCATGCAGCCTGGCCATCATGGTGATTTGAGTTTGAAACCCCTGTACAATGTCAGACATTAGCCAAATAAAATCTAGCACGCAGGTTGAGTCAGAACCAGAGAGTAATCCTCAATTAAACATACTTCTTATTTAAGAATTCCTCCTGATCCTATGATTTAACCCTTCCTGACATTGTAGAGCCTTTTATCAACAGAGAACTTATTGATATCCCTGTCTCTACTGTACAGTTATTAATTTTGTTGCCCATATGACCATTTTAGCAGAGTTTGGAAATTCAGGCTGCCATTTACTGGAGCAAGTAGTTTCCCTTCTTTTTCTGACAAAGCCCATAATGGACTAGTGAAAAAGGAGGGGTACAATTATACAATGTTGTGAATAACAAGAGAAAAATAGACTGAAAGAACAGAATTTCCAGATATGTTTTTCTGCTATGTTGCTGCTACTTTATTGCAATGGATTCTGCTTACAACCCTACATAGAGAACATTGTTGCACTTCCTGAAGTTGTGAACCAGAATGTTTACACATAACACTAAACAATCTATCATGAAAGAAACGAAGATGCATTCACATGAACTTGAGTGCAACATATTCTGTGTATTCATACTATGGTGTTCATCTATTTCAGGAATGAAGAAGTTTAAAAAACTTGGTTAGGTGGAATCCTATCCTTTCAAGATCCAAAGGGGCAGCTGTGTTAGTCTAGTTCAGTAAAACAAAGAAGGATCCTGTGGCACTTAAAGACTAACAATTATATTTATTGCATGAGCCTTTGTGGGAGAAAATTCAGTTCATCTGATGCTTTGAAGATGGAGGAACTTAGGATGCAAGTCTGATGAAGTGGGATTTTTCTCCCACAAAAGCTCATGAAATAAATATAATTGTTAGTCTTTTAAGTGCCACAGAGCTCCTTGTTCATTATACTACATACTGGGTGCAAGACAAGTTGCTATGCTGACATCGCTTAGTGCTTGCATCAATGGCTCTGTGTGTATGTCTGTCTGGGATTGGGTGTGTGTGTGTGTGTGTGTGTGTGTGTGTGTGTGTCTGGGGGTTGGCTTGGGGTGTGTGTGTCTGTCTGTGTCTGGGGGTTGGCTTTGTGTGTCTGGGGGATTTATTGGTGGGTTCTCCTGTGCGGGGGGGCACCTGTGTTGAAGGGCTCCAAGGCCAGCAATTACATTCTAACCCTGCAGCAGGGGTAGTTTAAGCAACCCCTGGCCAAGAGCCTTCCCCACTGATCTGCCAGTTTCTCTGGCCATCCCCAGCTCGAGCTGCTTCTCTACCCACTTCGCTGACTCCGGGCACCTTCCCAGCCAACCCCCCTTTGTCCCGCTCCACGCTCCGATCCCCTGAAAGCCCCCCTTCCTCCTTGCCTGGCCTCTGGAGCCGCTCCCTGGCCACAGGCTGCTGCAGCCCCCAGCATGCTGAGGGCGGGAAATTTCAAACTGCTGTAGGCTGACACAGCTGCCTGCCAGCAGGAAGACTGCGTCTTCCAGCTGGCTAAGCTCCATGGCTGCCGGTGGTGGTGCGCTGCTGGCAGCGATTGCTGTGCCACTGAGTGATTTCTGCTGCGCGTGGGCGCACATGCGCAGCTTAGAGGGAACATTGTAAACACCCCCTGTTAAAACATAGCACAAAAGTCAAAAGAAAATCCCATCATTTGTGCATTTATTTTCAGATCTGATTGGTTAGCTGAATAAATCCAGGTTCATTTTTACTAAGCAATTATTAAATAATACATTTATGCAGTGTAGTAATTTCCTCCTCAAAGATCACAGAACACTTGATAAGCATCCGGAATATGGATAGTGTTTTTCTATTTTAGATTCCTTTTTAAAAACATCCTAAATACAAAAAAAATAAAATAAAATAAAGAATAGGTTTATATAGCCTTAAGTTTGCTAATGTAATTGTAAAAAAGTCAAGACATTCAGGATGAAAGGTCACAGCACTTGGAACTTGACCATGTTGCATATATACCTTAAATAAATAATGAATTGCATACACCCAGAATAAGCCTGAATTATGGTTGCTTTGGGAAAAGTAAAGTATAAATGTTAGCAATGCTATCAGAATAATTCATTGAATATTTCCTGGGCTATATTAATTTTGAAAAACTTAAGATGTCACAAAATGTAGATAAAAATGAGTTATTTACATCTTTGCTAGGGTCTGGTAGCCTCCACACTATTGTTGATGATATGGATAGATTTGGTTTGCTACATTTAACAGAAGGCTCTAAAATACCTTGGCATAAGAATACTGGGTTTTGATTAATGAACATGAACCATACCCGATGAAGCACCTAAAGGAAAAATACACCTCTCTGAAACACTTATTAAGAAAATTGTGTTGAGACTATATTTTGTTACTGTACATCTAGTTAAGTTAAATTGTGTATAAAGAAGGGTGACTACACTGTAATAGAAATTGAGTTCCAAGTCTTTTAGAAAGTAGATGTTGTGAAGCATCTGACTGCATGACCCCAGCAGGCACTGGGAGCTGTAATGGGTCCTGTAAGGATCAAAATGGGTGAACAGTTGCCTCCAGAGCCTGCACAGGTCTCCCACGGAACTCAGTGGGACTTTAGAAGCAGCCTGGTATATGTGCAAAGAAAGAAAGAAACAGATTCAAGTATCTTGTTTGTTTCAGGGATTAGTTGTGATTCATAGTTTGTAGATTTTGGCTACATTTCTTTTCATAAACTTTGGAGGAACTTTGCCTTTTGCAGGTTGTGAAATCCATATCACCACTGGGATACTGTAAGATCAAAGGTACAAGCTTTTTTCCCCCCACTAGATGCCAACCATTAGGGAGCACCAAGGGCTGGCCTGGGGCCAGCAAGCCTATCCCGCCCATGGCTGGACCCCTGGCTGCAGTTCCACTTACTCCCCATCTGGGACCAGACCCCCATTTGCGGCTGGACCCCCACAGCAGGGTTGCTCCCTACCCATGGCCAGATCATGGGTTGGGTGTAGATCCTGGTGCCCCAGCCATGGCCAGATCCCGCTGGCAGCAGTGCCACACCTCCCTGCCAGCAGCCCGGTGGAAGAGGCACCAAAATCACTGTTGGCTTAGGGCTCCAAAAAAACCTTGGACCAGCCCTGTCAGCTGTACATGGTGTTGTACATACTTACAAGCAGTTAAAGACATTATGGAACATTTTTATTGTCTGTCTTTATGAAAGATTGCTGTCGTTTTCACTTTGAGTCAGTGTGCTGGGTCTTGGCTAGCTTGTTTCACTCGTCTTTCCTTCTGTATAACCAAATATTGTTTTGTTTCGATAATAGGATTTATTACTAATTGGAAATGTTCTTATTTTATATATTTAAGTCAAAATTGGTTCTATCCTCACAGCACTGATGATAAAAATCCTGTTGCATTTATCAAGCCCTCTGGAGTAGCTCACAACACTAACCTCATAGCAGACAATCAAGTAGGGCTTAAATGCCAAGCAGGTTATGTGTTCTATACTTAGGCTGTGCCTATGCGGTGGAGGGATCTACCTTAAATCGACTTTCACTCATCTAATTCTGGAAGTTGCAGGGGTGTGATCATGCCATGTTCCTTGCGTTGGGCTTTTGCATCCCCACTAGTCACTACTGGAGCAACATTCAAAGCAGTACACTGTGCAACTGGCTGCAGTGACTTGTGGGAAGAATGTCCTCCTCCCATAGTGCAACATACTCTATCCTTCTCCTTTCTTGTCACAAAGAAATGGGAAACAGTTTTCATGCCTTTTTTCTCTATCTCATGCACACCATTGCCAGATAGGCATGGAGCCTTCTCAGCTCTGCACTGTCTTTGTGAGCTTTAAAAAGACGTCACACCTTATCTTGCAGTGTTTTCAACAGTGAAACAGGAGCTGACCCCGATAAATTGCATTGTTACTGAGGCTGCCCCATTACAAGGCATAGAATGAGACAATTCCTGCTAGCAGCCGGCTGTCACACATCATCTTCAATCAGCGGAATGCTTGTTCTGGGTCGAGGAAACCAGCACAAATGGATGGGAGCACATTGTGCTGACCATGTGGGATGATGAGCAGTAGCTATAGAACTGTCGTATGCTGAAAGTCACTTTGTCTGAGCTTTGCCAAGAGCTCTCCTCAGTACTCACATGCATAAATACTCGCTTGACACAAGTTTTGACAGTGGAAAGCAATCAGTCATTGCTCTGTGGAAGCTAGCCACCCCAGACTGTTACCAGTCAGTTCAAAATCAATATGGTATGTGGAAAATGCACAGTGGGAGCTGCTGTGATGAAAGTGTGCAGGGACATTAATAAACTTCTGCTCTGAAGGGTGGTGACTTTGGAAAATGTGCAGGATATACTGGATAGGTTTGGCACACTGAGGTTCCCACACTGTGGGGGACCACAGCTGGGACCTATCCCTCTTTAGGTCTGAACCACTTTTCCATAGAGTCCATAAACCTTAAGGCATAGTTCCCAATGGTCCTGGCAGGCCCTTGTGGCTCACAAGGGACATTTCACTGACATAAATGTGGGGTGGTCTAGAAAGCTGCATCTTTGGATGCTGTGGTCTGTTCAAAAAGATTAATGCAGACACTTACTTCACTGACCAAAAAATAAACATTGGTGATGTTCAAATGCCAATAGTGATCATGGGGGATCCTGATTGCCTCTTGGTCCCCTTCCTACACCAGGCACCTGGACAGCGATAAGAAGCATTTTAGTAATAAGCTCAGCAAGTGCAGAATGGTGGTGGAATATGCCTTTGGGAGTTTAAAAGGTAAGTGGAGGAGCCTATTGACTGCTTGACCTCAGCAAAAAGAACAAATAGGAAATTAAAAAAGGAATGCAATGATGCAATACTTAAAGGAGCCATCACTTTTTTCTGCTCACGTCCACTGTTGTGGAGTAGAGCACATACTATACACTGCCCAGTTTTCACTTGGAGTGATTGGAGGTGGGGATTCATGTCACAGTCTGCAGTATGGACATCTGGATTGACTGCAGAGGGATGATGTCTAGCTGTTGTTGTTCCTGGAGCTCTGCCAAATGCCACAGAATGTTGGACTGATCCCTCATAATATGCAACATTTCCTATTGTGTTTCATGCTCCTGCTTCTGTGCTACTCTTCTGTCCAGGTTCAGTTTCTCTAACAACGTCATCCTCAGGGCTCTGAGCTCTGTCTTAACTGCCAAAGAGGAGTTCATCAGTTCACTGAACATGTCTTTTGGATTCTTTTTTTCCCCTCTTCCTAAGCTGGAGATGTGTGCTGTAGGAGTTGCTCACTGAACGTGTCTTCCATGGATTTTTTTCCATCTTCATAATCTGGAGATGTATACTGTGGGAGTTGGGTGACTGAAGGTCAAGAAGTCAACTGTAAGGCAAGCAAAGTACATAATTCTCATTGTTAGATGAGCCCATATATCTAAAAATGATACATTGTTACAAGAACAAATTAAGGCTGAAGAAAATGTCGGGGAACCACTATGGAGATGCTTAACATCCATGCAAACAGTGCCATATTTTGTGCCCAAGACACTCCATCCAGAGCAGAGAAAGAAGATGGCATTGGTTGTTTACTGTAAAATTGCACCATCATCCCTAGGTGACCATGGGTGACATCAGTCACCTCAGGGCAGGGGCCTCAAACTCAAATCACCACAAGGGCTATGTTCACACAGGGAGGGCTTGTTTCAAAACAAGACATTTCGAAACAGCTTGTTTTGAAACAAGTCTTTTTATTTCGAAACACCTTATTTCGAAGGACAAAAACGGTGTCCTCGATATAAGGGAGCGAAATAGCTGGTCCACAGTGTCCTCGGCGCGGGCTGGAGCCCGCTGCTGCAGGAGCCAGAGTGAGCGCTGGCCCCCGGAATCCCCAGTGCCCCCGGCAGGAGCAGGGGCGCGGGGCAATCCTGGGGCCGGTGCTCACTTGGGCCGCTGCAGCAGCAGGCTCCAGCTGGTGCCCGGGACCCCGCTGCCAGGTTTGGGGGCAGCCCGGGCTTTAAAGCCCCTGGGATGAGGCACCCCGCTGTGCCTCACCTGGCGGGTGCAGTGCAGCCCCGTGCCTCACCCCGCGGGTGCCTGCAGTCCCGTGCAGGCACCCACCAGATGAGGCGCAGCCCCGCGCCTGACCCCACGGGTGTCTGCTGTCCCCTGCAGACAGCCATGGGGTGCAGCGCCCCTCTGCGCTGCAGCCTGCGGGTGCCTGCAATCCCCTCCGCCGGCCAGCGGACACCCCTCAGCATCAATGTTCCCTCTAAGCTGCGCTAGTGGGCAGGGGCGCAGTGGCCCCCCTCACCAGCACCGTGAGCATGTGGGACAGCGCAGGCAGCCCTGCCTTTCCCCAGCCGGGAGGAGCCCCGTGGGTCTCCTGTCTCAGCTCCGGCAGGCAGCCTGTGCTGCCTGCGGGAGCAGTGAGAGCTGAAGGCCCCTCCCTCCTGCTGCACATAGCCAGGGAAGGAGCAGAGGGGGAGGGAAATTTAAATCTCTCCCTTTCCTCTGCACCAGGCTGCTTGTGCAGAGACGGTGGCATCTTTGGGGCCTGTGTGGGCCCCAGGAGGTAAGCAGCCCTGAGCCTGGGCAAGAGGGGGGACCCTGAGAGATGGCAGGGCTAAAGCGTGGGACTCCCAGAGGCAGCCACGTAGTGGCCACAGGGATGCATGGCTCTCTGTGGGGGCAGGGGATGGGAGCTGGGCTGCAGGCAAAGGAGCCAGGCTGGAGCTGGAGGAGGACTTGGGACTTGAAAGACCCAAGCAAAATTGTATTGAGCCATTTAGCATCTCTATCAAGGGTGAATGCTTTGCTTTAAACATGCTAAAAGGCTCCTGAAAGAAAAGCGATCCTTTAAAATAAGCAAAAACAAGTTGGGTTAATTTCAGATTTATTTTATTTTCTTTGAGAGATTCTAATGCAATCAGTTTGTCAAGGTGGGGCTTTACAATGTAACTTTGTATAGACTCCTGTGATGGAAGGAAACAAATGCTAATGATTAGGAAAATGAAATGAAAAACTGAAAGGATAAAAAGTCATTTAAGGCAGAAGGAAAAAAAATATTGCCAGTGGTACAATAATTTTTTAAAAAGAGACTTTGTGTTTCTATTTCCCCAAAACTGTGTTAGAAAAATAATCATTTTCTTTCACAAATCCATTTATGCTCTTGCTTCTTGCAGCTTTAATGAGGTTTGCTTTAACTGTCAAAAATTAAAAATTATTAAACAACCTTTATTATATTCCACTACCAGACACACAAATCTCAATTGTACCTCATTTTGCTTATTTTAGTTCTGAGAGTATTTACACTCCAGGCATACTAATTATAGGCTCCCTTTTATTGTTGAAAATGATTTGGATTAAAAAAAAAACCCCATAAACTCCAAAACTGAGATGTTAGAGACACTTTATATTAAAGGACAATACTCACAGTGTTTAAAGTTTCCTGTATGCCTAATCAATTTTTTGCCATTCACTTAGGGGATTGTTGTCCCATATTTAGCTTTTGAGAGGTATGACTGGGCATGATAATGTAACAGACTCTAACCTAGCTCTATTTGATGCAAATTCTTTAGGCACAAAAGATGGCCCTGGTTACAGAGATGTGATGCTGTGAGAAACTGTCTTGAAACATGTTTTCTGCCCTTGTCACCTTTAAAAGTTTTGAATTTCTCAGATAACTTTACTTAAGGTGTTGCCCCGAGGGAATCTGGGAAGCGGTTGCTACCTTGTGATTGTGATTTGCAATGCATGGTAATTTAATATGTTTCCTGAGGGCAGAATAGGTGTATTTTCAAGGTTGATAGCTAGATATTAAATACAGTCCCCATAACATGTCAGTCTCATGGTCAAATCTGAAGCTACCTACTTAATTTCAATCTACATTTTGGACATTTAGGGCCTGATCCACTTTGAATCCCTTTTACCCCAGTTGGGCAGCATAACAGGGACTTAAATTCCAAAGGGGCAGCGGTGTTAGTCTAGTAAAGCAAAAAAAGCAAGGAGTCTTGTGGCACTTAAAGACTAACAGATTTATTTTTTGCATGAGCTTTTGTGGGAGAAAATCCCACTTTGTCTATATATGTCTTCTGGAAATCTGACAAAGACAGGCAACAAAAACTGAGCGGTGTAGATGATAGTAGAGGCTAGACAGGCAGCAAGTTTCATTGTCTCCCATTTGTTTAGTAAATTAATAAAACTACAGTACATCAGTTTAACATTTTTATTGAAGTTTGAATGAAAAGACATCTATGAATTACTTTTGAACTAAGATACTTAGGCATGGTGATACTTTCATCACCAAAAAACTGTTGCCCAGGCCTCATAAATTGTTGCTCAGTAAATACCACAACTTGCTCAGCTGCATCATCAGCTTAGAGGGAACATTGCTCAGCATCCTGGCCAGGGTGCTGAGGGTTCCCTGGCCAGGGTGCTGAGGGGGTAGCTATTCCTCCCAGGGTGCTAAGCACCCTGGGAGGATGGTCACATGTTGTTTTGGAACACTTTGTTCCGAAACAACATGTCCGCACAGGGCTGTTTCAAAACCAAACGAGGTTTTAGCTGTTCCGAAAGTACGGCAGCCATTTCGAAACAAGCAGTTTGCTTGTTTCGAAATGGCTGTGCGTCGTGTGGCCATGGCAGTTCTTATTTCGAAACAACCTCTGTTGTTTCGAAATAAAAAGTGTGTGTGAACATACCCAAGGACTGCGTGAGGACTAGGGAGGGGCCACATGAGGACTAGTACGTTAGCCCAAGGGCCATGCCACTGAAACCTTTTTATACAACACTATTGCAAATATCAGTAAAAACAGAGTCATTGTGGGCCGCAGGAAATAGCTTCAGGGGCTGCATGCGGCCCACGGGCCGTGTGTTTGGGACCTTCACTTTAGGGCAATGCAGATGGAAAGTGACGAATTGCTGGAAGCATCAGGGTACAGACCTGGCCCTATATGGTGCGGCCCTCAGGCTGACATGCTAGTCCTCATGCGGCCCTCTACTAGGCTCCATGCGGCCCTCGTGGTGATTTGAGTTTGAGACCTCTGCCCTATGCTATGTTCCATGATGATGCCATCTCTTATAACAACAGCATCTTCTATCATGGTGGAAGAAATTAGGCTGCCCTCCCTAGAAACCTTCTGGAAAGGATTACAGAGTACCTGCTTGAAAGTTACTTGGAGATATCCATGGAGAGTTCTCAAAGCATTCCTGTGCACAGCAAGAGTCTGTGTCCATAGTGACCTTATGCAGAACTTTACCCACATCTAGGAATGCCATACCTTTCAAGCACAGTCTTCTTTTCTCACAGTCTATCTCAACACTGGCCAAGTTATTTTAAAATAACTGTTTCAAATTTATTTCAAAATAGCATTATTTCAAATTTATTATTTTGAAATAGGAGTCTAGTGAAGACTCTCTTTTTTGAAATAAGGCAGGAGTTCTTTTGAAGACAGTCTTTGCTAGACTCTCTTTTTCAAAATACAGGAAGGCAATGAAAAGTATAGGGCCATTATTTTGAAAAAAGCCAATTCCATGGCTTGGAATGGCTTTTTTTGAAATAACTATTTTGGAAGAATTGCTCTTTCCAAATACATGCAGGCTTAGTTATGTTGAAATAGCACTTTGTTATTCTGAAATACCAAAATGCCTGCATGGCCCACTAAAAAGTTTTTTTGAAATAAGCTTTATTTTGAAAAAAAATTTTCAGTGTAGATGTAACCCTTCTGCCAGGGTAGGCTGGCAGAACAAGGGCCGGGTTCTGTACCTAGGGTTTTCCCAATAACGTAGCACCACCAACCGGCTCGAGCCCCAACCCAGATTTCTGGGAATCCTGCACTGTTTCCTGGGCACCCCAAAGGGATAAGGCTTCCCTACTCGCATGCACGAGACTGAGTGTAGTAAACAAAACTTTTAATAGTAGCAAAATACAGTGTAAAAGGCCAAATAACAGAAATCAGCACTGATCTAGCTAGTCAGTACAGAGCAAAGTTCCTAACAACCCACCCCACATAACAACATATAAGACATAATGGCAAAACTGGCATGATCTGTAGAATCAGTACTAACTAGGCTCCTAACCAACCCTAGGGTATGTAGGGAATGTCTTTCACACCAGATGTCTGCCAATGCCATCTACTGGTCATTCACTCTATCCTCTAGAACTGGTCCTTGGCTCTACCCACTGCCTGCTGGCTCCATCCTCCAGTCACTCACGCTGCCCAGCTTGCTGCTGGCCACTCTTGCCATCTGCTGCTTCTTTTCAGTAATTTCAGCTCAGAGAGGGGAAGTTCCCTCTCAGCTCAGAGTTTGCCTTTCTCTAGTCACAGCAGCTCTTAAACATCAAGTAGCATGCAAACATCTACTGTCCTTAACGTAACAAAGGGGCCTTAAAGAAGCCCAGCCAGCACTATCATTTTAGAGGAAGGGCTGGGGCAAGACAGGAATGCCTCCCATATTTTGCTCCTAAAAGAGCTAATGTGAAACCCCAACCCTCTCTCCTCTTTTTCAGGCTGAAATATGCAGTCACCTTTTTTTACCAGCCTGTTTTTAACTAAGGGTAGTTTTTACCCTTTAACTAATCCAGACAGATTTGAAACAAAGAGAGATACTGATTTACAAAAAGACAGTATTTTATATTTCCCTTCAGTAGAATTACAGATATTGACAGATTTGTCATCAGATTAACCCCAAATACCATTACCCACTATGCCCTGCACCCAGTATGCAAATACCATGCTAATACAGGACCCACGCAGATTAGTTGGTCCTCTTCAGCAGCTGTTAGGCACAGATCCTAAGCCTGCCTTACATAGACATACCCACGAACAGTAGATCCATGACTGGGAACATAACCACAGCAATAAGAGCTGATAAACACATTCAGCATATGTATGTTCCCTGGCATCTCAAGCACTGGCACCATCCTATGATTGGTTATGCCTGCTATAGGTCCTGGCTTTCTGGGAGAATGGATACCCACCCCAGTCTCCTCTCCCTCCCCCCATTCTCTTTAGCCTCATCCACAGAGTCCCCATTCATTCTGGATTCTTGGGAGGTATAGATGCTTCAGAGTGGCACAGTGATGGGGTCACCGCCAAGACTCATGTGCAGCACTTCGTAAAAATCGCATATTATTTGCGAGGAGCCAGCGTGACTTTTCACCTCCCTGGTTCACTGATATGCCTGCCTTAGCTTTTTGATTTTAATGAGGCACGGCTGAGTGTCCGTGTTGTGGCCCTTTTAAACCATACCATGTGATATCTTCTTATAGATATCCTATTTTCTTTTGCTGGCTTGGAACTGAGCAAGCACAGACTCCTCGCATCACAGGCTGATGAGATCCAAGACCTCATGTCAACTCCATGCTGGGGCACATTTGGAGCATGCAGTTGCCATAAGCTGTTCAGCTACTAAGCTCTCTCCACTCTGACCAAACAGGAAATGGGATTTAAAAATCTCCTGGGGAGAAGCCATGTTCTGCTTATTTGGCCAAAGTGCAGAAGAGTGCAAATGTCCAGAGAGATCAAAACAGAGACTTATGGGATAGTTCCAGTGATGATAACCTACATTGCATTCTGCTTACACTGGTGCTAATTTGACCTCTAGAATTCGACTTCAGTGCTATGCCCCTTGTAGAGGTGGTTTTATTAAGTTGAATTTTAGTGTGATTTAGGGCAGCATGACTGATGCGTCAGTGTAGACGCATGCTCTAGGAGATTGATGTAAACCCATGCTCTATAGACCTCCATTGTAGTTCAGTCCTTAGATTTCACTGACCAAGAGAGAAGTGCAAACTCCTCACGTGCTACAGCAGGGGTGTCCTACCTTTTTGGGTGAGGGCCACATTGCAATTCTTTTCTCAGTTGGGGGGCCAGTGAGAGAATTTTTGATAGATAAGACATACAAATTGATCTTTATTTAAAAAAAAACTTCAGTAAAATAATGATTAGTGTGATATTTGGCTTTGCTTTCACTTGCACAAATTGTCAATATCTGCCCACACACTTGATGTAACAATATGGAGTATTCCAGATAGCTCAGACGAGCCCCAGCTCCCAGGGTCTTGCGGCAGCACTCAGCTGGCAGATTAAAAGCCCATGGCAGGCCAGATTCTGGCCCCCGGGCCGCATGTTGGACAAGCCTGTGCTATAGCAACCTAATCAAGGAGTCAGTGATGCTAGTTCCACTACGTATGCTTCATCTTCCCTATTTTACAAATATTTTAATATAAAAATTACAAACAAAGAATTGATATGCAGACTCCCACCCCATTTCTGCCAGATATTGTGGCTATCCCAGCTGAGCTGCAGTCTCATATTTACCACAGACTCAGTGGTTACACAGTCTTTGAGACAGTTTGGTTGACCTGCTGTAAGGCTTGAGGGAGTGGTAGCTTCAGGTCTCCCCTGCCACCTTTTCCAATGTGTTAAAATAACATTTGTACTTTCCTGCTTCTTTCATCCTCCTGTGCTGCCAGGACTGTGTACAGCTCAGATGTCTCCTTTCACTGGGTGCATTGCTGGGATGATCTGTGTCTGTAAAATCATGGTTCCGAGGAAGTCTTTAGATCAAGGTCTGTGACTCAAGCCACAAGCCGCTATACTCCAGAGGACTCTCAGGCCCGACATTGACACTGCGATTCATTAACAAAGAATGAAGCTGGACGCATAAGTGGAACAACAGGATCCTTAATATATCTCATGGCACTACTCTGTCCCTGTGGCTGAGCTGCTTCCAAGCCCCAAAAAACTCCTTTTTCCATCACCATCCTGACAGTAACAGGCCTTCCAAGGAACATTGTGCCAACTTGAGTTTCACTGACCACAACACAAAGATTGTCAAAGATGTTTATTCTCACTCTCCCTCATTCAATAAAGTTTGAAATTAAGGGAAGAAATCCATATTTTCTCATGATACTTTTCATTTTAGAAATCCCCCCAAGGACAACCCTTCTATGGACAAAAGGAGGAGACAAATGCTGCCTCTGCTGCTTTAAACTGTCCTGGCTTTCCAAAGCAGCTAGGAACTGAGTAAACCTAATTTATGTAAGGCTACTTTTGCATTAGTGCCTACCCCTTTTCTCTATGTAGAGAGCAGCAGTCACGGTGTGGTCTTCAGATAGGTAGAGGAGAATAACAAACATAACAAAGAAGTGGGAAAGAAAGAAAAAAGGTAAACAAACAACAAGGCTAGGAGTATGGAAGTGAGGAAGACCCCCACTCAGTAAGAGAGAGGAAACCAACAGAACAAGACATAAGAGTTGCAACAATGGTATTGCAGCAATCAGTCTACATTTGGGGACTGAATGTGGTTCCTGGTTTGCTGATCCAAGTGTTTTCATGTGTGTGCAAGTGTTTATATGTGCAAAGGACTGCCTCAAGCACATGCATATTTGTACACCAATGAGTCATGGTCAGGGATTGAAAAGCCAAAACTTTAATATCCTCAGGTCATAAATAGGACGGTGCCAATAAGGAAAGCCTCATTCCAAAATGGAGATAAAATTCCCAATTTCTTAACAATGAAAAGGAGTAAAGGGGTAAGATCTAAAAATGGTTTATTTTGGCTGAGTATCAACTGTTAGAACCCTAATACTGTATTTGAAGTTCTCACACTGAATATTTTGCTGACAAAAATTGTTCCACGTTGATTTTAACTGACTTTTAGGCTGTGTTCACACAGCACTTTTGTTTCGAAACAACCTCGTTGTTTCGAAACAAAAAAAAACATGTTCACACGACGCACAGTTGTTT
>ML681966.1:64838816-64899186 GCA_007922195.1 Podocnemis expansa
GCAAAGCACCCTGGGAGGAAGTTCAAATCATGTTGTTTTGGAATCCATTTATTCCGAAACAACAGGTCCAAATGGCATAATTTCGAAATGACCATTTCGAAATAACAGCCATTTTGAAAAAATCCAGGTTTAACTGTTTCGAAAGGACAATTCTTATTTCGAAAGGACAGGATCTGTCCTTTCGAAATAAGAAAACGTCATGTAGACCTAATTTCTTTTATTTCGAAATAACGAGTGTTATTTCGAAATAAAAGTGTCGTGTAAACATAGCCATGGACTTGTGCACATCCAGCTTCTTTAAGTAGTCCCTAACCTGACCTTCCGTCACCAAGGGCCTCTCTTCTTCTCTCCCATCTGCCATACCCATGGTAGTGGGCTGGGAGCTGACCCTGCCTGTGAAAACTGAAGCAAAAAATGCATTGAGGACTTCAGCTTTTCCCTCATCCTCCATCACAAGGATGCCTGCCCCATTCAGCAAGGGACCTACACCATCCCTGATCCTCTTTTTGTTGCTAACATACTTGTAGAACCCCTTCTTGTTATCCTTTACATCCCTCGCTAGCCGCAGCTCCATTTGTCCTTTGGCCTTTCTGATTTTATCCCTGCAGTCCCTAGCAATTTCTTTTTATGCCTCCTTGGTCATCTGACCAAGCTTCCACTTCCTGTAAGCTTCCTTTTTATGTTTAAGCTCAGAGCAGAGTTCTCTGCTAAGCCATTCTGGCTGCCTCACATGTTTATTCTTTCTCCTAATTGGAATGGCAACTTCCTGTGCCCTTAGCAGGGTTTCTTTAAAATATAACCAGCTTTCTTGGACTCCTTTCCCCTTCAGATTAGCTTCCCAAGGGATCCTGCCCATCAGTTTGCCTAGTAAAAAAGTTTTTTCTAATATCCAGCCTCGAGCTCCCTAACTGCAACTTGAGACCATTGCTCCTTGTTCTGTCCTCTGTTACCACCGAGAACAGTCGAGCTCCATCTTCCTTAGAGCATCCCTTCAAGTAGTTGAAGGTTGCTATCAAATCCCCCCTCAATCTTCTCTTCTGCAGACTAAATAAGCCATAAATATAAAGAAAACAAATTAAATTTAAACAGGTCAGTCCCCACAGAAACACTATGATAAGTAACTCAGTTCCCAAAAGCGTATGTTAGGTTCAGTTGACCTTAATGTCAGTTACAGACTTCAATTACCAAAATCTGTAGTCTGCTGAGTTGAAAGCACTGCAACATGGTTCTTCCTCTTGCTTGCAGAAACTTCCTCAGCTGAAATCACTCAATTAATTAGTTAGCTGGTTAACCAACCACTTAGATTAAATGTGTAAATAAAAAACACAGTTACAAGAAAAGTACAAAGCTGAGAGTAGCAAAATATAAAAGATTTTCTCCATCATCACATTTAAATAGAAGAAAAGTTGGTGAATCATGCTAGTGGAGACAATTTAACTAAAACAGTTTGGCTAGAATAAAATAAAATTGAATGTATAGGGTTAAAATAAAATAAATTAGTTTTCCTACCCAGTTTTCCCTTCCTATAGTGAGTATTTCAAGGGCTTGTCTGATGTAAGATTAACAATATCATTGATCTGCTGCAAGTTGCTGAGGGAATATGGGGACGGGTGTGATACAATCAGCTTTTTGTTTCCTGCCTCACCTTCTCCCAATTCAGATAGGTGACGAGGCCTTTTGTAAAGTAGCTAACTTGACTACTTGTCCTCAATGGAGTCTGAGTCCAGTTACAGGGAACCTATTGAGTATGCTCACCTACCACACTCAGAAACCTCTAAGTGTGAAGGGCTAATTACCTATCTCTCTAGCAATATAAACTCAGACACAACTAATTCCCACATACCTTGCCATAGATTTCTTAAAAATATATCTCCCTATTAGGCATGTGGGTTACAGCTGTATCTGTTTTTAGAGGAGAAGATCACCCACACTTTGCTCCTTCACAGAGAATATTCTTGTACCTACCCTTCTGGTCTCTTTGTAGCCTTGCCTCTGGGGCTTATGTGGTGAGGAGGACCTCGTGCACTACAGCTAAATTGTACACTCACAGACTTTATGTCCAAATTTACAATTGGTTTAATCCTGTATGTTGGATAATTAATCCCAGCTGCCCAAATGAGACTTTTTATCAGCACCTAGTCAAATAACTGCAGCAGGATCCCCTTTTTTTGTGAAGTGGTCACCAGTGGTAAGTCATCCATTGCCAGTAGGTGCCATACAGTGATGTCTCAGAGGGCCTAGTTATGTCCTAGCAAAATTATGTGGAAATAATAATGATATTTCCAACACCTCTGTGAGGGGATTATTGGAAAATGTTTATTTGTATAATGGTGACTTTAAAAACTGCTAAGCTATGTGCATATTACCCTCTAGTATTTGATGGGGGGGGCAAAAAATAAATATGAACTACGTTCCCAGCACTTCTGTGTATCAAATACCTTTATTAGAGGAACTGCTCAGGATGGTTGGCAATTATGGCAAAAAACTGGGGGAAAGATTTACATTTTTTCTCCAACAAGCTATCAAAGTCATATATTTGCATGGGAAAATGCAAAAGTTATGGATATGTTTTACTTTGCTTACAATAAAGACTTCATTTGTTTTGTTTATGGAAAAAGGATTGAAGGCAGGGCAGTCAGGTATAGATTTTAGATTTCTTTTATTTTTAAAAATTTGTACATAATACCTATATAAAAATTGTGTATAGTAGATTTTTTCCCCCTCATCTTGCATTCCTAATAAATGACTTCTGTTCCTAGATGGTTGGGTTGTCAAAATAGGAGCTGTGTCTTCCTGTGCATTTATGTAACACACAGTAAACATTCATGTCTGCAGTGTGGTTGAAGCTGTCCTGGTTTCAAAATAAGAGACAAGGGGGGTGAGATAAATACGTTTTTTATTGGACCACCTGCTGTTGGTGGGGTGGGCAAGACAAGCTCTCAAGATACAGAGACTGGAAGAATAAACATTCATGCAAGATGCTTCTGTAACAGATTACAAAGGTCATAATATGCTATACAAAAACACTAAAAGTTATTGTCTTTGTCTTGAGACACAGCTGTGATAAGTAAGTAGCCTTAGAAATCACTGTCTTAGGTTTATTATGGGTATCCTTTTTTTTTTTTTTGATAGAAATGAGGAACTTCTCTGAAGACAAAATGCATTTTCACTTCCATATCATATGCCAAAGGTAAAATGTGACAAATTGTTTCCTAACACGTTCAAATATTCTTTCATTTCCAAATAGATTTTGGCTTCAGGGATCTGTCGCTCAGATGACCATGTTGTAAATGGAACACTCGTAGTGCCTTTTCCAATTATTCTTGGCCACGAAGCAGCTGGTGTTGTAGAGAGTGTTGGCGAAGGAGTGACTTCTGTGAAACCAGGTATGAGAAAGAAAGCATCACATACAAAGCAATGAGAAGTAGTTCTCACATAGCATTCACACACTTGCTCCAACATCAAAGACATTATTGTGTGTTTCCTCATTAAAGAGGAAACAAGTAATCCAACATTTCAGCTTTTGTAGGATCTTTTCAAGGATATTTTGGAGGCAAAATATGTTGCAAATTTCCAGGGTAGTAGCCACATTAGTCTGTGTACAGCAAAAATAGCAAGAGTCCTGTGGCACCTTAAAGACTAACTGATTTCTTTGGCCTATGCTTTTGTGGGCTTCAACCCTTTATAAATACATTAGAGGGATAAATACAAGGGAAGGAGAGGAATTATTTGAATACAGTGCCAATGTGGACACAAGAACAAATGGATACAAACTGTCCTTCAGAAAATTTAGGCTTGAAATTAGACACAAATTCCTAACCATCAGAGGAGTAAAGTTCTGGAATAGTCTACAGGGGAAGTGGTGGGGCAAAAACCTTTGGTGCCTTCAAAACCGAGCTTGATAACCTTATGGAGGGAATGATATGATGGACAGAGTAGCTTGGCCATTGTCTTTCTTTTACTACTGGTGGTGGGTATGATAGTGACCTGGGAAGGGACATTAGATGGAGTGGGTTCTGAGTTATTACAGAGAAGTTCTTCTTGACTGGCTGTTGTGGACTTGCCCTCATGCTCCGGGTTTAACTGATCACCATATTTGGGGTCAGGAAGGAATTTTCCCCCAGGGCAGAATGGCTTGGGCACTGGGGGTTTCTTGCCTTCTTCTGTAGCATTGGTCATGGCTCACTTGCTGGTTGATTCTCTGTACTAAAGTCTTTAAATCATGATTTGAGGACTTTAATGGCTCAGTTATGGGTTTCAGATTCATAGTAAGAGTGGGTCAGTGAGGTTTCATGGCCTGCACTGTGTGGGAGGTCAGACTAGATGATCATATTTGTCCCTACTGACCTTAGAGTCTATGAGTCTAACCCACTTGAAGTTGGGTTAGCATTTCAGGTGCCACAAGGATTATTTATTTTTTTTAATATGTTGTAAGCCTTATTTAGTAAGTCTTTTTTTTTGCTATGCTCACAAGTGATTTTAGCTTTTCAAAAGTTTTCACCTGTTGACTTCTAAATTTGTCTGCGGCAGCCAAACCCTTCCTGTGACTCTGAAGTGCCCTCCCCCTCCAGCATTCAGAACAAGAGCTTCCTGGTATTTCACTCAAAGGGAACCAAATGTGAGCTGCCATTTTGGCTCAGATCCTCATTAGGGTTCCAGTTCAGCAAGGAATTTAAACACATGCCCAGCTTCATGCACATAAATAGTCCCATTTACTTTAGTGGGAATACTTGGTTAGGCATGTGCTTATGGACCATGCTATACTGGGCCCACGTCATGAGACTTTGAAGGTATTGAAGTTCCCACCTTACCTCAGGCTTAGCATTTGAGTGACACTACCACAAAAAGCAACTTAATCCATCAACTTAATTCATCTCTTTCAGTAAAAGATTTTGTTCTTGTGCCTGTTCTCTCAGAGAATAATGTTCAGTGTTTGCTGTGCCTTTCACAATATCTAATAAATATAAAACCCCTGAAGAAGGTTCTCATCTTCCTCTACCCGCTGCTAAATGGGACACCAACTCCTGTACTCTTTTCCCAGTAAATATGGACTATGAGTAGGGATTAATAGAGTGTTTTAAGATAAAATGTGAAATGAACCAAACATATGTTCAAGTCTTGAACTGGATCCAAACCATTTTTTAAAGATTAAAATATTTAGCTTCCTTCCTTACCTCACCCCATTTCTGTACCTTTTGGCTATATTGGCACTATAAGTGCTTCAGTAATGCAAAGATATCTGTTCTTTGCATACTGGAATTTGAAAGGGCTGGAAATCTTCCAAGAGTTCTTATTTCTATAGGATTTTCAGATCTAATTGCATTGGACAAGCTTCAGATAAGCACACACATTTTTGGAGAAGTTCTGACTGCAGATATACACCTCTCCTTTTCTCCTTTTCTTTTGAGCCTGGCATAGAGAGTGTGCCAGTATTTCACCCAGTGAATTAATATAAACATAGTATTTTTAATGCTAAATGTCATGTAATTTCATTGGGGTCAGGCTTTGGGCAAATCATCAGAACAGTTCTTGTATTTTGGAATAATCTTATTGTGTGGAGGCAGAGAGCTAAGGTGTTGCAGTGAGACAAAGGAAGAAAGGGAAATGTCTTTGCTAACTGCAGTTCAGAGGGCAGTTGGAAATGAGATCTATCAATCTCCTATTTCAGCAGGTTGTAACAGCAAAAATTTCCTACAGCAGGCCATGTCAAAGATATCGGATATTTGTTGCTTTCTCTCTCTTTTAATTCCTTATAATTTATGGCTGTAGATAATTTCGCACTAGAAAGCCCTGCAGGCTTCCATGTAAAGTTAGGTATTATGTGGCACCTGTATATCCAAATAAGGAAGGAGTCCTGTGACATGTAAAGACTAACAAATTTATTCATTGCATGGGCTTTCCTGGGAGAAAATCCCACTTTGTCAGACACTTAGAAGATGGAGGAACTTACAGAATGGGAGGAAGTAAATGCAGGGAAGTTTAAGTAATATGAACAGGTCACACTGTAACAGCAAATCAAAGTGGTTGTTAAGATTCAAACACTGGGGAACAGCACATAGAGGAAGATGAGGTCAAATCACCTGTTGTAATGAGAGAAAAATCCGAAGTCTCTATTAAGCCCTGAAGCAATGCAATCAGATTTGCAAATAAATTCGATCTCCACAGCTTCTCTTTGAAGTCTTGATCTAGTATTCATCTGCCTGAGCACAGCAATTAGTAAATTGTCAATGGAGTGATCAGGAAGATTGAAATGCTCACCTAGTGGTTTTAGAATGCTGTGATTTCTGATGTCAGATTTGTGCCCATTTATTCTTTTGCACAGACACTGTCCTGTTTGTCCAATATATAAGATGGGGGAGGTGCATTTCAGGCACATGATGGCATGAGTCACATTGGTGGATGAGCAGATGAAGGAGCCTTTGATGGAGTAGCTGATTTTATTAAGTCCTGTGATAGTGTCTTTTGTGCAAATATGCATCCAAAGTTGGAAGTGTGGTTTGTTGCAGGGATATGTACCTGCTTTCACGGTTCTGTTGTTAGGCCTGTAGTTGCTGGTACTTCCTGCTTAGGGTGGAGGGGCTGTCTGTAAATGAGGAGAGGTCTGTCTCCTAAGGTGTGAGAGAGTGAGGGATCATCTTGTAGGACAGGCTGTAGATCCCTGATGATGTGCCGTAGAGCAGCGGTTTTCAAACTTAGGATTGGGACCTAGTACTAGGTCACAGAACCCCAGGTACTGGGTCGTGGCACCCCCCGCTTCTACCATCAAAAGACTCGAATGCATTGCTCAGAGATGTAACTGTAGGGTTGCAGGCATAAATTATTTTTCTCAACTGGGTGCTGAGGAAAAATGTTTGAAAATCACTGCTGTAGAGGTTTGAATTGGGGGTTGCTGGTGATGACTAATGGTGTTCTCTTGATTTCTATCTTGGGCTTCTCCTGCAGTAGTTGACTTCAGGGTGCCCACCTGGCTCTGTCAATCTGTTTCTTCACTTCTGCAGGTGGGTACTGTAGTTTTAAGAATGCTTGAGAGAGATTCTGAAAGTGTCTGTCTCTATCTGAGGGATCAGAGCAAATGTGGTTATATCTTAGGGCTTGGCTGTAGACAATGGATTGTGTGGGGTGTTTTGGATGAAAGCTCAAGGGATGTAGGTAACTATTCCAATTAGTAGGTTTTCGGTACAGGGTGGTGCTTGTGTGTCCATCTCTAATTTGCATTGTAGTGTCTAGAAAGTGGAACTCCTGTGTGGCGTGTTCCAGGCTAAGTTTAACAGTGGAGTGGAAATTGTTGAAATCTTTGTGGAAAAGTTCAAGGGCATCCTTACTGTGGGTCCAGATGATGAAGATATCATCAATGTAGCACAAGTAGATGAAGTGGGATTTTCTCTCATGAAAGCTCATGCAATAAATAAATTTGTTAGTCTTTATGTGCCACAGATCTCCTTGTTTGTTTTATAGAACTAGGCTACATGGCTGCCCCTTTGGAATTTGTATATCCAAATGAGTCTTTGAAACCTTTTGACGTTTGCCCATTGAGACAGAGCTAGGAAAGGTAGCTGTGGTCTTCCAAAATCCATCACTCTGAGGGGTAAAAATATATTCTTCTGTCAGACCATGTAGTAAAACAAGCCATAACCTTCCCCCACCCCCCCAGTCCTCTATGGAACATTAGGATGTTATATGTTGGGGCTCCATTTCTCCCCTTCTGAGCTAACTTTGTGTCACTTTTTTTTAAAAGAAATTAGCAGAATTTTTAAGAATTACCATTCCACTACAGCTCAGCAATAAAGCTACAGGTTTTGACTTTGCCAAGATTATAACAATGTGGCAGCTATACCAAAATTACACTTGCATTGTGAATTTCATGTTTTGCTTTGCAGAAGGTCTCACATTTCTTTAGTACAATGGTACGATTGAGGCTATGGGCCAAACTTTTTACATATCACTACTTTCATGCCCAGGGAGTCCTAGAATACCATTGTTAAGTAAATACATAGTGGGAGGAGTGGGGGTGGGGTGTTAGCTGTTAAAGGCAAAGTTATTCTTCTTTGAGCAGTGTCCCTGTCTGCTCCACTTTAGGTGTGTGGCCAGCCTCGTGCCCTGGATCGGAGAATTCTTTAGCAGTCTCCACGGGGGCAGCCTGTGCGCGTGAGCAGGGCTCACTGTTTCGTGCCACCAGTGATGTGCACAGTTGTTCCCTGTCCCTCAGTTCCCTTCTTACCGCCTCAACAGTGGATGGAGATCCTGTCAGCTCCGGCTTTCCTCCCAACGGCCGTTTTAATGGCCCCTCTTCCTTGCCACACTCCCTACAACCAAGAAAGACATCAAGATTAGGAAATCAGAATAGAGAAGTAAAGAGAAAAAAACCAAGTAAAATCAAACTGCTGAGGAAGTATGCTGACTCCACCAGGCTTCAAGCAATGCACTTCCTGCTGGGATGCAAAGCCTGTGTCCGATGGCCATCCCCAGTGCATAAGATGTTTGGGCAAGGGTCATATAACCCATAAATGCCCTCGTTGTAAGAAGCTTACCACTTGAGCCTGAAAGGACAGAGAAATGAAATTAAAACTTTTCCTTATGGAGGACTCATTAAAGCCCACATCGGATCCCGGCCGTCAGCCACAATCCCTTGAGCCACACAAGCAGCGGTCCGGCGCCTCCTCTCTGACACCTTAAAAAAGATCCAGGGGTAATTGCAGGAAGGAGGGTACCTTGGAGGCTGTTGGGCCTTCCGGTACCTCTGCCCATGGAGGGCACGACCGCCCATCGAGCACCAATAGAGAGGGCGGCGTAAGCAAACAGCCGCGGACAAACTGCTGGTGCCGACCCCAGTAGTGGCTCCAGCAGCAGCACAGTCAACAGCTCCTTTGGGTCTGCAGACCCCATTGACGGTGCCATTTCTACAGCCGGTTCCATGTACCAACCTGGCAGCACTGTCCTCTGCAGCAGGCACCTTGCTTTCTCCGACGCTGAGCAGGACAGTGCTCAGCACAGTGCCACTGCTGGCACCTGCAGGGAAGAGACCCCTGTTGCCAGTGGAGCTGCACTATTCCCTTACAGAGGAACAACTTTCCCTGCAGCCAAGGAAAAAGAAACATAAGAGGCACCACCCTGAGTCAGAGGGCGAGAGGCATTCTGGGTCCTCGCCTATGTCACCACTGTTCAGCATTCACTTCTCTGATGAAGACATTCCTTCCTTGAGCTTTTCTTCATCCCGCAACGGGGGATCTAGCTCATCCAGGTAACCAAGCCCAGAGCCACCCGATGACAAGACTTCTCCCAGCCTACAGACCCATGCAGCCAGCACAGGTGGTACACTACTGCCACCCTGGTGCATGAACTGGCCTTATGAGTTTCCGTGTGTAGGCTGGGGAAATTGGCCTTAATTTGGGGTGTTACAGGCTGTGCCATCTACATCTCAGGGCAAAGCTGGGACCCAGCACCTTCCATCAGCAATCCTACCACAGCAACAGTTACCATTTTTGCCTCAGCAGACTCAGCAGTTACCGAGTCAGGAGGAGTTGAGTGAAGATCCTAGCTGTCACTCTAAGTCTGACAAAGGGTAACAATTTCAGGAACTGTTCAGGATGGTCACAGACAGTCTAGACATTCCAATATGTGATGAGTTGATGACTCAGCACAAGTTATACAGGATCTTGCAGTCCTCGGCCTAGACATAGGTGGTGCTGCCTATGGACGAGGGCATTATGGAACCGGCTAACCAAATAAGGCAAACACCTACCACGGCTGCTCTGATCAATAAGAAGACTGATAAGAAGTACTTCATAATGCTGAAAGGCAATGAATTTCTGTTTATGCACCTGCAGTCCAACTAGCTATTGACTGAGGCTGTGACCCTAAGCAGGATCATTATAAGATGACCCTGACTGACAAGGAGGATAAAAAACTGGATCTCCTAGGGAAAAAACTGTATACTTCAGCAACTTTCCTACTGATGGTTGCAAACTACACTGCAGTGTTATCCAGTTATGATCGCGACATATATGCAAAGTTGTCGGAGTTCCTTACCTGTGTACCTGAGGATAGATAGGAACGAGTTAAATCTTTAATAAGGGAAGGTCAGCTTACCGCAAGAACAACACTACAGGCATCCTTGGATGCGGTGGATGCAGCTGCTTGGGCCATCAGCACAGCTATCATCATGAGACGGGCATCCTGGCTTCATGCGGCGATGCTACCAAAACAGATGCAGGCAACGATTGAAGACCTTCCCTTTGATAAGTCGATGCTGTTCGGGGAGAGGATGAACGAGGTTATGCATACTCTTAAAGACTCTAGGGTGACACGTTGTACCCTAGGAATATACCCAACAACTTCCCATAAAAGGAATCTGCGGTTTCAACCTTATAGAAACAGATATCCCCAATATAACCAGGGTGGTAGATTGGAAAATGCTAGACCCTGATCCAGACACCAACAGTGCCGGAAGCAAGGCAGTCAGGCTGCAGCTAACCTCCAACCATCCAACACCCGACAACAATTTTGAGGCTTTTGGTTCTCAGTAGTAACAGAGGATAGAACAAGGAACAACGGTTTCAAGTTGCAGCTGGGGAGGTCGAGGCTGGATATTAGGAAAAACTTTCTTACTAGGAGGGTGGTAAAGCATTGGAATGGGCTGCCTAGGGAGGTGGTGGAATCTTCGTCTTTTTGGAGATGTTTAAGACCTGGCTGGATAAAACTCTAGCTGGAATAATTTAATGGGAGTGGTCCTGCTTTTTTTGGCAGGGGGTTGGACTAGATGACCTCATGAGGTCCCTTCCAACCCTATGATTCTATGAGGGTTTGCCCGACCACCCCTCTCCAGTGAGCACTCTCATAACCGACCTACTGCAGTTTTTCCTCAACAGACTCCTCCCTTTTTTTGACTGATGGAAGGCCATTTCGTAGGACAAGTGGGTGCTCAATACCATCTTAAAGGAATATACCAGTTCCTTTTAATCCAGGCCCACCCACCAACCCCCAACTACATCCCTCTTCAGGGACCCATTTCACAAAAAATTATTATGATAGGGGATAAACTACCTCTTCACCTTGGGGGCAATAGAGGAAGTTTTGTCCCAATACAAGAACAGAGATTTCTATTCCCAGTACTTCCTTGCAAAGAGAAAAAAACAGGAGGGTGAAGGCCCACCATAAACCTCAGGAGGTTAAACAGGTATATCGATACAAGGAGGTTCAAAATGGTGACAATTCTGAGTATATGTCCAGTACTGGAAGGGAGGATTGTCTGGCTTCCCTTGATCTGAAGGGTGGCTACTTTCATGTTTCTATCCACCTGGCACACAGGAAATTCCTCAGATTCGCATGCTTGGGCAAACACTACCAGTATACGGCGATGCCCTTTGTTCTCTGCACTGCACCAAGGGTGTTTTCCAAACTCATGGCGGTAGTATGCGCCCATCTTTGAACAATGAAGGTTTCAATTTTTCCTTACCTGGACGATTTCCTGATAAAGGCACAGTCATTTCACAAAACCCAACAAGCTGTGAGGGCTACCAAAAGACTTTTCCTGTCATTGGGCCTAGCAAAAAATTACAAGAAATCTTCCCTCTGCCCCTCGCAAGAGATAGTATTCATAGGTGCAAGGATTCACACACCAACGGCGCGCGCCTATTTTCCACAAGATCAGTACAATAACAAGTTGTCCGAACTTCCCCCATGCTATCGGCACACACCTGTATGCAACTCCTTGGTCACATTGTGGCCATGACCTCCTTGGTGAACCACGTGAGACTCCACATGCGATCCTTCCCACTGTGGTTTGCAAGTGTGTTCAAAAGAGGGCGTCACCACCTGCACCACCTTCTGTGCCCTCTGAAGTCCACAAGGGACTTGTTGAGTTGTTGGATGAAGGAGGAGAACCTAGTGCAAGGCATTCCTTTCCTGTCTCTGGATCTGGATCTGCTCATGACAACGGATGCATCCCTGACTGGATGGGGGGCTCATTTCCTGGCGAAGACTGCTCAGACCAAGTGGTCAGCACAAGAAAGGCACATGTACATAAATCTCCTAGAGCTTCAGGCGGTGTGCAACGCTTGCAGACACTTCCTGCCAGTTATCGCACTGAAAACAGAAAAGGTGCGCACAGACGATATGTCCTGTATGTATTACATCAACTGCTGGGGGGAGCACAATCCAGAGCGCTATGCCTTGAAGCAATGAAATTATGGGACCTGTGCATACATCACAGGATAAACATCTCAGCCATATACTAGCCAGGGAAAGACAACACTGTGGCAGATACCTTGAGCAGGACTTTCGACAATGCTCATGAGTGGGAAATATGCACAGACATTATTCAATAAGTGTTCCAGTTACGGGGGCTCCCCTCGATAGATCTCTTTGCCATCCAGGCGAACAAGAAATGTTAGGCATTCTGCTCTCGAGCAGGCATAGGGAAGGGATCCAGGGGCAATGCTTGCCTTCTCAGCTGGAACCAGGGTCTATTGTACACGTTCCCTCCAATCCCCTTAATTCCCAAGACTCTCTGGAAAATCCACCACAACACAGCCACAGTCATGATGCTAGCACTGGGTTGGCCCTGGCAAACCTGGTATACCAATCTCTTACAGATGTTGACAAGGACTCCAATCATGCTCCTGAAAATACCAGACTCTTGACACAAAAGAAGGGGAAAACTCTCCATACTTACCTCAGCAGGTTGCACCTCACAGCCTGGTACCTGGATGGTTCAACAACGTAGAGTTACAGTGTTCCCAGCAGGTCAGGGACATCCTCCTGAATAGCAGGAAACCAGCAACAAGGCGTACTTACCTTCAGAAGTGGCGCAGGTTCACGACGTGGTGTCCAGAACAATAAGGATCCAGTGTCAATCTCCATTCTCGACCTTCTGGACTACTTTCTCCATCTGAAAAACAAAACTTTCGGTTAATGCCATTAAGGTTCACCTTGTGGCAATAGCTGCTTTTCACAAACCAGTACAGGAATCATCAGTTTTTTCTCGCCCATTGGTCAAGAGATTCATGGCAGGGATGCAGAACTCTTATCCTCTCCTCCTACTCCACCATGGGACAGCTCCATGGTCCTCAAGGTTTTGACAAAAACACCCATTGAGCCCCTTGCAACATGGTCCCTCTTGCACAGTCAGTGAAGGTGGCCTTTCTGGTCACTATAACATCGGCTAGGTGGGTAGGCAAGCTGCCTGCGCTAATGGCGAGTCTACCATTCATGGTCTTTCACAAAGACAAGATCTCCACGTGACGACATCTGAGGTTTCTTCCAAAGATCGTATCCTCCTTTCACCTTAACCAAACAATACATCTTCTGACGTTCTTTCCTAAACCACCTAACAACCCGTAATACGTGGTATGGCACACACTGGACATAAGGTGGGCAGTTACTTTCTATCACCAGAGGACTAAACCATTTTGGAAAACCCCAAAACTTTTCATCTCCATAGTGGAGTGGTCACAGGAGCAACCGATTTCAAAGCAAAAGCTTTCAAAATGGATTTCAAGTTGCATTCACACAGCATACGCGCTAAGGGGAGTCTAACTTCCAGATGTCATTCAGACTCATTCCACGAGGTCCATGGCAACTTCTACGACCTTTATGAGTAATGTCCCTCTAACTGACATTTGCCGAGCTGCCACATGGCTGTCATTGGACATGTTTGTGAAACATTATGCTATTGACCAGCTTTCCATTTCAGATTCCGCTGTGGGCCTGGTCAGTTCTTCAGTCAGTTCACGGGGCAGGTTTCGAAGTTCCCCCCCATCAGATAGAGGGAACAGCTTGGTAATCACCTAAAGTGGAGCAGACAGGGACACTGCTCAAAGAGGAAGTGAGGGATACTCACTCTTGTGCAGTAGCCAAGGTTCTTCGAAATGCGTGTCCCTGTCCTGCTCCACTATCTGCTCTCCTCCTTTCTACCTTGAAGCATTACAAGACACAGAGCTGTCACTCCCTTCCCAGTAGAGAGGGAACTGAGGGATGGGGGGGGGGCTGCATGCGTCACTGTTGGCGCGAAATGGTGAGCCCTGCTCATGTGCACCGGCTGCCCCCATGGAGACTGCTCAAGAATTCTCCAGTACAAGGTGCAAGGCTGGCCACACACCTAAAGTGGAGCAGGACAGGGCCATACATCTTGAAGAACCTTGGCTACTGCACAAGGGTGAGTATCCCTCACTTTTGTTGAATTTTACTGACATGACAGAGAGACTTGTTCATCAAGTTTCTTTGTTGTTTGAAATATAGTGTCCTGAGTTGCGAAAGAAATGACCAAGAGTTCAGATCCTCATGTAATTAACTACCCTTCCTCTTCACTAAGACCATAAATACCTAACCTACCAGACAGTTAAGAGTGAGCTGCTGAACAGTAGGTATAAAGGGAAAATTTATGTGCCACTCTGAAGTTGGTGAATTTTAATTTGATTAATCACAAAGACAAATAGATGCCCTCCTCATATTCTGTAAGTGCAAGTGAAAGTTTCCTGAGCTACAAAAAGAAGAATCCAGGAGTTCTAATCCACATGGAATTAACTACTTTTTTTATGGTGCTGATAGACCAAGTGATATTAAGAAATGTAAGTTTCACAGGGCTAAATTTGTGACTATCTTCTGTTATTGAATAAGTTTCAGTAAAATGAAAACTCGATTATAATCTTTGGTTCATCTTGGATTGTTTGTATTGGTTTGTATATGGTTTGTATTTAAAGTTCTGTGAGTTTTATAAGTTGCCACAATGGATGCTTAGATTTTGGGTTTGGTTTTTTATTTTATGTGTGATCTGTGTGCTTTCTTCATTTGCAATATGGGTGTGGATTTTTTCTTGTGTTAAGTAGATTAGGGTCTGTCCACACACACAGTTTAAATCAAAATAATACTGGTGATTTCTATTTAAAAAATGATAGGTCCACATGACGTTCCCTTATTTCAAAATGAGGAGCTCCCTCATTTCGATATAAGGAAAGTTATATCGATATAATAAAACCTAGTATTACATCAATATGATGGTTAAATTGAAATTGTTATTTCAAAATAACACAGTGCAGACATATTATTTCAATTTAACTGTTAAATCAGTTTAACACTCTTTGCCCTTCTCCTTCCCAGGTGCCTTCTTTTTTCTATATATTGGGTGGGGGCATGACCCAGTGAGGGGGCCATGTTGCCACACCTCCACTGGTGCCCCTTTCTGGAATTGAAATAGCAAGTTCTGTACCTGGACATGCTATTTTGATTTGGGTTTTTTTGGTGTGGACCAGTTAAATAATTTTAACTTATATCAATTTAAAGATTTTTATATCGATTTTATTAAACTGATATAAGTAAAATCGATTTAACCATGTACGTGTGGACATAGCCTTATATAACAACAAACAGTTTTCCTAAGAACCTTTGACTTAAAACCATCTGTGAGGGATTCATTTGGTTACTAATTGAGGTTGCCTGGAAAATATATATATTTAGTGGAGATTAACTTAATAAATACATGTTATTGATACATGTTCTCTTTTGTGGCTTTATATACCCCCAAGCTGATGTGGAAGTGGTGACTGTTAAATGACCCAAAGAATTAAAGGAGTTGTGCAAAGGTTGAAAGTTTGGAGTTTGCTGCCATGTGTCTGACCTAAGTAATGAGACAAATTAAAGATGGAAAAATAAATCGATAGGAAATATCATAGAAAGACTATCAAAGGGAGTATTAATTCAGGAATTGATCTGTGTTGGCATGCTCATCTGGATTCCATCAACTCCTTGCATGAGTGGTAGTGATGGTCAAATAGTCCATTAATCTGATATGTAGAATAGTTGGATTTTGGAGGACCTAGGAAAGAGGAAATAGTTGGACCTTCACATTGGAATATCATCCAACCCAGATCATCCCAGATCTTCAGAGAATGTTCAAAAGATCCATTGCCCATTAGCATCAGGACTGGGAGTATCAAGGGACCAAGCCCTCCCACACTACACACACACTTTTAAAAATGGGGTATAAGTAGAATTTTAATTCCCCTGCCACTGTGGCCTTTCCATACCCTCCTGCCCACAAAGGTTTTGATGCCCAGACAAGTTGCTACTGATGTGCTCTTGGGCTGAAATAATGGTGGAACAGGTGATATTACTGTAATATTTATAAAATGACATACATTGTGCTAGGTTCTGCACAGTCAGTAGGTATGAAGACAGGATTCCTTCCCTGAAGAGTTTACAGACTATACACAAACAGGCCTTAAATTGTTATATTTCCTGAAACCCCCCATGCTCTCTTCCTCCATGCTATAAGAGCTTCAGTGGGGTTGCAGATATTTACTGAAGCTCTTCTCTGGACAACTCGGGCTAAATTGAAGACCTGAAAACAAATAATGCAGGAAGGAGGTGGAGATGAGACTGAAATCAATGTGTTTTGAGCCATGAAGTTGAACACGTGTTGCATATATCATTATTTGTTGCAAAAAAGAGTCTGATTTGCTGACAATTCAACAAGAGGTGACTAGAAGTTTACACAAGAGGTGTTCTGAAGCAGAGACTGTAGGAAAAAGGTCGAATTGGGTTAGGGAAATAGACTGCAAATGCAGCAGACTGCTTGGGAGAAAGGAAGGCATATAAAAGTGGGTAAACTCAGGCTATGTCTATGTTACAGCTTATGTCTGTGTAAACTATACTGCCGAAGGGGATGAATAAATCACCTCCCTCAGCAATGTAAGTTCCACTGTAGTAAACACCAGTGTGGACAGTGCTATGTTGGCAGGAGAAGCTTCTTCACCGGATGCTTCATTTTCCTGTTTATGCAGGGGTTATAAAAGAACCTATGCAGGCCCATTTAATCTAGCATCTCCCAGCACCCTCACCAGTAATTGTCAACCTTTTCCATACCATGATCCATGTTAAAACAGAATTCATCTGTGTTTAACATATGTTAACAATTTTGGGATGGAATTAATAACAAAATTCAACTTAAGACAAAATGCTGACTTCCTAGCTATCCCCTGATGTTCACATTTAGTGCTCTAGTAAAGGGATTTCATTTTAAACAGACCAACTAATTACCTAGATTTTGCATATTGTCAGATATGTGAGTCCTCTTCCCCTGGAATTATGGTATTATAAAATATGGACTGTCTTTGTAATAGTAAAGATTCCACATCAAATATGTGAACCAGAAAAAAAAAAAAAAAACCGAAAGAGGACAGCTATTTAGACATTTGGTCACACTTTGTAGTATCCTCCGAGTGGAGGGCTCCCCAGCCAGCAAGTTAGAATCTTTCGCCATATTCTTTATTTATTCAGCATCTGGTAAATAGTTAATGTGTGGTATAGTATGGTAATGTACTATGTAATTTTACCATAATATAAAGTTTATTTTTAAAGTTTCATGACCGGCCTCCCATTTAGCTATAAAAAAAGGAAAGATGGTCATGACCCACTGAACACTTTTTTGAGACTCCCAGGTTTTAAATCTATGCTCCACTCTAACAGCACTTCATTCACCATCATCCCATCCTCCAATAAATGGGAATGTGTTAGAAGATTCATTAAATTTTTCATAAACAGCTCCAGAACGTATGAACAGTCAGCAAACCTTTGTCATGTAGTACATAGCCAGCATTTACAGCAGCTGATAGAGCCCATTTGTTGCTATTTCCTAATGTTTCTTGTGTTCAAATTACCAGAACATTGCACTAATATGTTTTGCAGTGAATTCTGAGTCTTGGTAAGAGAAAAATCATAAGCTCTTACTAGATATTCCTTCAGAAATATTGGTGGTGAGAAGTCAAGTCTATGTAGTGCTCTTACTTCAATTTTGTATAATAACTGTATGTTCTTCCCACAGTCTTTTACTTGCATGCTCTTCTGGGTTATTGAAATTTTCATAACTGGTCTGTTCTATTACTAGGAGACAAAGTCATCCCACTCTTTGCTCCACAGTGTGGTGAGTGTGGCCCTTGCATAAACTCCAGGGGAAATCTGTGCGTTAATAATGAGTGAGTTTTGTGGATTATTATCCAAAGTAATTCGATATCATTCACACAAAAGTGACCCCATTTACAATACCTAATTGCCCTTCATTTTGTCTATCCTCTGAATAGTCTTTCTCCAGCCCATGGATTAATGAAGGATGGCACCACTAGATTTACCTGTAAAGGAAAACCGATTCATCACTTCCTTACCACAAGCACTTTCACTGAATACACAGTGGTGCCTGAGATAGCAGTTGCCAAAATCGATGCTGCTGCTCCTCTGGAAAAAGTCTGTCTAATTGGCTGTGGGTTTTCCACTGGTTATGGGGCTGCCATCAACACTGCCAAGGTGAGGGTTATAGTGAGTTGCTATATGACACACTCTGTTATTGGAGCACTTATGACTATTTTTGTGATCTAGGAAAAGGACATCAACCTGAGTGTCAGGAAAGCTAGGTTTGCTGCTGGCCTGTTATTTGACCATGGGCAAGAAATGTCACATCTTTGTGCTTTCTGCAATTTTTCCCCACCTAAGGCACTTTGTTCTCTACAGATGAAAACCTATATATAAAAGCTGATTATTCCATGTAACGTTTTCTCCATCTGTCTGTTAGTTTTTATTTATTTAGCTTCTGACTCATTAGGTGCGTCTACACTGGCAAGTTAGTTCAAATTACGGAGCCTGAATTAGAACTAACTTAGTCCCCGTCCACCATAGATTTTCACTAGTTCGAATTAAGAAATTCCTTAATTTGAACTAATGAAGGGTTAGTTCAAACTAGTAACACAGGCATTTAGTTGGAACTAAGCACTTAGTTCAATTCTTTGTTTGAACTAATGGCAGCATAAACCAGCATTAAGCCTTAATTCAAAAGAAATAAATTGAAAATAGGGCACTTAGTTCGAATTAATGAAGTGCACTAATTTGACTTAACATTTAAGTTGAATTAGTGCACTTTGTTAATTAGACATACTAAGGTTGGGTTTAGTTTGAATTAAGGTTGAACTTGTTAATTCAAATTGGTTAATTCAAACTAACTTTTGTAATGTAAACGTAGCCATTTATAAGAGTAAATAATCTTTCATTTACTGATCTGCAAAAAGATTTTCTTCAATTTATATTAAATAAATAATGATCAGCTGTGAAATCCATGGTTCCCTGTAAGCATGGAGTTCTTTAGGATTTCATGGTTTTTTGTGGAAACAGCTTTCGGGCTGTAAAATTGGTCCAGTGTAGGTCTCTTTTTTAGATATATTCTATGAAAACTTAGGAGAGGCTCCAGCCACAGTCATGGATGTGAAGAGTTTACATGGAGGATTCAGAATCCAAATCCATGTGAGATCTGAATTTTACAGCTGGCCTCATCTCCAGCACAGGTTGAGCCCAAAACCCTTATCTGAACATACCCAAACTCAGAAGGGCAGGAGAAATCTGGATCTAAACCCACATTTTGTTATGTGGTAGCATTTCTAATAAAAATCTATTCTCAAATGTAGGTTTTACCCAGTTGTAATCCAATAGTGGAAAATTTGACTGTGCATAGCAAAAACACCTTCAAACAATGTACAGGGGTAGCACCGAATACAAGCAGTATCTGAAATGAAAACATTTACAAGATAAATGATGCGGCTGAACCACCTACGTCCCTTGGATTCTAAGAGTCCTATGTTCTCATGACTATTCAGGTGGAACGCGGCTCGACCTGTGTCGTCTTTGGTTTGGGAGGAGTTGGCCTCTCTGTTGTCATGGGCTGTAAAGTAGCCAGGGCTTCCCGGATCATTGGAGTTGACATCAACAAAGACAAATTTGCCAAGGCTAAAGAGCTTGGAGCTACAGAGTGCATCAACCCCCAGGACTTCAAAAAGCCCATTGAAGAAGTGCTGATGGAGTTGACCGATGGTGACGTGGACTACTCCTTTGAAGTCATTGGACGTACCGATACCATAGTATGTGATCAACAGATGTAAGATGATGTTTGTCAACTAGCGTGCAGGAGCTAGTGCAGAATTAACCAGTTGAGAGTTGCTTATGCAGTACTTGACGCAGTCTGAGGTGCTGAGTGTCTCCTGCAAAGGTGTTTGTTGGAAATTCAAAATCATTGAATCTACATGGCTGATCCCAGTATTGTGGAGTGAAGGGGGAATTCTGTAGAAACTCTGGAAAAAAAAAGATATCCTGTCCCCTATCCTGGCTGTGTTCAGCTAGGAGGCAGAAAACTCTGCAGGCCCTATTATCCTGTGTGTTACTCCAGTTTCTGGGCATGTAATTCCATTAATCTCTATTTAAATCAATTGAGTTACACTCATATAAAATGGTATAAGTGAATGGAGTATGAGATCTAAGATTGCATTCACAGAGATTCCTTTGCTTTCTTCTATTTGGGGTGAGGGATGGGTTTTTTCCCCTCACTCAGGGAAGTAGCGTTGGTGTTCACTCCCCCCCCCCGCCCCCATCCAACAACTTTTCCCAATCTGCAGATGCATGAAAGTATCTGCAGAAAAACACTGCACTACCACAGCAGCCACTGAAAGCCAGGGCCATGCTGTCAAGGAATAGCATTGTTATCCAGAAACCCCCTTACAGGAGGAGATCAAGAGCACAGAAGTATAAAATAGGGAAGATAAAGCTGATGCTTATCCCATCAGCATTAACTTACTGGTATACCCTCAAAAAACTTTGGGGAGGGCACAGTGCCTCAAAAAGCTGGCAGACAGACTCCTTCTAGCCATGGATCCCAGTCCACCTGGATCTGTCATGGAGAGGCCTTGGCAGGTTGGATAATGGTGATGAATGATGACAAAAAGACAGCACTATCCTCTTTGACTCCCTTTACCTACCATCATTTCCTTGCACCAGGCTTTGTCCCACCTCAACTCAAGATGGCTGATATTGGCCACAGTATTTCATTTATTCTCATTCATTCCAAAGGGACCCAACAGTATTTTCAGTCACACCACCAACTAGCAGCCCAGAGTAGAAGGTGGTCTTCTAACATTGCTTGGAGGCAACTACCTTTGCCTAACTATAGGGTTTTTTTGTTTTGATCAGACAGCTGCCTTGGCATCCTGCCACAAGAACTATGGAACCAGTGTCATTGTGGGAGTGCCTCCCTCAGCATCCCAGATCACCTTCGATCCTGTAATGCTTTTCACTGGACGCACCTGGAAAGGGTCTGTTTTTGGAGGTATGGACATGGGAAGTAACTAAACTCTTCTGTGGATTTGTGAAAGTCACAGACTCTTGGAACAAGCATTTCAAATTTGGGTGCCAAAATTAGCTCCTAAACCTATATTTAGACTCCTGAATAAAGGGGCTGGTTTTCAGAGACCTTTAACATTATTCTGCTAATCAGGCAGTATCTTGGGCCCTGTTCATTGTTACAACATTCAGCAGTTAAGTAATTGCGACATGGGGTTTCATCATGTCAGGTTGTCACTGGCTTGTTCCCATTATAAAAAGAAAGGAAAAACTGTTAAAACTTTTGAGAGGTAAAGTGTTAACTAAAGCTTTTGTTTTAACAATATCCCTTCTTCCAGTAGGTGTATAGTCCTTTATAGTGAGAAACCCTTTGTTGATGACATTAAAGGTGGTATTAACTATCCTTTAGGGTAGTGGGGGAGAAGGAGGGAGAGAGTTTAGGTTGCCTGAGATGTTGAAATCCAGTCCTGTTTTCTTTGAGACAAACACACACAAAGGGGAAAAGAAAAGGATAGCCAAGTTTTTATTTAAAATACAGCTCTTCTTTGAGTGCTGCTTGGACATATTCAGTATCAGGTGTACGTGCTGCAGCACATGATTGGCCAGAAACTTTCCTTACCCTTAGCCTGTCAGGACAGGGCTGGCGTCCAACGCCCCCTGGCCACCCCATGGCTATATATATTGCCACAGCCCTGCCCCTCCCCAGTTTTCTGTTTTCCGCCCTCAACCATGGTTACAGAACAGCCTGTTTCTTGCTTTTGCAAGGGCCTGTCTTTCCGCTCTTTTTTATGAGCTTTTTCACTGGAAGATCTGTTTGTGGACATCACCAACGCTCCTACCAAGTCCTTCCAGCAGAAACCCAAACCCGAGGGACAACTCCCACGGGAGGTATCTTAAAGGCCTGGGTGAGTTTCACCAGGTGGATTATGCTCCATTTGCAGATCTTTAAATGAAGGACTCAGGAAGACAGGGAGCGAAGGCTGCATAATATTGCCCAAGAATGGGTTCTGCAGCTGACGCCAGGTACGTCCATCACACCGAAGGATTCACCAGCACTGTGTGCTGAGCTGGCAGTGGAGCCCTCTTGGTGACACTCTTGGGCTATCAATAAAAGCCACAATCAGCCTCTAACTTGGCACCGCATGCTCGGTTGGCATTGGCGCCCTCTCATCGCCACTTTCTGGCTATGAATAAAAGCTGTGATTGGCCTCTGATGCAGCACTGCATGCTGGAGGGGCATTGCTCTCCAGCTCTGAATGAAAGCCATGTTCAGCCTCTAACTTGGCACCGTGTGCTTAGGCAGCACTGGAGCCCTCTCAGTGCCACTCTCCAGCTATGAACAAAAGCTGGGCAAACCTCACATTTCACCCTCTACTGGAAACCCCTCTGTGCTGGTGCCTCCGTCCATCAAGGCAAGGGATGCTTTCCATTGAAAAACCCAGACAGCCATCTAGGAGCTGCCTTGATCTTTCTATGGCATCCCCCTCCTCCCTAGAATTACAGCGAGGGGAGATAGTAGGGGATAGAACTCTTAACCTTTGTTGGTATTCATACACCTGAGTGAGCCCACTTGCGGACATGTGGTCCTTAGCTCATGGTTAGTTCCCCTGCAGGACTCTGGCTCCTGAGGGAATTTGCAAAACCCCTAGGAGGCTGGAAAGCCTGACGCCTTATGGGTGACGCTTTTGTAACATCCCCTCATGCCCCATGTTCCTTAGAGGACACAGTGGCTTCCCCTTTGTTTTCCCTAACTAGGGGTTGCCTTATGCCATTTTCCCCTCTCCCTGGGGTCCCTCTCTCTTCCCTTCTTCCACCCGGGACCTGCCCAAGTCTTACCACTTCCAATACGTTGGGAGGTGCACCAATAACATCCCTCTCCTCTTGGAGTAGGCATTATAGGCAAGATGTGAGGCAGACATGGTCTAAGTTGTCATCTTTTCTCCTCATTAGGAACTATGAAAGATCCCTCATAGTAGGTCCATTGCAGCCAGGACCCAACACTTACTCCCGCCACTAGAGATCAGTCAACCAGCTGTGATATGAAGGTTGACTGCATCTCCATAGAAGTGAGAGTGAAAATATCAGGTGAGAGGAGAAGAGAGACTATCGTGCGAGCCATGTGCCCCCCCCCCCAACACTCCGATTCTGGAGCTTGGGGGGCATGACCCTTGGGCGGGACTGACCCATCTATAGAGATGGTCAGATACTCTTCCCTCCATTCAGCACACCTCTCCCTTCTTGAGTCCATATATTGGGAGAGTAGAGTATGGGAGCAAGGAACAGAAATGCGCACCTAGTCTTGAGGTTGCATAAGCCCCTCCCAGGACCTCACGATGGTTTCTCACTGTCCCTGTCTCAGGTCAGTACCCTGTTTATTTGGTCGGGTACGACCCAACATGGGAATTCAATCATTTTTCCTCCAGTTTCTCTGTTTTCACTTCCTGGTCATTTAACATTCATGACCTCTGCCGTTTGGCTTCTCTCCTACTGCTAGGATGGGTATATTTAAGGGTCCCCCTTTTTTCTACTATAACTTGCAGAAGGGTCACCTCTCAAGAAGGGCCCTCCTAGGAGCCCCACTTCTCTCCTTACAACGACCTCCTTGATGGAGTGTCTGTGACACTTTGGGCCCCAGAGATGGGCCTGCCCAAGGTCTAGGCTTTTTCCGGGGCCCTCCCCCCAGGCCCTCCATTCCCATGTGTCAATGGATGGAGGGGCGGGGGTCCCCACCTACTCCTTCCTCATTATTTTTTTTCCTACGTTATCTTCTATATGGAGGCAGGACGCCTCAGCTTAGGGCGCCCCTTATCAATCCTGCCCTTGGCATCTCCTGCCAGTATGTCAATGGGGAAAGGCCTTTTGCCTATCTCCCATTTGGTCAAGGGGTGATGTGTTTCCTGCCCCAGTCTTAGTTAGTAACTTAACTCAGCTGACCTCCCTTTGAGGTTAGGGTGGCAAGGGCGGTAATTATCCCACCCTTGCTCATTGCCTGCGGCGGTAGGAGCCTTCCTTTCTCAGGAGTCGATTCTACCAGGGAAGGGCAACCCTCTTATTTTAGATGGCCTTGCTGATGATAAGGATGCTCTTTGCTATTGTGATGTAGCGGGTTCCCTGGTAATGAACTGGGACTGCCCTGTTGGAGTTCTGGTCTCGAGAAAGAGTGGCAAATGACCCCTCAGCACTCTCATGCACGTCTTCTCTCTAAGATCTCGCACTTAGTGGCGTGTCCGTAGGCATTCGCCTGGTGGCCCACTGCTTCTTCGCCCAATTTTGGATGCTGTGCTGCTTATGGATGGCCATGGTGACAGCAGATAAGGCTCTAATTCCACCCACCTTCCACAGTATGGCTAGCAGTCACCTGATACTGAATATATCCAAGCAAGGCTCGAAGAATGGTGGGTTACTTATCAGTAACTGTCCTTCTTTGAGATGGGCTGCTCAGATTCATTCAGATCCCTCCTGCCATCCCTGATACCCGGAGTTAGCGATTAGTAGGAACTGGGGAGGGGCAGGGCTGCGGCCATATATACAGCCATGGGGTGGCCAGGGGGCGTTGGCCACCAGCCCTGTCCTGACAGGCTAAGGCTAAAGAAAGTTTCTGGCCAATTGTGTGCTGCGGCACATACATCTGATACTGAATGAATCCGAGCAGCCCATCTCGAAGAAGGACAGTTACTGGTAAGTAAATACACCGTTTTGTGTCTGATGCCGGCTTTCATATGTGGTTTTTCTTCTGGAGAAACAGTGGGTGACTTTATTTATGAGCCATTTTAAGATGTGGCAAAATTTTATGCATGTCAGATTGTTAAAGATGTGCTTCTACTTGCCTGTGGTCACAAGCTCACAGAAATGTTAAGGTGGAGTTGTCTTGGCAGCTAAGCCAGTCTTACTGGACAGAAGATAGAAGAAGAGAGATAGGAAAGAGGAGAAAAAAAGGTGGGTAACAAAAACAAAATATGAGGGAGGCGACCAAAGCAGGAACCCTTGGCTCACATTCCAGATGATGAAGGCTGCCTTCTAAAATGAAGATATGAAGACCTAACAGTGTTTTGATGGATCCCAGAGCCCCAGAAATGGTGGGGATATCAGTCGTCATGATAAACCTTGCCTCTTCAAGCCCACCCATCCTTTTGCTCTTGTTTAGTGACCTGCAGCCAAACAGTGTCCAAGGAAGGGTTGCAACCTCATCCTGTTTAAATTATCAATCAAAACCTATTCTGGTGACTTCAACTATAACCATTTTCTCCCATTTCTAGAATCTTTCAACTTCCTATCTTGTCAATTTTACCAGAAATCCTGCAGACGCTTCATTGCAGGGTTTGGGAGTTTGTTTTGGGTTTTCTCTTACTTAATCCAGCTTGTACCAGTTTACTTGTCTCCCGCCTTTTTTACAATTTTATTAACAGGTTCAGCTGGACTTTTGTTACTTTGGAAAATTTAAAATGTAGGCCTCTACACAACAGCATTTTTGGCTCCCGCTGACCACAGACAATGATGAGGAACAAGAAATTCAAAGCTGCTAAATCACACAAAGCATTTTATTAATAATTTCAATCAGTTTTGTTATTTAGAGTGATCCACATAACAATGAACTCATCCACACAACTCATTTAGCTGTGAGCCACTAGAACACGCTTTCATAGTCTTCTTTTTGACCTGAGTTCTCCTCCAGGCTCATTGTTTGTTTCCTCACAGACTTTAAAGAAACAGTTTTATTGTCTGTTCAAAGTCAAACCTGGGAGGTAATACTCTGGTTCTGAGCCTCATTTTATTACTTAGTTTTTTATTTCAAAACATCTCTAACCATGAAAGATTTGTTTGTGACAATCACGTCCCAAGAAAAGAGATCGAGGTTGTCTAAAAGCTGGCTTAGGCCCAGATCCTCTGTGGGAGCTAGGCACCTAAATACCTTGAGGATCTGGCATGAATAATTGCAATAACTTCTACAGAAAGTCATGTAGAATATTAATCATTAATTCTGACTTATCACAACAAAATAAACTATTTGGAGTGATCCAGGTGAAATGAATTGAAGTGTAAATTAAGTTGATAGAACCTTAATCACCACTTTCAAATGACAACATAGGATTTTTCCCATCTTGCATTTCTTCTAGCACATTTAAAAGATACATGAAAAAAGAATTATAAGTAAATGGCACACTTTGAATTCTAAGCACACTCTGAGGATATAAAATATGATAGGATACCACATTGTTTAGTGCATCTTGGAGGGACTCTGCAGCTCTGCTATGCCCTGCTTCAGTGATACCCCTAGTAGGAAGCTATAAAATCCAAGTTTCAGAGGAGTGGTCATATTAGTCTAGTTCAGCAAAACAAACAAGGAGTCCTGTAGCACCTATAAAGACTAACAAATGTATTTATGATATCAGCCATCATGGGTGTAATCCCACTTCATCAGAGACATAAAATGGAAGCTGTAGCATGGCAGGTGAATAAATTCAGAGAAGGGTAAGTCACAAGGTCCATTCAATCTTTTTCAGCAAACCAAACAATTTGTTTGAGTCAAACAGAGTGGAACAACAAATAAGAAGGTGAGAATGTTAAAAGAGAAAAATCACCTTAAGGCCACTTGGAAGTTTTGTTGACAAAAGTTAGCTTTTGTCCACAAAACTGTCCTGGCGTGTACCCTATAGTCACCTCTTTGCCAACAAAATTGCCCTGTTCTGCTGACAAAATAAAACCACTTAAATGAGCAACACAGGGCTTTCATTGGCCAAACTAACGTGGCACAGTCTCAGTGTAGACACTGTGTCCCCTTAGAAGGCTGGAGAGCTGTCACATTTTTCAATTTCACTGCTCTAACAATTGAAATTCACAAGTAAAGGGGAGCAGCCAGAGTCCCCAGTGGCGGGGTGGGGTGGGGAACTGTTCAGGCTCCTCTGGTGTCTGGTGCAAGTGGAGGGGCAGCCGTTGGGGCTTCCTGTGGTCCCCAGCAGCAGAGGGGGCAGCCACTGGACTCATCCATCCCCAGGGTAGTGAGGTGTTAGCTACCCAGAGGTTGCTTGTCCACAGTGACAGCAGGGCTTCAGCCTGTAGGTTCTTGAGCAGGGAGCTAAGAAATTGCTCTCTCAGCTCCCCCGCACAGCCACTTACATCAGCAGAAGTGCTCCTGGTGATGACACACTCCACTGACAGAAGGGTGGCTGTGTGGAAGTCAGCTATCACTATAATTATAGTGGTGAGTGCCAGCAAAACTTTGGCCAGTAGAACTTTCTAGTTTAGACATAGCTGTGGTAATGAGAGTGCCAGCCCAAATCTCTATTCAGGCCTAACATAACGGTAAATTCCAAGGCTGCAGTTTCACTTTGGAGTCGCTATTTAAAGTGTTTCTCTTGAAGCACTGTGACTGTCATGTCTTTCACAGAATGTGGAGAGAGGTTGAGGTGTTCCCTTACAGACATTTTTAAGTTACCATTCCTGATGTCTTATTTGTGCCCATTTATTTTTTGTGCACAAACAGTTCAGTCTGGTCAAAGTATGAGTCACAGGGGCATAGGTTGCATATGACAGTATATAACTCATTGGCAGATGAGCAGGTGAATGAGCCCCTAAAGGGGCTGGCAGTTTTGGTTAAGTCCTATGATGGTGTCACTTGAGTACATATACAGACAGAGTTCGCAGCAGGGTTTGTTGAAAGTGTAATCCCTCTGGGGTTTTAGGGAGCATGGTTTCTTTAAATCTTTGCCCTGTGGGAGAGGTTTGTGGAGCTGAGGAGGGGGCTGGGGCTGCAGGAGAGGCCTGGGAAGGAAGCAGGGAGAGAGGCCCTGCCTGAACCCAGGGAAGACAGAGCGGCTGACCTGGGATGCCAGGCCAGCACTCACAGAAGGACACCATGCTGGGGAGAGTCACCCAAGGACAGAGCAGCATCCAGTGACCTGCCATCTGGAGCTGTGGAGCCGTAAGTACAGCACCTGGGACTCAGGGGGGGAGGTTGTAGTTAGTTAAGTGGGGAGGGTGTCACTCTGGGTTCGCAGAGAGCAGCAGAAGAGGCATCAGAGGGTTTTCTTTTGCTGGGAAAGTGCTGGCGCCAAAGACTAGGAGTTGCTGGCCTGAACTCTGGACTGGAACTGTGCTGGGACTCCTGAACTCATGGTGCAGAAGCAGAGCTCACGTCTGCCTCCAGCCTGCTGCATTGTTGGGCCTTGCAGGGCCCTGTGTTAGCTGTTACTCAGTGTTACTGCTGCCCCATCTCCCCTGTTGGTTTCCCCTTTGCACCTCTGTAAATAAACCTTCCCCATTCCCATAATCCCTGCGCTATCCCAGTGTGTGTATGGTCACTCTGGGGGTTTGGAGCAGGTGCCCCTAGGGAAAAGGGGCTCTCCTTGCTGTGTTCCCGCGCACACCCTTCTCAGGCTAGAGCCGCCTGCAAGGCAGACTCAATCTGGCCACGTGGGTGTTACAAAAGGATAGTCTCTGTTGTCTGGTGAGTATCTGCTTAATGTCTCTGTTGTCTGGTGTTTATCTGCGTAAGGTTGGGGGGCTGTCTGTAAGCCTCTCTCAAAGCTTGAGAAAATGAGTGATGTCCTTGCAGGATTGGCTGTAAATCTTTCATGTGCTGGAGAGGTTTGACTTGGGGCTGTGGGTGGTGACCAGTAGCATTCTGTTGTTTTCCTTGTTGGGTTTGTCCTGTAATAGTTGACTTCTGTGTACCCATCTGGCTCTGTCAATCTGTTTCTTCAATTCCCCAGGCAGGTACTGTAGTTTTAAGAATACCTGATAGAGATCCTGAAGGTGTTTGTCTCTGAAAGACTGAACTGACCTTGTGACCTACCCTCCTCTTTATTTATTCACCTGAAATATTACAGCTTCCATTTCATGGATCTGGTGAAGTAGGATTACACCCACAAAAGCTCATGTGATAACTAAATTTCTTAGTCTTTAACTGTGCCACAAGACTCCTTGATTTTGTTGTTTAAATAAAATATAGCTTTCTTTTTAATGAATCTACTTCCATTTATTGCCTAGAAATTTGCTCTTCTGATTTTTGTGTATGTGTTTGCAAATTTTAGGGGTTCAAGATTAGCTTGGATAGCCAGTGTTAGTCACATGGAGTGATGAGCAGGGAAGGACTTGAAGAGCAGTAAAGCAGTGGTTCTCAACCTGTGGTCTAAAGGCCAGAAGTGCCCACAGGGGCTTTCTCAGTGGCCTGCCACTCCCCATATTTGACTGCAGAAGGAAGCCACTGCCTACAGATTGAAGCAAAGCATTTTTCTTCAGCATTAAAAGATGAGTGCAGGTTTCTTGCTACAGTCAGGGGGATGGGAAATTTGCACTCCCTTCCCTCTGTCTGTATCAGGGAGAACAGCAGAGTGTTCTGCTTGGGCCACTAGGGATTTCCCATACCTCTGGCTGTGGAAGAGAGTCACTCACTGCCTAGGGACTCAGGTTGAGGTCACAACACTACAAGATGTGTGTGGTCTCTCAGCTGCAGCCGCAGAGATGGGAGATCAGCAAAGAGGCAGCCGTCTCCCTGAACTCACCTGGCTGCAATGGAGGTAGGGCTGGGGGGGAGGGGTCATACTGATGGAGGCTCGTGGCCCTTCAGGATTGTAAAAATGATATCTGTGGCCCTTGAACCAAAAAGGTTGGGAACAACTACAGAAAAGGAACTGAATGGATTCTGTAAAGATTAATTTGCATTCTAACTTTTGGATTTGTTTAACCTGTAGAATTCTTGTAAAGGAAATCTTAAATTGGTTTTGGGGTGTGTTTTTCACTCCACCGAAACATACCTTCAATTTAATATCAAAAGGAGTTCCTTTTTAACAGTAGCAACAAAAGTCCTGTGGCACTTTAAAGACTAACAAATTTCTTTGGGTATATGCTTTTGTGGGCTGCAACCCACTTTCTCAAATGCAACCCACTTTGTCAGACTACATGGCTACCCCTCTGGAATTTTTTTAATGTTGTTTCTTGTTTGGACATAGCATTCCATGGGTAAACATTTTTGACAAGGCCATAGTCTTGACGGATGCATTGCCCTGCTAAAGAACTTATTTATTATTTTAAGTCTTAAGTGCTATGAAACATCTTCAGCAGCATTTAATTTTTTTTCATATGTTTCTTTTTCAGTGACAATGCGGTGATTGTACTTTACCTATTTTCTGTCTTTTAGGCTGGAAGAGCAAAGATGCTGTCCCTAAACTAGTTGCAGACTACATGGGGAAAAAATTCAATCTGGAGGCATTAATAACCCACACTTTGCCTTTTGATAAAATCAATGAAGGATTTGAGTTACTGCGGACAGGCAAGAGGTGAGATTCAGCTATTTGCTAATATTATTTGTAAACACCATTTCCCTGAAAAAGTCATTGTAATACAATGCAAACATAGTATTTGGTTGGAGAACTAAATAAAAAGAATAGCATGGAGAAGAGTCGACTCTGGGAGTTTAACTCTGTCCCCAGCACATTTCTCCACAGCCAAAAATCGAGGTTAGTATCACTGTACCATACAATCAAAAGACAAATGTTAATCGCAGGTTTTTGGTTTTGGAATTGAAACCTCAAGTTATCGTCAATATTCTGTACATTTCTGTTCCTTAGATGAAATGCTACAAAGAGTCCATTTTTAGCTTTTAACTTTTTAATTCATGCTATGTTATCGAAGGCCCTGAAGTTTTTCACAAGTGACTTACTACGTTCCTGCAACTATTTTATGTTCCCATAAAGAAGGGGTCATGATCTATCATTGTTTGTTAACAATACAAAGTAGCAAACCAAACTCTCCATCAGCTGGAAGTCAATTTAAATCACTAGATTCACTTAAAATTCTGTCCTGGGAAGCAAATAGGGGGCCTCCTGCAGGTTTCAAGGGCTCTTGGGAGGGGTGGAAGATGGGGAAAGAAAAGCAGTAACAAAACCTCATATTTCTAATGTGAGAGCTTATTGGTTCTCATATAGTTAATCTGACTAACATGACAATTATAATCTCATGCTGCATTTTCATGGGAGAAGAATCAGAGTTGCCAGCAGGCTTTGGTAAAATTCACCATGGAAACGAGAGAACCTAACTTGGTAACATCTTAATATGACTGAAACCTCCCCTATTTCAAGCACCTAAGATAGGTCTGCAGATCACACACATTTTAAGAACTAGGTCCGAATTCTGTTTTTAGGTGATATGACTCTGATCTATCTCCCCTGAAGTGAGTGGAGTTATTCTGGATTTACACCTGTGTAACAGAGCAAAAGAGTTTGACCCTTCACACTTTAGCTTTGCTGGAGGGAGTTTCTAGCTGCATCCAGGGGCGTCGCTGGGGCGGGGAAAAACCCGGGGCACGGGCCCGGCCCCGGCCCCGGAGGGCAGGCTCCGCCCCCAGTCAAAAGGCCACACACCCCCGGCCCGGGATGGGGCCAGGGGGAGGCCGCGGCGCCGCTGCCGCCAGCTGGGCTGCTCTGCTGTGCGGCGCGGCTCAGCCTAGCCTGGCCCGGCCCGCGGCCACGGATCCCCGGCTGGGGACGGGGCTGCCGCGGCCGCAGCCAGGCCCCGGATCCCCAGTGGGGGACGGGGCCGCTGCAGCTGCGGGCTGCTGGCAGGGTCCCGGATCCCTAGCAGGGGACGGGGCCGCCGCGGGCGGCCAGAGAGGCACTGGATCCCTGGCCGGAGACACGGCCGCCGTGGCCGCGGACCGCCAGGGATCGGGCCCCGGATCCCCGGCCCGCTTGGGCTGGAGACCCGGGGCACCGGCATTGGGAACCGGGGCACGTGCCCCGTGTGCCCAGCGCTAGCGACGCCACTGGCTGCATCCCCTTAATTTACTGGGTTTCATGGTGCACATTGTATGTATTTTGCAAATGGTTTTTTTCAAATTCTGATTCTGAGAGTGGGTTGAGAAGTAAAAGTATGGTGTCAGTAATAAAGTTAGTTCACTGAATTTTGATGATCATTTTGAGGAAGAGGTAAGGGTTGGCTGAGCAGTTATTGAAGTATTCTAAAATAATTATTACTTCTTCAAGTGATGCTGAATCATTGTATTGAGCAATGTATCTTTACAGAACATAAATGGGAGCCAGAAATAAGTGACAGAATGTGTTAGGGCTATATTGTTCCTTCGCAAAATGTGTTAGGACTATTTTTAGCCACAGCTTAATTAGAAATTGTTGTTTTAGCTTCAAACACTAAATGGAATTATTTTCATATTTTGCTGCAATCTACCTACATTTCCTTTTCCTGCAACTTAGGAAGGTCCTTCACTCTGTAGCAGTGCTTCCCATATTTTTGAAAGCTGAGCCCTGCTTCAGGAAAATGAAACCAGCTGTACTTCCACTCTCCTTTGCCTTGCAGGAACCCTGCCATTGCTGTTAAATGCCTACATATCTTCATGTTCCATGACACAATTTACCCTACTCTGCTTAGTCTAGTTGAATATCTAAATGGTAGGATAATACACAGTCATGACATGAAAGCCAAAGGATTGCATCTCATGATTTGGTTAGAGAGGTCTACAATAATAACAAAACAGTTTCTCTTAAAATAAAGCCGGAATATTCAGAATAAAGTAGCCATAAGTGATACAGCACCACAAAAACAAACAAGGAGTCCTGTGGCACTTAAAAGCTAACAAATTTATTTAGCGCATGACTTTTCATGGGAGAAAATCCTACCTCGTCACATGCTTTGAAGATAGAGGAACTTACAGTATGGGAGGAAAATAAATACAGGGGAGTGTAAGTCATGGGATCCGGTCACACTGTGACAGCAAATCAAAACAGTTGTTAAGATGCAAACACTGAGAAACAGCATACATAGCCGAGGGCTCAAACCCAAATCACCACGAGGGCTGCATGAGGACTAGTACAGCGCCACATGAGGACTAGTACGTTAGCCTGAGGGGCACATCACTGAAACCTTTTCATACAATGACATTGTAAATACTGGTAACAATAGTCTCATTGCAGGCTGCAGGAAGTAGCTTTAGGGGCAGCCTGTGACCCATGGGCCATGTGTTTGAGACCCCTGATATAGAGAAAGATGAGGTCAAATCACCTGTTGTAATGAGAAGAGAATCCATAGTCACAATTTAATCCTGCTTCTACACAATCAAATCTGCATATCAGTTCCAATTCTGCAGTTTCTCTTTGAAGTCTTGATATGATACCCATTTACTTGAGCACAGTAGTTAACAAACAATCAACAGAGTGCTTAAAAAGGTTGAAGTGCTCAGCTACTGGTTTTTGAATGTTGTGAAGGGGAACAGGCATGAACTGGAAAGGGAATGGCTAGATGACTTCATGGCGCTTTTCCATCTCTATATTCTGCAATTAATGGCCAAAGCACTGATGGGCTCATGAGTGAAGTCGATGGCACAACAATATCTGGCAGGTGCAGATATCACATGAGAAAGGGCTAGTTACTTATGCATTTCTCTTCAACTAACTTTACAGTCAATTCTTGTGTAATTCAGCAACCAGTAAGATGTGGGTATGGGATATATGGAGGATGATGATCTTATCCTGAATCTTGTGAAATTTCTGTATTAATGTCTGGAACACAGCTTGCCAAACATTAACCTGTTATTCTGTATTTCAGTATCCGCAGTGTCCTGGTGTTTTAGGATCCCTGAATGCTAGGAGGCACGTGGGTTATCAACAGCACATCTCTTTCAAAATCTCCTCCCTGCAATTTCTAGAGCATATAATCATAAAACAAGGAGTGGAAAGTCTTGGATTATTCTTTGCTACCAACAGTGGAGTAAAATGGACCAAAGTAAAACTGGAGCCATCTAGATAGATTTTGATTAATAAGGAAACATCCTTCTAAATACAGAATTGGAAACACAAGCTGTTGTTTGGAATTTCCTACTAGGGTATCCTATAAGCCCCTCAAGTGGTGATTTCTTTAAATCCTTTACACTGTTGTGCCTTTCTGCACTGAGTCCTAACAGTTTGATAAGTATAATTACAAGCAAATGAGATTTACAGTAATCACCATCTCAAACACCAGAATGCTGGGAAATCCTTGATTCTTTTTTTGTTTTAATTGTTGCACAACCTGATTATATATGAGGTGAGAGAGAAATTTTTCTTTAGGTCTCTTTCTAGTGCCTTGTGATGTGCTAATTTTTCATCAGTTATGGGCTTTTATCCATCTTGAAACAATGTAATTTTCTGACAATACAAAAGAAGAAAGTTATTTGAAAACTTCAAGGAACAGGGTGACTCTAGTGACTAAATCTTCTGCTACATTGCATAATATTCAACAGTATTGTGAAAGAATTTGCAATGTATGTCATTAATTAGCATGGCCTCTTTTATTTACTGATATACAAAATAGTTCTATGTATATTATAATTTACTCATCACTGTATCTTGTCATAAGCTTTTTTTAAAAATCTCTGAAACCTGCAAGATGCTAAACGCCCTCAGCTTCCTCTGAAAGATGGAGTCCTAAGATGTTTCCAAGTTTTTCAAATACATGTGTTTTAGTATCTTCATTTTTCTTCCTCCAAACTGCCAGTCTTCTCCTTTTGTCTATGGTCACTCATCTAGGTAGAAAGATTTGTAGTGTCTGAGAATGTCAGCAACAAAACACTGAATGCCTGAACTGTCAACTCCCATAGATGATATGGAACTAAGTCACAAATATAAAAACATGAGGGGCCTATGCCATTGCACATATTGTTCATTTTGGAATTTCAGCTTTTATAACTCTGAAATCAATGTATGTTAATAAAAAATATTAGGACCATATAGATGCATCTTGTACTCCTGCTTGCTTAAATTAGTTGTGTTGATCAAGGAGGAATGTAGTTTCTGTCATTGGTCCAGTTTGTGTTTATCCAGACAACTTGTACATGGGCTGAGTGTTTTGGAAACTAATTAAAGCAAATAAATTAAAATTTGCATAATTTAGCATATTCAGAATATGTCTATTAAATTCTGCATAGTCTTTTGCACCATTTAAATACAGCATCAGATAGGAATTTTTACCCCTTTCTATGAAATAAAATCAAAAATGGGAAAAGAGGGAAAAATACAGTGGAATATGGCTGCAGTCTTGGAGATTGTGCATGCTGTAAATGATGGCATTCTTGTTAAATGCTACCACTTACAACAATAGAATTCAGTGAGAACTCAATTTTAGACCCTATCTGTGAGCATTTTGTTTCTCATTTAACCAAGTAGATATTCAAAATGATCACATGAATGGGTGACCTTAGGATATTTGAGATGTAAAGTGTGTGAACTGAAGTTATTCTGGCAGTTAATGTTGTCTTCCCAGATGAAATCTTTGATCTATGCTGATTCTGTCAACACAGAATGTTCTTGAGCTTGCATAACTTTGTGGATGATTTTTTGTGGGTGAGTTACTTAAGCCCATTTCCAATTTGCAATTAGTAACAGTTTGTTAAAACCAGCTGATTCAGAAGCTGAAGAGCAAGACTTTACACGTTTGCTACCCTTTTGCTATTTAGGGTTAGTGTGCACTTTGCTCAGAAAATATATCCAGGTATTTTGTGGGTCCGGGAAACAATTTTCAACCCTGCGTAGATAACTAACTAGCTGCTACTGTATCCAACTCTCCTCTTCACCCATGAATGGAGCTGCCAGAGGCAAGAAATGCTCATTTCAATTTAGTTTATAGAGTTGGGGGGAGGGAAGGTTGTGCACTGAGCAGGGCCAGCCCAAGGGATTATGGTGCCCTAGGCAAACTATGGCTTTCTACCCCCCCTGCTCCCCGATGTCTTAAGAGAAGATAACATTATTTGTATTTTTTAAATAAAGAAAAAAGATCACTTCCATCTACTCTGGTGCCCCGTAAAGCCTAGCATCCTAGGCAACCATCTAGTTTACCTGTATGGTTGGGCTGGCCCTGGGTTTGAGACAGTATACTCTCCAAGAGGCTTTGAGGCTTTTAATGGTCCATAGTTACATGGATGGGTGGTGGTAGCATTCAAACTTTAGGTGTTCCTTATTTCAAAGGCACTATGTGAAATACTATGATCCTGCCTGTCTTCCCTTTCTCCTGTATGCATGGAACTTCTGTCTTTGTTCTAGCCTGCCAAATGACTAACCTCTCATTGTTCAAATCCTTTCTTACAGAAAATTATTTGCAATGCCTTAAAGACTTCAGTCAGAAACAATATTAACTTTTATTTTTAAAGTGCTTTAAATATCTATCTAGAGCAGTGATTCTCAACCTCTCATATCTTACTTTCCAAGGAATCACTTGAGGATCTGTAAAATGTTGCTGTCAGCAGGTTTATAGATAATGATACTGGGTCAGATGGGCAGGGGAGATCGGTGGGAGGGAGACCAAATGCTTAGTTGTTGTGAAAATCCTTTGTCCCACCTTGACTACTTCTGCTTCCCACAGGCAGCAGTGGTATGCAAGCCACTGGTTAAGAACCACTGATCTATGATAGGTACACGCTAGCAAAAAAGGTCGTATAACAACACTAACATGGTTTAAAATCCTAAAGGATACAGAGCAAGTTATAACTGTACTTTGATTTAGCTGATCAAAGTGAACCCTAGGCTCACATCAGCTAGCTAATCTGAGTTAGATTTTTAACTTTTTTTAATGTAGTTAAGGGCCTTGAATGAGTCATGCCTAAACTGACTGATCACCTGATCTTAATCTGTTGTCCATGTCCTTCACTCATCTGTTGTTCCCACTTGATATATAGTATTGCTAAGACTGAGCATTCAAAAATTAACAACTCAGTCCTAAAAACCCATAGGAAGATTTTCAAACTAATACAGTCTGGGTTCTTTTTATTTGCCTTTTTGTTTCTGAAACTTCAGGGTGCACTTGATCACTGTGACAGAGTGCTGAGGAAGAACTGCTAAATCAGCCTTTGTCACACTGGCTCTCATTTAAGGAGGTAAATGGAAGCTGGCTGGAGAAGACCAGCTCCTACTTAGAGAACCAGAGGCTACATCTACATTAGGAAAAGTTAGTCCAAATTTGGTAATTTGAACTGATAAGTTGGAGGATAGTTTGAACTAACCTCGAATTTAATAGTTCGAATTAAGGTGGACTAGCTCAAACTAACGTTGGTTCAAACTAGTCCACTTTGTTAATTTGAACTAACTGCCCTTAGTTCAAACTTATTAAGTTTGAACTAAGGATTAGTCCTGGTCTACATTGTCCTTAGTTCCTGTAGGGCAAACTGAAGATTTTGTGATGGTATAACAAAAGTGGGCAATGGAGGCCCCCTCCCCTAAACACATTTCCATTCTGCCAGGCTATGTAGTAAACAAGTAGTTATCTAGGTGTTAGATTGTAGGGATAAAGGTGGTGGGAATCAACACCCCAGTAGACAGTCTATGTGACCAGGAGAGGGCCTGATCACCCCTCCCTGTAAGTAATGGGCTACAACAATAGCTTGTTTCCCTAACTTCACTGGACTTCGCCGTAGGACCTTGAAGGGTGCCTCAAAGTACATGACTCTCCTGCTGAAGCCCACAGTCATGAAGTGGGGTCCCCGACTGCTGATTGGGTTGTAAGCCTGTCTATATTACTTTGGGTTTAACTCTGGGTATATCACTTTTTCTGGGTATTTATTTAAGTAATCTGTTAGTTAATAAAACATTTTATTTCCTGCTATGTGCATCTCGGTGGTTGTTGCTACTGGAATCCTGGACCTGAAACCCACTTGGGTTCAAACTAATGAAAGCCTTGTGTAGACAGCTAATAAGTTACTTCGAATTAAGCCTCCTTAATTTGAACTAACTTTCAAGTGTAGACATAGCCAGAGACAGCTACCAGTCCAGTTAGCCAGCGGGTGCACCAAGGCCGAGAAGAAGGAAGCTGACGAAGTGATCCAGGTAGAGGAGACTTTTCGGGTCAGTGAAACAGGGGGCCACCTTGGGCCCCGAGCAGTAAGGGCCCCGTAGCATCTGCTTTGCCTAACTCTAAAAATGAGGAGGCTAGATCAAGGGCTTAGGGTGCGGTGCTTGTGTGTGCTCCAAGCCAGCTTTTGTACTTCTGGGGAGGAAGGAGAGCAGAGCCCAGGCTCTGGGCCAGCTCACCCCACCCCCAGGGTGGGGACCAGCTGGCCCAGAGGCAGAGCAGGCCAGCCCAGAGGCTGGGCTCTGCTCTTCTGCCTCAGCAAAAAAACAACAAGGAGTTGTGTGGCACTTTAAGACTCACAGATTTATTTTTCGCACGAGCTTTCGTGGGAGAAGATCCCACTTCCTCAGATGCTTTGAAGATGGGTGAACTTACAGAAAGGAATGAAACTAAATGCAAGGGGGTGTAAAACATAGGATCAGGTCATACAGTAACAGCAAATCAGAGCAGTTTTCAGGTTCAAACCGTAGGAAGCCTGAAGTCAAATTACCTATTGTAATGGGAAAAGAACCCATAGTCTCAATTAAGTCCTGCTTTCACAGAATTTAGCTTGCATATTAATTCGAGTTCAGCTGTTTCTCTTTGAAGTCTTCATGTCCCAGGTACATCTCTAACGACAGCTGTTTCACCCTGGGAGTAGGGAGGGCCAGTTGAGAGACGGGGCGAGAGAGGGAAGTCCACCCCATGGACTGGCCCACTTCACCCCCAGGGCATGGAACAGATGGCCCAGGGACAGGGCTGGCCAGTCCTCCAGCCAGCAGGAAGCTGTGCTAGCATGGGAATTTTTAAATCTCCCAGGAGCAGCAGCCTGACTAGCAGCAGCTTTGGTGGCAAGGTAAGGGGGTGAAGGGGCTGGTTGGGGATGGGGAGCTGGTGGGGGGGTGGGGTAACCAACAGGGAAGACACTAGGGGTTGCAGAACAGGCACGGTGAATGGGGAAGATGCTGGCAGGGGGGTGTTGCAGAATGGCTGGGGGCCGGGGCCGGGGGGCCAAACAATGGGCCTTTGCCTAGGGCCCCAGATAGCCTGAGGCCACCTCTGGACCCAGGGTGGAAGCAGAGCAATAGCTCTTCCCTCCTGGGGAGCAGATGCTAGATGACAATCATCTCTGTATGTGAAAAGGTGGTAGGAGCACAACCTGTAAATAAACCTGCACCAGTGATTACTAAGCCCCAGGATCTCTGAGTGATGGGGTCAGTGCCTCAGAAGCAGCCCACCTACAATCGTTTTAGACTTTTCTTCACAACATTAGGTCTAGAAATGTACTTTTTTTTATATATGTACACTCTTTTTTAAGGAAAGCAGACATCACTCCATGATTTAGGGCTTTATGGAAAACACATCAGTGGTTCCAGAAATTTTTGTATGGTGGTGGGGGGATATAAAGAGAGCACAGTGAATTTCATGGTAGGCAAGTGCTCATCCTAAATTTATTTTCTCTGAAATAAACCCTACTGATTTAGATGAAATTAGGTGACATAGTTTGCTCTTTATACCGTAAGCAAGCATTAACCAACCGAATTTAAATTACAGCAAGGAAAACAGGTTCCAAACAAGTCCCTATGTAAACATATTTTGTACAAATTAGGTAGAACAGGATACTGGTAATGCATTTCTTTCAACTACAGTTGCCTACTTTTGAGCTAGTACTAGCACAGACACATCCAGGAATACACTAGGGGTAAGGCTACACTGTTAGCGGCAAACTCACAGCCATCAGCATGATCTTCCAGGTGTGATTGAGTGGTCTGTGTAGACATGCCCAATCTCTCCAGAAATTGCTATAACAGCAACTCCAGTTTTGGGGCTGGAGTTGCTAGCTGACTGGCAGGCGTTTCTGGTCGGCTTAGTCTAGTGCGTGGTACTTTACATACCTTGCGTATCTCCTGTCAACTGCCACCAAAAAGTATGGCAAGTATAGACTAGGGCTAGGTGGAAGTGAAAGGAAGCAGAGTAAACTGAGACAAGACAAGCCCTGACCAGGTAAGAAAGCCAAGACATGCTGGTTTATCCAAAGTCTGGTTGATCAAGCTGGCAGCACACAAATTGGCTTTCTCCTTTATTTCAGACTCAGAGAGATCACCAGAGTCTGCACAGCAGCTCTTCTTTGATTTGTGATTCTTGTTTCAATCATTCCTGAAGGATCAGCCCTTACCCCCCTGTTGCACTGCACAATGACCATACAAAAGAGTCCTCTGCTGTACAATGTGTTCAAATAGAATTGGAGGCCAGTCACAAGCAAGAAGGAAATGAAGGTGACATTAACTTAAGGTGTTTTGTGTAAAATTGGGCTGTTAGCAGTCTTCTTGATGTTCTCTGTGATCAGTGGGCCTGTGTGACTTGGGGTAAATTACTTTGGTTTGATCAACCTGAGCTTCTCTGAAGACTTTTGGACTGTAAGTGTGAGAACTACTTTGGATGTGCTATGTAAGAGCATATGGGGGTCACTGTTCCCTCTAAGCTATGCGCATGTGCGCATGCACACAGGTCATGAAACCTGCGCACACAACAAAATAAAGTGTGCACAAAAAAATTCAATAGCGCTAATAATGGTGCTCACAAACAAATATTTTTGCGCACACAAAGAAATTTTTTGCGCACACAGCCTACGAATAATTAGAGGGAACATCGATGAGGGTGATCCTTCACAGGAAGGACTTCTGCAATTTGAAATTGCAAATTAATTGAAACAAGATTTGTAAATAAAGACAAGCTAATAACCTCTGGTCACGGGGATCTATCAGGCATGAAAAGGTGACAGCATGTATTCTGTGAGCTGTTGGGAGTTGGCCCAGCCTGGTTGTATTCTTCCTCATGTGTGAGATGTCTTTTTTTGCAATTTTATCTAGAGGGATGTCATGAGACAGAAGAGAACAGAGGCAAAATACACATGTAAATATCTGCAGGAGTGGAATCTGCCAATTCTTATGCAGTTCTGCAAAGCAGTTAACCACTGCTTGAAGGTCAAGAGCTTTGGAGAGTCTCTTTTCTACTGCCAGTATGGCAGTGTTACATACCATATATAATCGTGTATAAGCCGATCCAGGCACAAGCCAACCCCCCAATTCTGAGCCCAAAAAAGAAGCTAAAATTGGTGGCCCAGGTATAAGCTGTAGTCCCCTTTTGGTCTTGGCCCCTAACCCTCCACTCACTGCTGCTGGCTTTGTCTGGAGTTTGACAGCTCCCCTACCCCAAAATCTCTGCTGCTGCTTTTCCCTTGCCCCCTCGCTGTCCATTCCTCACCCCTGCTCTGCCCTTTCCTCACTGCTACCCCCTGCTTCTCCTGCTGCCCCCCTGCTCTGCCCCTTTCTCACTGCTGCTTTCTGCTCCTCCTCCTGCCCCCTCCTCACTGCCATGCCCTACTCCGCCCTTCCCTCACTGCTACCTGCTGCCCCCCCTCCTCTGCCCCTTCCCCACTGCTGTCCCCTGGTTCCTCACTGCTGCCCCCCTTCTCTGCCACTTCCCCACTGCTGCCCCCCTGGCTCTTCACTGCTGCCCCTCTTCTCTGCCCTTTCCCCACTGCTGCCCCACTGCTCCTCCTGCTGCCCCCTGGCTCTTCACTGCCGCCCCCTACTCCCTTCTCAGTTTCCTGCTGTTGCTCCCCTGTTCCCCAACAACCTTTCCCTGTCACCCCCAACCCCTGCTGCTGCTCTTCCCAGCCTGCCAGGCACCCCCCCAATCCCCAGTCCCTGTCGCTGCTTTCCTGGGCTCCCCAAAAACCTTGCGTTCTTGTGCCACTTTCCTGGACTCCCCAATGCCCCCCCCATGCCCGAGCCCTGCCGCCCCTTCCCTGGTCTCCCTGAACCCCCCCCCCACTCCCCAAAAACCCTGCCACCACTTCCCTGGCCTCCCTGAATCCCCCCTCAATGTCCAGGCCAACCCCCCCCCCCAGGCCTCCTTACTTGGCCACTCCAGATGCTGGAGTCCCCTCCTCACTCCAGCCCCAGTCCAGCTGACTGCCCAAGATGGCCACCTGGCAACACCCGGCTTGTCACATGGTCAGGGAAACTCCTGGGAGGGGCTGTCTATCATATTTGCTTGAGTATAAGCTGAGAGCCTCTTTTTTAAGCCAATTTTCAGGCACAAAATTTTCGGCTTATACGCGATGATATACGGTAGGTGTTTATCACCCATACTGCACCTCTAATGGATCTTAATTTGATGCAGACACAAAAATGTCTGTTCACAGCCTGCATCTGATGGAGGTATGGTGATGGCAATAACACACAATAGAGTTCACTGAAAAACATTTTCAGTTCTTCAAGTAGATTAAGCACTTGGTTCACTTTGCCAATTTTTACTTCTCGCTCACATTCATACCTCCCTAGAACTTTTGGAAATAGTCTTACTTCTGCATCAAATCCATCCATATCACTATTGTAATGTCTTGCAAATGGGCTGAGTTTCTCTGTATCAAGATACTAATGGCACTTTGGACTGAATGCACTGATCACATTTAAAACATGGGAGTTGTCTGTAAATTGTCCATTAAGTTCACTGAAGGTGCAATCACAAATAGGAAGGAACATTTTTACTTTAAAATTATGGTCAGCGTAAGCCAGACGCCCGTGGGCTAAGTGCCCTTGCCTCCTTATAGGGCACCTGTCAATAGGTCTTTCTCTGCCACCACGTATCTTGGCAGGCGTTCAGTCCGGTATGGCCGTAGGCGGATGGAGGTGATTGTCTCTGCCCCCTTGAGGGGAGACAGAAACAGTTACTGTCCTTGGCCCCGCAGAAGGGCCAGGCAGACAAGACACAATAGTTCTATACACATAAAAAGAGCAAAGTTCTAAGGGTGTTGAAAGAAGAACTTCCTGATTGACGTGGGAAGCAGGGAGGTGGGTGACTGCGTGCCACTGCTAGGTCAGGGCTAAGTGCTGGGCTGCGGACCTCTTGATACTTAGCCGAGTCAGGTCCAGGGGTGGGACTGCCCCAGTGGTTCCAGTGCTGACAGCTCCACCAGGCTGTCCCACTCGCTGGTTGCAGCCAGGTTAATGGTGGGCCAGGCTTTCCACTGGGGTTCTGCCAGCCCGTCCTGGTACCCAGGGTGCTGGAGGGTTCTCGATAGGCCAGGCCTTCCATCGGGGCTCCACTGGTATGTCCACATGGCCATCTGGTCCCCACAGTGCTGGCAAATTCTCCACTGGGCCAGCCTCCAGCTGAGCCTGTGGAGAAAACACAGGAAGCTCCTTCCCCTTCGGCCGCCAAGCCCTGACTGAGCTCCATGGCTTGCCTCTTATACCTCCTGGCCTACCCCCTTGTCTCTTGTCTGACAGACAGGTCACATCTAGCTCCGCCACTGGAAGGGAGGAGCAGCCATGCCTGCTTGTTGTTGCTGGACGCCATTTTGTTTCTGTATATAAGGGTGGCCTTCTTGCCTCCTTATATACAGGAGCCCATCTCTCTCTTGTACAGTCAGTTTTTGGAAACATACTTTTCGCTGTGTTGAGTTCAGTAATATAGTTTGAAATTTTGGAGGCATACAGCGGATTTTCTTTTCTTTAGCTTGCATTTTGATAGAATTTTTTTCTGCAATGATAGTTACATCAGCCATAATTTTGTTGCAATTATCCTCATGATCCCTCAGATCTTGCAGTTTATCAATCAAAGAGTTAAGAAGGAAGCAAGCTTGGGCCATATTACAATCTGCTTTCTGCAAGTAATCTGATACCACTTTAAGTTCGAAAGCATTTCACTAAAAAAGATGCAAACAAAACACAAAGCAAAAGTCTATCTGCTTTAGAATGCCACATAACTCTACATTTATTTCAGAATTTGATTCACTGCTGATTATATTCAGAAGCAATGAAATTACTGAAAGTGTGCTTTAACAGCTAAGCATGATGCAATCTGACATACCCAGCAAGTGTCTGACACTTTCTTCAGTTCAATAATTCTTTTCCCAGTTTCTTTTTGCAATTCAGTGAAATGTGAATGAACAGAGGAATGTGACAGAAACCTAAAAAGTTGTTGAACAAGAGTAAAGAAATTTGCAACAACATTTATGTTTTTACAAGCACACCATTTTGTGCTCCTCTCATTACACTAGCACCATCTAGGTTCATGCTATACAGGTCTTTATATCTAAGCCACAACATGCCAAGGACCCACAACTATACCTGATTAGTGAAGTAGCAACCAGTGAATGATGCAGATGAAAGCCAACAAATCATTCAAATATATTGTCTCTGTAGCAATAATGGAGGACTACTGAAATTTGTTCCAGCTTATATATGCCTGTTGTTTCCTAGGTAATTAATATAGAAAAACAGCTTCTTTGACTTCTTGGGAAAGTGACTCTAGAACCATTGTGCTCATGATTCTTAACAATTCATCTGGAATTGAATGACGTGTATACTTTGCGGTGCAAGGAAAACTATTTTAGACTGAACTCTGGGATCACGGTTTGCAACTAGCTGCAAGAGTGCAAGAAAATTTCCTCTGTCATCACTCATATCATCACTTACCCGGTGTCCACACTGAGCAATGTTTTAATTAGCAGTGAACAACCTATTGCACACACACAAAATGGGCAATGACTGCCTAGGAAGGAGTACTGCAGAAAGGGAACTGGGTGTAATAGTGGATCACAAGCTAAATATGCGTCAGCAGTGTAACACATGCAAAAAAAGCAAACACCATTCTGGGGTGTGTTAACAGGGGTGTTGTGAGTAAGACATGAGAAGTGATTCTTCCACTCTACTCTGCACTGATTAGGCCTCAACTTGAGTACTAAGTCCAGTTTTGGGCACTTCATTTCAGAAAGGATGTTGCGAAACTGAAGAAAGTCCAGAGAAGGGCACCAAAAATGATAAGAGGTCTGGAACATTTGACTTATTAGGGAAGATTGAAAGAGCTGGGTTTGTTTAGTCTAGAAAAAAGGAGACCAAGAGGGGATATAATAACAGTTTTCAAATACCTAAAAGGTTGTTATGAGGAAGAAGGAGAAAAAATATTCTCTTTAATCACAGATGATAGGACAAGAAGTGACAGGCTTAAATTACAGCAAGGGAGGTTCAGCCTAGAAATTAGGAAAAAAATTCCTAACTGTCAGGGTGATTAAACACTGGAATAAATTGCCTCGGTAGGTTGTGAAATCTCCTACATTCAGGGTTTTTAAGAGCAGATTAGACAAAAACCCATCAGGGATGGTATAATGGGAGTACTTTGTCCTGCCATGAGTTAGGGAACAGGACTTGATGACCTGTCATGGTCCCTTCCAGATTCTATGGCTATGTCCACACATACATCGTTATTTTGAAATGAGTTATTTCAAAATAAAGTCCTTATTTCAAAATAAGTTAATTCGAATTAAGGGAAAAGCTCAAAGTGAAATAGCGTGTCCAAACACAGGACTTGCTATTTCGCTTTAGGAGAGGGGCACCATGGGAGGTGTGGCAACATGGCCCCCTCCATGAGCCATGCCCCCACCCAATATAGGCTAAAAGGAAGGCACCCTGGGAAGGAGAAGGTCAAAAGTGTTATTTCAAAATAATGGTTATTTCAAAATAACATGTCTGAATACATGAAACAACAGCCGTTTCAATTTGAAGAAGGTTTAAGCTGTTTCAAAATGATGGCGCTTATTTTGAAATGAAAGAGCCCCTCATTTCAAAATAAGAATATGTCATGTGGACCTAATCTCTTTTATTTTGAAATAACCAGTGTTACATTGTCACTACTTGCATCCTTTCCAGTGAAATGGCAATAAGCAAAGCAAAACATAACATTTTCCAGTGTACTTTATTCCAACCAGGAGTACAGTTTGTATCAGGCTGGACTGAAATGTTGCCATGATTTTCCAGATTTTGTTGGTGGGAAATATTTTAACACAGGCCACACCCCCAGGAGGGGACAGGGCTGGGAGCCACAGCCACGGCCGCGGGGCCGCCTGGCCTTGGGGAAGCAGCCACCACTGCTGTGGGAGGCTGGGCCCCAGATCCCTGGCCAGGGACAGGGCCGCCTGGCCTTGGGGAAGAGGCCGCCGCTGCCATGGGTGGCTGGGCCCTGGATCTCTGGCCTGATCCAGCTGGAGACTGGGAGACGCGGGGCCCCACAGGACCTGGGGCACTGGCGCTGGGATTCGGGACACGGGCCCCGTGTGCCTGGTGCCAGCGGCGCCCCTGCGAGTCTGAAAGCCTAATAAAATGAACATGTGAGAAGCGCCTTTCCCTCTAAACAATCAAAGAGGTCCAGCCAGATGGGAGGGATATCTGGGGAGGGGAGAGTTTCTTGTCTGGGGGGACAAGCTCCTTGTCTGGTGGGAGCCTTGCCCCCGCCAACCCCTTCTGGAGCCACCAGTGGGTATGCGACAGGTTGGGTCTCCTCTTGAATCTGGAAAATTCAAAGTTAGAAATGACTCAGATAATAGAGGTCTTAGTGGCACATGTGGCTTCATCATGGGCCAAAGCTTCCCTCTCATCCTCCAGGTTTCAATCAGTGTCGATCATCATTTCACAACTATACCACTCCCCCAAGACAACAGAGAGGCAATGTCTCCAACTGCTATGTCACATCGCAGCCACCACATACATGCTAAGGCTAATCCACCTCTGTATGAGGCCCCTACCGTCCTTGCTAGTGGCAGCATGCCACCCCCGCTATCATCCTCTAGAGTGGGTAGCCACCGTTCCAGGGAAGGTACTCAAAGCACTCAGGGTATGGCAGCAGCTGAGACTTACTCTGCAAAGTTTTCCCTTCCAGGTCCAGAACCCCTTCGTGACTCTGATCACAGACACATCAGAGCTTGATTGGAGTACACCCATCAGCTCCAACCTAAACACTCAGGGGAGATGGTCCCTAGAAGAATTTCCCTTACACATTAGCATCAAAGGCTGTGTTCACACAGCACTCTTATTTCAAAACAACAGGGGTTGTTTCAAAATAAGAAATATTGTTCACACGAAGCACAGTTGTTTCAAAACAATGGCGCCCGTTGTTTCGAAACAACACTGTTGTTTTGAAACAACTTAAACCCCATGTGGGGACGAAACAATGTTGTTTCGAAATGATTGTTTCAAAACAATGCCGTCCGAACATGTTTCGAAACAACAGTGACTTGTTTTGAAATAACTGTTGCCTGAAACTGCTATTTCGCTTTGAGCTTTTTTCCTTAATTCGAATTAACAAACTGTTAATTCGAATTAAGTTATTTTGAAATAAGGCATTATTTCAATACAAGGTGTTTCGACACAACTTGTATCGAAATAATGCCTGTGTGTGAACACAGTCAAAGAGCTAAGAGCAATCTGTCTTACTCGACCTGGTTAGAGGCAGGGCTGTATATGGCCTCATGCACAATATAGCGACAATGTTCTACATTAACCACTGGGAGGAACCTACTTTTTGCCTCTGCACAGCTTTAGTTTATGGAGTCGGGAGTAGCTGTCTGTCCTGCTAATGGTGACATGTTTTAAAAAGGTCGGCACCACTTGTATGGTAAAGGATTGTTATTGTTGGTTTCCTGATGGTACATAAAGGCCCCGATCAGGGCCTTGGTTAATCACTGCACATGTGTATAAGAACAGTTCCTCCCACTGTTTGCATATGACATGGGACAGCAAGAGGGAGAACAAGATATCAGTGAGGCAATCTAATCATATTTCATAATCAGAACAGGAGTGCTACACTGCTGCCACATCTGCTTTAGTCATTATTGAGAAGTTTTGTAGACAGCCCTTTTCTCCACAGGGCTTGCTTTCTGCAGCCAAAGTCAGACTAGTGAAAGGCACGTGATAAAGGGACATGGACTCAACATAACATTTCCGTTTCTGTCTCCAGCACAGATGGCTCCAGGAAAAATTCCTCTTGATGGACTTACTATCTAACAGGAATGATATTCTGGCATCCAGACAGCTGTTTTTTGAGGAAATTTCTCCCAGGCACCTTCTTTCATTCAGGTCCTGACCTCCTACACGTACAATAAAATAGGTCTTTAAAAAAAATAACGAACAAATAAAACTTCCGGTCACGAGGCTATGAGTCTCTCTAGGAGTGCTTGCTCAGGTGGAATTCTAAACCCTCCCCAAATTTATCCTTTTTATTAGTCACCTGCACTACAGGTGTATGTCTGTCCTAGTTGAGAAGGCCTGGTGCTCACCTCTTGGGTGCTGGTCAGTACCATTCTTGGATCTGGACTGTGGTGTCCAAAGGCAATACCTGCTTTTCTTTTCCCACTTTACTACATTCCTGTAAGGCAGTGGTTCTCAGTCTTTTGCTGGTTGTGACACACTTGGTGGCATATTGCAGCCCTACAGGACACAACTGTAGGGCCGGCTCAACAAGGTAAGCCCATTAAGCATTACAGGGGGGCACCAATGTTTGAGGGGCACCAAAATGGGGACCACACCATTGCGCTGCGCTATGACATCACTTGTCTGCGCCAACATCTGCTGAGCTGCAGGGGGGCTCCAGAAATGCTAGCACTGTTCCTGCACAACTGCCCACACTCTTGAGGCCAAATCCAGTCATCTCCCTAGCTCTCTGCAACACATGTTCCCCTGTGCAGTGACACAGTAATGTGATTTGACATGGTGGTTTAGAACCACTGCTGTAAGGTGATGAATGCCTCACTGGAGCCTTCTAAAGCCTTTTCTAGCCCAGGCAATGAGAAATGTGCTAGAGATGTGAATTCTAATTTCCCCTTCAGTGCTGCTTGCTTTGGATTTCACTGGACTTTTATCTGTCTCCCAGTCATAAGGAACAGTCACATTGTTCTTTATTTGGCATGCCCAGTCCATTGTATCTTGTCATATGCTTTTGCAGCCCTATATAAACGCATCGTAATACAATATACAACTAAGTCAGCTCAGTTCTAACTTTTTAGTGTTATGAAAATCCAGCAGAGAATAGAATATCATAGAGGAGTGGTTTAGGTATTTTCTGTGCTTTGACTGTTTGAGGGGTGGGGTTAGGGACTGAAGACGCATGTTAAAAGGCCTCAATTCACAGAAAAACCTTGCAAGAACAGCACCTTCTAGTTTACTGTGTTTAGCCAGTGAGACAGATTAGCAAAGAAATCCTTGACAGCCTACTGAATGTGTGGAGCAAGAAACTAGAGTTAGCAAGCGGTGAAAGAGACAGACAACATGGGCACTTCAGACAAAGTAAGTAAGCAAGCAAGCAATTCAATTGAGAGAGTTCCTGTTTGCAAGTGATAAATAAACAGGTACAGAATACAGGACTTCTCATTGTTTTGCTGAAGTAGACTAACACAGCTACCCCTGAGGTACAGAACTGTTGTTTTTTTAATTTGTGATTCTTAATGCTTTAATAATTTGGAGAAATCTTAAACAATGGTTGGCATAGCAATGATAGGTAGGGAATATTTGTTTCACTGCATAAGAAAATAAGCACTAATCTGAGGAGGAGTAACACAGTTTAAAGGCAGAACTTAGCTTTTTAAACACATCCTGTCAAAACATACCACAAATGTCAAAATAAAGCCCCTTCATTTGTGCATTTATTTTCAGATCTGTTTGGTAAGCTGAATAAAGCCAGGTTTATGTTTAACTAACAAGTTATTAAATAATACATTTATCAACTGTAGTAAGTTCCGCCTGAAAGATCCCAGAACATGTTAAGCTTCTAGCGTTGGGATAGAGTTCTTCTATTTTATCTTTCTTTTTAAAAAATACTGAATACAAAAAATAAAGAATAAGTGTATATAGTATTAAGTTTGCTATTGTAACTGTAGAGGTGTCAGGACATTCAGAATGAAAAGTCACAGCACTTGGAACTTGACCATGTTGAATACACACCTTAACGAAATAATGAAAAGCATCCACCCAAAATAGGGCTTTATTATGGTTGTTTTGGGAAATGTAAAGTATAAAAGTAATCTACCCTATGTAAATAGTTTATTGAATATTTCCTGGGCTATATTAATTTTATAAAACAATGTCACCAAGGATAAATAAAAATGTGGTATTTACATCTCTGATAGGGATTGGTAGTCTCCATGCTATTGTGGATGTCATTGAAAGATTTGGTTTCCTGCATTTAATAAAAGATGCTAAAACACCTGGGTATAAGAATACTGGGTTTTGATAGATTGACATGAGCCCTGACAGATGAAGCACCTAAAGGAAAAATATACCTCTCTGAAACACTCATTAAGAAAGTTGTGTTGAGGTTGTATTGTGTTACTGTACACCCAACTAAATCAGGGGTCTCGAACACGTGGCCCGCATGCGGCCCCTAAAGCTATTTCTTGCAGCCCTCAACAACACTATTGTTACAGATATTTGCAATATTGTTGTATGAAAAGGTTTCAGTGGTGTGGCCCTCGGGCTACCATACTAGTCCTCATGTGGCCCATGTGGTGATTTGAGTTTGAGACTCCTGAGCTAACTTGTGTATAACAAAGGGTGACTGCATTGCAATAGAAATTGAGCCCCAACACTTTTAGAAAGTAGGAGATGTTCTGAAGCATCTGACTGCGTGACCTCAGCAGGTGATGGGAGCTGTAATGGGTCCTATGACAATCAAAGTGGGTGAACAGTTGCCCCCAGAGCCTGCACCAGGCTCCCACTGAACTTAGTGGGTCTTCAGAGGCAGCCTGGTATATGTGCAAAGAAAGAACTGGCTTCAGGTATCTTGTTTGTTTCAGGCATTTGATGTAATTCATAGTTTGTAACTTCTGGCTACATTTCTTTCCTTAAAATTTGGAGGGACTAGGCCTTTTGCAGGTTGTGAAAGCCATATCACCACAGGGTAAACTGAATACACTGTAAGACCAAAGGTACAAGCTTTTTATTTACCCATTATGTGCCCTGTTTCTCCCTTTAAAAATGTGTTCTTTGACCTCAGCTGTACATGGTGGTGTACACACTTAGGAGAACTTGAAGACTTTATGGAACATTTTTCTTAAGCCTCTCTTTATGAAAGATTACTGTCATTTCCACCTTGAGTCAGTGTGCTGAGTTTGGGCTAGCTTGTTTCACTCCTTTCCTTCTGTAGAACTAACTATTGTTTTGTTTAGATAACAGGATTTATTATTAACTGGAAATGTTCTTATCTTATATTTTTGTTAAGGCAAAATTGGTACTATCCTCACAGCGCTGGTGATACAATTCTTTTGCATTTATCGAGCTCTCTGGAGTAGCTGACAACAGTAACCTCATGGCAGACAATCAAGCAGGGCTCAAACGCCAAGTAGATTATGAGTTCTATACTTAGCCTGTGTCCATCCACGCAGTGGAGGGAGGTCGATCTAGCTTAAATCGACTTTCACCCATCAAATTCTGGAAGTTGCAGGTGCATGATCATATTATGTTCCAGAGGTGTCACTATGCTGGGACCAGCAGGGCACAGGCCCTAGATCTCTGGCCGGCAGTGCAGCTGGAAGGGGCCGATCCTGCTCCGCGCCCCTTCTGGCAAGCAGTGGAGGCTCAGAGATGGCTTCTGCCATTTGTGGGAAGTGGCAGAGACTGTCTCCCTTTCGCGAGGGAAGCTCCCTTGCAGGAGGCTTGAAGACAGAGACAGTCCCTGCCACTTCCCACAAGTGGCTGGAGCTCTCTCCGAGCAGCTGCAGCTCACAGACTGCTCCTGCCACTTGTGAAAAGTGGCACAGATCCATCTCCAGCTTCAAGCCTCTTGCAGGAGGGTCAAAGAGGGAGATGGTCTCTACCAGTTCCCACAAGTGACTGGAGCTCTCTCTGAGCCTCCAGGCACTTGTGGGAAGTGGCAGGAATCGGGTCCAGCTTGGAGCCTCCCATAAAAGGCTTGACGCTGAACTGGGCTCCAGCTGCTGCCTGTAAGTGGCAGTGCCTGGGCCGGATTGGGCCTCAGAGCAGGATCGGGGGCACGGGGGAGAGATCCTGGGTCCCAATCCCCCTCCAGTAATGCCCCTGCCATGTTCCTTTTATTGAACTTTTACATTCCCACTAGTCACTGCCGCATCAACATTCAAAGCACTAAGCAGTACACTGTGGATAGCTATCCCACAGTACAACTGGCCACAGTGACTTGGGGGAAGGATGTCTTCCTCCCGTGGTGCAACATACTCTATCCTTCTCCTTTTGGTCACATACAAATGGGAAACAATTTTCATGCCTTTTTCTCTACCACACAAACAGATAGGCATGGACCCTGCTAAGCTCTGCACGATCATTGTGAGTTTACAAACACGTCATGCCTTATCCTGCAGTATTTTCAACAGTGAAACAGGAGCTGCTACCCAGAAAATTGCAGTGTTACTGAGGCTGCCCTGTTACACAACATAGAATGAAACAAGTCTTGCTAGCTGCAGGCTGTCACACATCATCTTCAGTCAGCAGAATGCTTGTTCTGGGTCCAGGAAACCAGCACAGAGTGGTGGGACCACATTGTGCTGACCATGTGGGATGATGAGCAGTAGCTATGGAAGTTTGTATGAGGAAAGTCACTTTCTCTGACCTTGGCCGAGAGCTCTCCCTGGTACTCAAATGCATGAATACTTACTTGAGTGGAAAAACGAGTAGCCATTGCTCTGTGGAAGCTCGCAACCCCAGACTGTTACGGGTCAGTTCAAAATCAATTTGGAATGGGGAAAATGCACGGTGGGAGCTCCTGTGATGAAAGTGTGCAGGGACATTAATAGCTTTCTCCTCTGATGGGTGGTGATTTTGGAAAATGTGCAGGACATATTGGATAGATTTGCAACTCTGGGGCTCCCACACTGTGGGGGACCATAGATCAGCCACATCCCTCTTTTAGCTCTGAACCACTTTTCCATAGAGTACATAAACCTCAAGGCATACTTCCCAATGGTCCTGCAGGCCCTTGTGGCTCACAAGGGACATTTCACTGACATAAATGTGGGGTGGTCTGGAAAGCTGCATCTTTGGGCACCCTGGTCTGTTCAAAAAGATAAATGCAGGCATTTTCTTCCCTAACCAAAAAATAAATATTGGGGATGTTCAAATGCGAATAGTGACCATGGTGGATCCTGCCTCCCTCTTGGTCCCCTTCCTACACCACCCACCTCGACAGCAATAAGGAGCATTTTAATAATAAGCTCAGCAAGTACAGAATGGTGGTGGAATATGCCTTTGGGAGGTTAGAAGGGAAGTGGAAGAATCTACTGAGTAGGCTTGACCTCAGTGGTAAAAAATAAATAGAAAATAAAAAAGAAGTGCAATGGTGCAGTTCTTAAAGAAGCCATCACACCCTTCTGCTTGCCTCTACTGGTGTGGAGTAGAACACATGCTGCATACTGCTTAGCCTTCACTTGGAGCAATTGGGGGTGGGCATTGGTGTCACAGCCTGCAGTGCAGTTTGGATGGACTGCAGAGAGGCTGTCCAGCTGGTGCTGTTCCTAGAGCTCTACCAAATGCCTAAAAATGTTAGACTGCTAGAGCCCTGCTTGGATACAAAATTGTGGCTTGGGCACTGTGCCAGACTCGCTCAATGTCAGTCTTTATCTGACCTGCAATCCCCATCCCATGTTTAATGTGGATCTGGAACTGCATCGGCAACTGAGCTTGGGCTCACATTCAGCATTTTGGCATTTGATTGACTCATTCACCATATGGGTCCCACTCATTTTTTCCTTTTCTTATTTGCAATTTGAATACTGCTCTGTCAATCAGATTTCTTTGTCCACCAGTGAAATATGTGAGTGACAGCATGCCATACAAACCACAAAGAAAAAAATGAAGAAGTGGGCAGGGAAGGCCAGGGGAATGAGCCAGTCAAAGACTGCATGCTAACTGATTGACAGTGAGTGGTTTGTCTCCAAGCCACAGCATGTTGTGACAGAGACTGTGACTGACTGGCAGACCACCAATCAGAGCTCAACTGGGATTAGCTGGAGCACTTCCTTGTTCCCCCCATTGTGCTGCCAATGCAGATCATGGAAGCCGCTGTAGGAATCATTCATAAGAATAGGATGCACAGCCGCAGCCAATCCGCAACAATGATGGCTGTGCATATCTGTAGCCACACCCACGGATGTGGTTACCTGTGGATCTGAAGTGGATAGATGCAGATCTGCAGGGTTCTTTGGACTGATCCATTATAATATGCAACATCTCCTGTTGTGTTCATGCCATTGCTTCTGTGATACTCTTCTGTCCTCTATGTTCATGTTCAGTTTCTCAAACAAGGACATCCTCAGGGCTCTGAGCTCTGTCTCAGCTGCCACAGAGGAGTTCATTAGCTCACTGAATATGTCTTCCGTGGATTTTTTTTTCTCTGTTCCTAAGCTGGAAATGTGTGTCATGGGAGTAGTTAATTGAACTTGTACTCCCTCGATATTTTTCCCTCTTCCTAATCTGGAGATGTGTGCTGTGGGAGGTTGCTGACTGAAGGTCAAGGAGTCACCTCTGAGGGCAAGTGAAGTACATAGTTCCCATTGTTAGATGAGACCATGTAGTCTGAAAATGATACAATGTTACAAGAACAAATTAAGGCTGAAGAAAATGTAGGGCAAACAGTATGGGGACCCTTGACACCCATGCAAACTGTGCCATGATGCAGGAGTGACGCTGCCCCAGGAAAAGACCCAGGGCCAGGGCCTGGGCCACACCCCCTAAGCCTGATTTGGCTCCCAGTCCCCATCAGTCCCAGGGCTCTAGACAGGGCCCCAATCAAGCTACTACTGCCACCAGCTGGCAGCATGGCCCCCGATCCTCAGCCAGGGGAAGGGCCAAATAAAGGCAGCTGCCACTGTATGGCACTCTGGGCACTGGATCTGGGACTCAGGGCATGTGTCCCCTGTGCCAGGCACTAGCGACACCTCTGCCATGACGTCTTGTGTCCAAGGCACTCCATCCAGGGAAGGGAAAGAAGAAGCTATTGGTCGGTTACTGTAAAATTGCATCATCTTCCTTGGGTGACCATGGGTGGCATCAGTCTCCTGAGAGTAAAGCAGAGGGAAAGGAAAAATTGGCTGGAAGCATCAGGGTACAGATCTGACCCTATGCTACGTTCCATGATGATGCCTTCTCTTTTAATACTAGCATGGCATGGAGTAGTCTTCTATCATGGTGAAAGTAATTAGGCTGCCCTCCCCAGAAACCTTCTGCAAAGGATTGCAGAGTACCTTCTTGAAAGTTTCTTGGAGATATCCATGGCGAATTCTCAGAGCATTCCTGTTCACATCAACAGTTGTTCCTGTATTGATCTTATGCAGAAGTTTACCCACACCTAGGAATGCCATCCCTTCCGCGCACAAACTTCTTTTCTCACAAACAGTGGATGCATGAATAGGAACATAACTGCAACAATAAGAATTGATAAACAAACTCATCAGATGTACCTTCCCTGGCATCTCAGGCACTAACACTGTCCTGTGGTTGGTTTTGACTGTAGGGGCTAGCTTTCTGGCAGAATGGATATCCCTTGCTTCTGTTCCCTGTTCTCTTTTTTCTCCTCCATGGAGTCCTCATTCATCCTGGAGTCTTTGGAGGTATAGATCCTGCATGGTGGCACAGTGGGAGAGTCACTGCTGAGAATCACCTGCATGGCCTCGTAAATGTGGCACATTTTCTGTGAGGCACCAGAATGGCCGTTTACCTTCCTAGTTCACTCATATGCATGCCTCAGCTCTTTGATTTTAATAAGGCACTGCTGAGTGTCCCTGCTGTGACCTTTTTCAACCATACCATGTGATGTCTTCTCATAGATATCTGATTTTCTTTTACTGGCTTGGAACAGAGCAAGAACAGACTCCTTGAGTCACAAACTGATGAAATCCAAGACCTCATGTCAACTCCGTGCTATGGCATATTTGGACCAGGCAGTTGCCAGGAATTGTTCTGTTACCAAACTCTCCACGCTGATCAAACAGGAAATTGGATTTGAAAATTTTCTGGGGACTGAATGGAGGAACTATATCCTTTTTATGTGGCCAAAGTGCAGCAGAGCAAGAATGTCCAGAGTGGTCAAAACAAAGACTTATGGGATACTCCAATAACATCAACTTAACCTTGCATTCTGCTTACACTGATGGTAATTTGACCTCTAGAATTCGACTTCAGTGCTACACCACCTGTGGAGGTGGCTTTATTAAGCTGAATTTCATTGTGATACAGGGCAGCATGACTGATGTGTCAGTGGAAATGCAAGTTCTAGGTGGTTGATATAAAGCTGTGTTCTGTAGACCTCCATTGCCATTGTAGACCAGTCCTTAGATTTCACTGGCGAAGAGAGAAGTGCAATCTCCTCAAGTGCTATATAACAGCCTAATCATGGAGTCACTGATGCTAGTTCCACGACGTCTGCTACATCTTCCCTATTTTACAAAGATTTAATATAAAAATTGCAAACAAAGAATTGATATTCAGACTCCCATCCCATGTCCTTTCTGCCAGATGTTGTGGACATCCCAGCTGAGCTGCAGTCTCATATTTACCACAGACTCAGCTGGTTACAGAGTCTATGGCTATGTTCACACACAGGGGGTTATTTCGATACAAGTTGTTTTGATACAAGGCCACCCAGAGAGGCAGGCAGGGGAAAAAGCCCCGAAGGGCAGGGATCCCCCAGCCCTGGGTGGCAGCTGCTAGACCCCCGCCTGCTAGGGGTGCCCCTAGCCTGGGTGGGCTGGCGGGAGCCCCTGCAGTGGCTCCAGCCAGTCCCCCGGGGCTAGGGGCTTCCCCAGCTGCCAGGGATCTAGCGCGGCTTTCCCCGCTGCGGGCGGGAGACCCAGAACCCCCTCTCCCACCACGGGGCTTCTCTCGAGCCCCATGGCAGGGAGAGTAGCACCCCCTTCTCTAGCCACAGGGCTCAAGAGAAGCCCTGTGGCAGGAGAGGGGGGTGCGGGTCTCCCTGAGTGCTGCATCTAGACCAATGTTTCCCAATCAGTGTGGCATGGCACACAAGTGTGCCTTCAGGTCTGAGCAGGTGTGCCACAAAGTTGTTTGAAAAACTAGTCAAGGAGCTCCGGATTGGCTCATTGGCTCATAAATATTCATGAGTTCCTTTGGAAACTATATGGTGTTGGGCCTCAAATTGATTAAATATAGGAAGGTGTAACATGGCAGAGAAAATGTTGGGAGCCACGGATCTAGACACAGAATTCAAGTCCAGTAGTGAGTCTTGGGTAGGGTTACCAGATACCAAAGCATGGAAAGGAGGACAGTGAAGTACGAAAAGGAGGACATTGGAGGACACATGGAGAAAATGTAGTATTAATGTAATATTCTTCTATTTTTAGGGGGCCCTGGAATGCTTCCCCCTAAAAAGAGGGTGTTCCAGGGCATTTCAGCATACTTTAACCCCTGTAAGTAAAAAGCCAGACAAAATCCTGTATTTTTAAAATGCCTGCCAGGTGGAAGATGTGAAAATATAAAGGAGGACACATCCTCCTTTTGCCTCACATCTAGTAACCCTGGTCTTGGGTGCTCCTGGTCATCTTAAAGCACCAGTAAAATTTCCCACAAGTCCTTTTGTTGGCCTCAGCTACTTCTCTCCATAGATGGACAACCCCTTCTCCTTCCCTTTTAACTGGCAATATCTCTCTCCTTATTTCATACAGTGTAAAGTCACAGGCCTTCTGGTCTCAAACAGTTCTGGGTAATAGAGATAAGTTGGTACAAGGCTGCTTTGTCCTTGTCAGGTGATGCCTTGCAGGCCAGTGCTCCTTCTGTCTCCCATCTTGGGCTTTCTGCAGTCAGCCACTCTGTCTCTCACAGACTGGGGGGCTGGTTCTTGGAAGTTTCACTGCGTGAGGGATTGCTTGCTGTTGGCTCTCTTGTCTAGAGCTACAGACACCCATTCATTCCCATCCTCTCTCTCTCAGCCCTATTGCATTCAGACAACCAGCATTTCCTGTTCTGGACACAAGAGCACATCCTTGCTTCAGGACTAGGTTTTAAAGGGTGGCTGCCTGCTAACCCCAAAGGGGACACATGGATATTGTGTCATAAAAAGAACCAGGACTTAATCATGGTGAGGAGAGGGGAGGAGCCACTTTAGGTGAACTAGAGAACTTTGAGCCAGAGCTGTCCTTGAGGGAGGTGCATACATAAATGTCATTCTGTTTTCTTGGCCATTTTCTTAGGTCATTAAATGCAAAGCAGCTGTTGCATGGGAGCCTAAGAAACCATTTTCCGTCGAGGAGGTGGAAGTTGCCCCATGAAAAGCACATGAAGTTCACATTAAGGTAGGAGGGAAATGACGTGTGTAAATTACAGACTGTATCGGTGCTTGTTCTGTTAGTGCTATAGAAATATAGGCCTCAGTCTTACAAATATTACGTTCCAAAGCACTTAGTAGCTGATCAATGCATACTGAATTACATGATTTTCTCCATCATCTCATTTAAATAAAGGAAAAGTTGGTGAATCATGCTAGTGGAGACAATTTAACTAAAACAGTTGGGGTACAAGCAAGTAAAATTGAATGTATAGAGTTAAAATAAAAGAAATTAGTTTTCCTCCCAATTTTCCCTTCCCATAGTGAATACTTCTGGGGCTTCTTTTAAGTAAGATTAATAATATCATTGAGTTGCTGCAAAATGCTGCGGGGTGGGACAGGGCGGGCAGTGAGGCAAGAGATAGACATGGCTTCAGGTGACAGTTCTGAGGGCACCTAGCCCCCCTGAAGATCAGGCTGGGTCCCGCCTCTTTAACTCTTTCCTAGCAGCTCAGGCACTGTTAGTCAACCTGCAGCTTAAGTCATGTAGGCAGAGCGCACTTTAAATCCGTCTGCAAGCAGACCCTGCAGATTTAAAAGAATGCATGACTTTGCAAAGACTCACAGTCCAGGAGAGGTAACAATAAGTGAGCAGGGTTGGGGGGAGTGCAAGGGATACCAGCCATTGGGGACTGCAGGAAGCTCTACTCCCAGGTGACATGGTCTGGGAGTTGCAGGAAACTGAAACACTCCCCACTCCACTCAAACTCAAACAGCCTGGCTGGGGCTCTCTCCTCACTCTCATCTTCCCCTGCATCGAGCCCAAGCACCTGTGTTTCCTGGGGGCCCAGGAAGAGCTGGGGTGAGAGTGGCCTGTTTTTTGCAGTGGCACCCAGGACAGTGAGTTCAGTGGGGTTCTTTGGATTGCTGTTTCGGGACCAGGTCAGCGGGGAAAAAAAGAGAACAGGGAAAGCAAGGGGCACAGACTTTTTAGGAGTTTGTTTCCCCCATCTTCAAAGCATCTGGACAGAGTGGGATTTTCTCCCTGGAAAGCTCATGCAATAAATAAATTCATTAGTCTTTAAGTACCACAGGACTCCTTGTTTATTTTTCAGCTCGTGGCAGTCACTTCTATGTAGATAAGGTTGGATCTGAGCACAGTTATCTAGTCAGTGCAGTGCGGAGGGAGGACACAGATTTTTGGGCTGCTGTCAGTAGACATGGAACAGTCTCTTTTCCCTTCCTGTGTCATCTAGTTCCCCTTGGTGGTTGTTGGGGTGGGAGGTGGGGGGAAAGAATACCAGGGCTTGCTTACAGTAATATGATCTGGTCTAAAACCAATGACATGTATCTAGGTTTGTGGGGGTTTTTTGTTTTTTTTTTTTAATGCTAAACTATAAGCAGAAGGACAGCATTTCCTAGAGCGCTTGGCTTGGCACTTGGGAGACCAAAGGTCTCTTTTTGGCTCTGTCCTAAGTTGCTGGGAAGGTCATTTTTCTTTCCTTGGGCTCAGTTTCTTCACCTGCAAAATAAAAATGGTGATGAGGCTTACCTCCCTTTGAAAAGTGCTTTGAGATCTACAGTTGAAAACTACTAAATAGACACTGAAATAATCCCTCACTCCTGTTAGATTTAGCACTTACAGCATTCTTCATCTCAATGCACTTTGCAAAAGGGGGCTGAGGAGGGGTCCCCTAACATAGCCCAGACAATGTGACTGGGGTCTCTCCCCTCTTCTCCCCTGTCCCCGAAGCCCAGGTGGCATCGCAATGGGGGGGCCTGAGGGTGGCTGTATTACTCCCCCACATTACTAGCAGTAGGATCTCTTCAGGGGACATGGCAATAATCCACATTTATTTGTAAATGTAAAAAAACCCACCAAACCTGACACACACAACTACATGTTAGCTAAGTTAGTCTAGTTCAATAAAAACAAACAAGGAGTCCTGTGGCATTTTTAAAGGCTAACACATTTATTTATTGCATGAAGTTTTGTGGAGAAAATCACACTTTGTCAGAAGTTTGAAGATGAGGGATTTCTGTAATTTCCCTCATCTTCAAAGCATCTGACAAAGTGGAAGAAACTCACGCAATAAATAAATTTGTTAGTTTTTAAGTGCCACAGAACTCCTTGTTTGTGGACATAGCCAAAGATATGCTAATAGAGGTGGGTCCGAGGAGACAAAGAAATCACCTTTGCCAGAAAGGGAGGGGTGAAGAGTGAAAACAAACTCTTCCTAGGCTATGTTCACACAGGGTATGCTTGTTTCGAAACAAGACGTTTCGAAACAAGCTGTTTTGAAATAACATATTATTTCGAAACACCTTATTTCGAGGACAAAGTTTT
>ML681966.1:64899586-65008353 GCA_007922195.1 Podocnemis expansa
AGGGGGGGGCTGCCCTTTCTCCCAGGGTGCTTAGCACCCTGGGAGGGAGGTGACGTTGTTTCGGAACACTTTGTTCCGAAACAACATGTCCGAACAGGGATGTTTCAAAACCTCTGGTTTCGAAACAACCCTGTTTCGACATGCAATGAGGTTTAAGCTATTTCGATAGAACCATGGCCATTTCGAAACAAGCTGTTTGCTTGTTTCGAAATGGCCGTGCGTCGTGTGGCCATGGCACTTCTTGTTTCAAAACAACCTCTGTTGTTTTGAAATAAGAAGTGTGTGTGGCCATACCCCTAGTGTCAAAGGGGCAGCCGTGTAGGTCTAATTCAGGGAAAAAAAGCAAGGTGTCCTCTGGCACTTAAAAACTAACAGATTTATTTATCGCATGAGCTTTCATGTTTTCGTCTTCTTCAAAGCATCTGGCAAAGTGGGATTTTCTCCCACAAAAGCTCATGCAATAAACAAACTTGTTAGTCTTTAACTGCCACAGGACTCCTTGTTTGTTTTTGTTCCAAAACTTTCTCCACCCCCTTTGTGGGGAGAGGCAATCCCATTGTCTCTTCTGATCCACCTCAACCTGTTTGTGCTGCTTCCCTCTGATATTTGCTTGCTGCTGCTAGAGAGGACTGTTTCCCTCTCACCGACCCCCTGAGCCATGCTGAACATGCTACGTGTCTGTGCACAAGCAAGAAGTTGTAGGACATATGGTATCATACTAGTCATCTAGAATAGGTTAGGAGCATCCATAAAGAAACATAGCATGGTGTAACTGGCAACAGCTCATACAATCAGTGTCCAAGTGAACAGGAAAATCATGATATAGATCATAACCCAGGGTGCACAGCTGTGCGTCCAGTGACAGCAGGGTACTGCCCAAATGGAAAAACAGACAGCCCTTGTTCCAAAGAACTTACAGGCTAATCAGTGAATGTGTAGAGAAAGGAAGTGATACATCACAAGTCCCATAGAAGGTAAGAGACAGAGCTGGTCTGGAGCCCAGGATGTGTCCTAGATTTTTAAGATCTCATCTGAAAGATTACTGCACAATAAACTGCTTAGAATTCCACCGGGCTACCTCATAGGGATAGCAAGCCAAGAGGATCCTGCTACAGTTCAAACCTGCAAGAGTCAAACCTGATGTTTAGATCCCTAAACCCTTCCTTCCTGAAGACAAATTCCAAAGAGGTTGCTGTGTTAGCATACCACAGTTCAGCAAAACGAACAGGAAGTCGGTGTGGCACATTAGTCTTTAAAAGTGCCACAAAACTCTGCTTGTTTTGCTGTTCTTTGCTCTGTGGCCTTTGGGAAATCATGCGCATCAGGTGAGTTTTCAAAAGAAGACACTGAATCTCTCCCCCCATCTCTCCCCTGTATTGCCTCAGTTTTTGGATATCAACTTGAGACATCTAGAGACTGAGAGACAGTGAAAATTTTGTAAGTATCTACATGGTAAATGTTACTTATTAATTAAATCTTAATTCATCAATATTATTTTATTTTCATATTTAGATTAAAAGGATGAATTGATCTTGCTATTTGAATTTTAGGTTCTGAATGAATTTTGGAAAATTGTTTTCAACCTCCATGAATGAGATGGGGGGGGGGACAAAATCAAAATTTAGCTTGGGGCACCACAACCCCTTGAGCCAGCCCTGGGGTGGGGGTAGGTGAGGCAATCAGCTTGTTGCTTCCTGGCTCACTTTCTTCCATCCCAGATAGGTCACAAGGCCTTTTGTAAAGTAGCTAACTTGACTCCTTGTCCTCAATGTAGTCTGAGTCCAACTACAGGGAACCTATTGAGTATACCCACTTAACATACCTGGAAACCTCTACATGTTGACCGTTAATTGTGTATCTGTCTAGCAATAAAAACTCAGACACAACTAATTCCTACCTACCTTGCCATAGATTTCTTTAAAATATTTCTCCCTATTAGGCATGAGGGTTACAGCTGTATCTGTTTTTAGTGGAGAAGATCACCCACACTTTGCTCCTTTACAGAGATTTTTCTTGTACCTACCCAGCTGGTCTCTTCTTAACCTTGCCTCTGGGGCATACGTGGTAGAGAGGGCCTTGTGCACCACAGTTAATTGTACGTTTACAGAATTTATGCCCAAATTTACAATTGGTTTAATCATGCGTGTTGCATAGTTAATCCCAGCCCCCCAAATGAGACATTTTAGCAACATCTAGTCAAATAGCTGCAGCAGGTTCCTCATTATTTTATGTAGTGGTCTCCGGTGGTAAGTCATCCGTTGCCAGTAGGTGCCATACAATGATGTCTCAGACAGCTTAGTTATGTCCTAGCCAAAGTATATGGAAATAATAATGATATTTCAAACACCTCTGTGAGGGAATTATTGGAAAATATTTATTTGTATAGTGGTGACTTTAATAGCCACTAAACTCTGTGCATATAGCCCTCTAGTATTTGACGGGGGGGCACAAAATATATGTAATTTATATTCCCAGCATCCCCAGGCTCCGTCAGGGGCCCCAACCCCCCACAGCCCCTTCTCCCTGTGGCCGGCTCTCTCCATGGCCACAGCATCCTGCCAAGGGCCCTAAAAATGCCTCCAGTGCCCTGCAGGGTGTCCCAACATCTGCCCCGCACTGCAAAAGGCAAGGGGCAGGACAAGAACACAGACCTTGGCCTCTGGGCTGGCCCACCCTACTGCAGGGGTGGCGGAGCAGCTGGCCCTGGGGCAGGACAGGAGCCCTGCCTCTGGCACAGCACACTCTGCCCAATGCACTCCCTGACCCCAGCTCCAGGGCTCCAGCAGCCCAATTGGCTCTGGGCCTCACCTTCCCACAGAGCCCTGCCCCTGCCCTGGCCCCCTGCCATATGGTCTGCAGGGCAGGAAGCAGACACTGCTTTTGGGGTAGGCAAAGGGGCCTGTTGCTGCTGGGAGCCCTAGGCAGGCACCTGCTTCCCCTACCCCAAAAGCCACCTCTGAGGATGGTTGGCAGTTATGGCAAAAACTGGGGTGGGGGGAGGGATTTGCATTTTTTTCTCTGTCAAACTATAGAAGTCATATGTTTACATGGGCAAATGCAAATGTTATGGATGTGCATGTTACTTTACTCAAAAAAAAAGATTTTACTTGTGATGGTTACAAATAAAGGACTGAATGAGGGGCAGTCAGGTATAAATTTTAGCTTTCTTTTATTTTTAAAAAGTTGTACATAATGCATATATAGAAACTGTGTATAATTGTTTCTCCCCCCTCCACCCCCCATCGCCCATTCCTAATGACTGACTTGAGTTCCTAGGCTGCTGAGTCTTCAAAACAGGAACTGTGTCTTTCTGTGCATTTATGTAACACAGAGTAAACATTCATGTCTGCAATGTTGTTGAAGCTGTGGTGGTTCCAAAAGAACAGACACAAGGTGAATTAGGTAGTATGTATTTTACTGGACCACCTGCTGTTGGTGGGCAAGATACGGTTTCAAGCTACACAGACCTGAGGGAAGAACGAACATTCATGCAAAAGTCTTGTGTGATAGATTACAAAGGTCATCATATGCTATACAAAAACACTAAAAGTTATCATCTTTGTCATGGGACATGGCTCTGATAAGTAAGTAGCCTTAGAAATCACCATGTAAGGTTTATTAAGGGTACACTTGCTTTTTTTTGCATAGAAATGAGGAACTTCTCTGAATACAAAATCCATTTTCACTCTCATATCATATGCCACAGGTAAAATTTGAAAAATTGTTTCCTAACACATTCAAATACTCTGCTGTCCAAACAGATTTAGGCCTCTGGGAGCTGTCATTCAGATGACCATGTTACAAATGGGTCATTCATCATGCCTTTTCCAATCATTCTTGGCCAGAAAGCAGCTGGAGTTGTACAGGGTCCTGGTAAAGGAGTGACTTCTGTGAAACCAGAAAGTATCCAGCACAAACCAATGAGAAGTGGTTCTCACATAGAGTTCACACACTTGCTCCAACTTCAAAGACACTAATGTGTGTTTCCTCATTAAAGGTGAAGCAAGCAAGCTGACATTTCAGCTTTTGCAGGATCCTGTCAAGATTTTGGAGGCTAAATATGTTGCAAATTTCCATAGTGGTAGCCATGTTAGCCTGTGTACAGCAAAACAACGAGAGTCCTGTGGAAACTTAAAATCTAACAGATTTCTTTGGACACAAGCTGTTGTGAGCTCCAACCCACTTTGCTGTTGGAGCCCATGAAGCTTAAGCACTGAAGAAATCTGTTAGTCTTTAAGGTGCCACAGGATTCTTTAATACTTTTTTAACTATGTTGTAAGTGTTACGTAATAAGTCTTTCTTGCTATGCTCCCAAGTGATCTTACCTTTTCAAAAGTTTTCCCCTGTTTACTTCTAATTTTATCTGTGACAACTGAATCCTTCATGTGACTGTGAAGTGCTCCTCCTCCCCCCAACATTCAAAACAAGTGCTTACTAGTGTTTCACCAGAGGGAACCAAATATGAGCTGCCATTGTTTATGTATACACTGGAGAGCCCTGGGAAGCTGACTTAACAAGATAGACTTCAAGTTGACCTTCTTAAGTCAACTTCAGGGTATGTCTGCATTGCACGCAGTGCAGATATACCTGGGGGCATCTCATTCCCTGCCCCACCCCCAGTCCCACTTGGGCACCCAGAGTCCAGTCGGCTTGGGGGGCGGGGCCCGATCCAGTCCAAGTCGCCACTGGCCAACTGCAGGTAGCCCGATCCGACTTCCAGCCACTTGCCGCAGGCTGCGGGGTTGGGACACAACTCCTGCCACCCATGAAGAGGGGCTGGAAGCCAAATCTGACTCAGAGCCCCTTGTTGGTGGCAACAGGAAGTTTGGAGCTCAATCTGGCCCCCAGCTGCTTTCCGCTGCTGGCAAGCATCTCGGAGTCTAGTCAGTTTCACAGACTCTGAATCTGTTAAACTGACCAGGCAGCTAGGAGCTGGTCAATTGCACGGGCTCCTAGCCTGTGACATTGATTAGTCTCTGACCCTGCTGCTGGCACTAGTAAAGTGTAGGGAGCCAGATTGGGCTCTGTACCCTTGCCACGGGTGGGGGCAGGAGCCAGCTCCAAGGCCCCACAGCCTGCAGCAATGGGCTGGTGGCCAGATCAGGCTCCCAGCCTCCTGAGCTGGGGGCTGAGGCTGGCAGCTGACTCTTGCAGCCTGCAGAGAGGGGCTAGGAGCCCAATCTGTCTTCCAGCCTCCCTGTGTGGGTGGCAGGGCTTGGCAGCTGACTCCTTCCCTGGCTGCTTGCAAGCAACCAAAGCAGGAATCAGCTGCCAGCCCTGCTGTCAGTAGAGAAGGGCTGGGAGCCAGATCAGCTTCCTAGCCCCTCTCTGCTGCACACAGAGAGGGGCTGGGAGCCTGATGGTTCTCTCAGCCCCTCTCTGCATGCTGTGGTAACTTACTGCCAGCTCTTGCAGGCTGCAGAAAAAAGCTGAGAGCCCCATCTGGCCCCCAGCCCCTCTCCACAGGCTGTAGAGGCTAGGACCAAGCCAGAAGGGAATCTGGCTCTCAGTGGCTTGCGCCATGGGGCAAGCAGCTCAGAGCTTGGTTAGTTTCACAGATTTTGAGCCTATGAAATTGACCAGGTGGTCTATGTCACAGGCTCAGCATCTGTGAAATTGCCCAGGCTCTGAGCTGCATGTGCCATAGTGTAAGCAGCTGATAGTCAGAACAGCTCTGAGCCAGCTCTTAGCCCCCATAGTTTGTGGCAAGGGTCTGGTGGCCAGAGCGGGCTCTCAGCCCCTCTCTGCAGGCTGCAGGAACTGGCTGCCAGCCCCTACCACATGCAGAGAGGGGTTGGGTGCTGGATCTGGCCCTCAGATCGTTGCCTGATGGCAGGAGCCAAATTAGGCTCCCCAGGCCAGGTCAGGGCCCTGGAGCCCAATCACTTCCCAGTGTGGGGAAAGGGGTGGGCCTTGCCCTGTAAAGTTGGCTTAAATGCTTAAGTCAATTTACAGGACAGGAGTCATTAAGTCAGCTAAAGCAATTGCTTTAGTTGACTTAATAATTTCTAAATGTAGACTGGGAATGGCTTAAGTCAACTTAACAGGCTTTAAGTTGACCTAAGCCCATAGTATAGACATACCCATTTTGAGCTCAAATCCTCATTAAGGTTCCAGTTCAGCAAGGAAGTTAAAAATGTGTCCAGCTTCATGCACATAAACAGTACTATTTACTTCAGTGGGACTACTTTGTTAGGCATGTGCTTATGCACCTTGGTAAACTGAGCCCATGTCATCAGACTTTGAAGGAACTGAAGTTCCCACCTTACTTTGGGCTTAGCATTTGAGTGACACTACCACAAAAAGCAGCTTAATTCATCTATTCAATTCATAGCTTCCAGAAAAAAATTTTTGGTCCTGTGCCCGTTCTCTCAGGGAACAGTGTTTGCTGTACCTTTCACAATATTCTCTGATAAATATAATATAAAACCCCTGAAGGCGGTTCTCATGTTCCTCTGCAGTTTGCAAAATTGGACACCAACTCCTGTAATCTTTTCCCAGTAAATATGAACTGGGAGTAGGGATTAGCAGAGTGTTTTAAGATAAAATGTGAAATGAACTAAATCTGTGTCCAAGACTTGAACTGAATCCAAGCCATTTTTTAAGGATTAAAATATTTAGTTACCTCCTCACCCCTCCCCGTTTTTGTACTTCTGGCTATATTGGTAATATAGGAGCTTCAGCAATGCAAAGGTATCTATTCTTTGCTTGCTAGAATTTGAAAGGATTGGAAATCTTCCAAGAGAGCTTATTGCTATAGGATTTCCAGATCTAATTGCTTTGGACAAGCTTCAGATAAGCACGTACATTTTTGGACAAGTTCTGATCATGGATGCATCAGATCTCAGTTGGGGCACACTCATCAGCTCCAGCCTAAACACTCAGGGGAGATGTGTCTGGAGGAACTTTCCTTATGCATATGTCAAAGAGCTAAGAGTGGTTTGCCTAGCCTGCCTGCAAGGTCTTACTACACTTAGTCAGGGGTAGGACCATACAGGTTTCTATGGACAATACTGTGACAATGTTCTATGTCAGCCATCGGCGGCGGAGGGCACTCGTCAGCCCTCTGCCAGAAGGCAGTCCACCTCTGGGAGCTGGCCATCAGGCACAACTTCCATCTAGTCACCGCCCACCTACTAGGGCTGAGGAACCACCAGGTGGACAAGCACAGCAGACAGTTCCTGCCACATTACGATTGGTCTGAAAACTCAGACGTAACGACCCCTCCCCAACCGAGATCTAATGTTTCTATACTCAAGGTTATTGAGGGGTTCTGAACCTGGAAGGGGACCCGTTGCAGAGTAAAACTCGGCTGCTGCCATACCTTGAGTGCTTTAAGTACATACACTGGTATGGTGACTATCCCCTCTAGAGGGTGATAGCAGGGGCGGTATGCCCCCACTAGCAAGAACTGTAGGGGCCTCATATGGAGGCTGGTTAGCCTTATCACATATGTGGAGGCCACAATGTGACATAGCAGATGCAAGCATTGCCTCTTTGTTGTCTTGGGGGAGCAGTGTAGTTATGAAATGACTGTAAACACTGATTGAAACCTGAAGTGTGGGAGGGAAGCTCTGGCCCATGATGAGTCCAAGTTTGCCCCTATGAACTCTGTTTTCTGGATCAATTCTAACTTTGACTTTTCCAGATTCAGGATGAGGCCCAGCTTGTCACACACTGGCCATCACCTCAGCCAGGAGGGTTTCTGAACTAAGGTCCCTAGCCTCAGAACCACTTTACGTGGTCTTTTATAGGGACAAGGTGCAACTAAGGCCACATGTGGCATTCCTAGCAAAGGTTGCCTTCCCCTTTCATGTTAAGCAGGGAATATTTCTCCCAGTGTTCTTCCCCAGACTACAAGTGATGGTGAACCAAAGGAGGTGGCGTACCTTAGACATCAGAGAAGGGCCCTTGCCATATACATCACAAGGATGAGGCCATTCCAGAAGTTGAGACAGCTCTTCATTGCTGTTGTAGAATGCTTAAGAGGTCAGGTGGTCACATTGCAGCGCAGCTCATCACAGATTATGAGCTGCATCAAGGCCTGCTATAATCGTGTCAATGCCATTACCAATCTCAGTCAGGGCACACTCAACTAGAGCTCAAGCTTTGTCAGGTGCCTCCTAGCTCAGGTGCCAGTTCAGGAGATCTGTAGTGGCAAATTGGTTATCCATGCACACATTCACATCACACTATGCCATTGTTCAACAGACAAGGGATGACACAGCCTTTGGCAGAGCTGTATAGCATGTGGGGAGACTGTAACTCTGCTCATCATCCGATATAAGGCTTGTTATTCACCTATGTCAGAATGGATGTGAAGAACACTCGAATTAAAATGGAGGATTACTTACCTGTAAGTGCTTTTTTTTTGAGATGGGCTGCTCAGATATGTTCCATAACCTCCCTGTGTGCCTGCTTTTCAGAGTTGGTGGAAAGAAGTGACAGAAGGGGGGGGGGCAATGTCAGCACCACCTATTATACTGCAACCTAAGTGAAGGACTCAAGAGAGCATTGGCTGCTTACCCTACGGGGACAGGTAAGGGCAAAAAGCTTTGTGAATGACTATGCACTGTGCCATGTACACACCTACATCAGAATGGATGTGAGTAGCCCGTCTCAAAGAAGGACAATTACAGGTAAGTAATACTCCGTTTCCCCAAATCATTCATGTAAAAAACCAGCCAAACAAGCAATCATTCAAAAACGTTGAAATAAAACATTTCAATTTTTTTGGTTTCAAACAATTTTGTTTTCTAATTGCCTTTATTTTAAAAATAGAAAATAGTTTAAAGTGGTCAAAACTAAGCATTCCATTTTGGTGGAAACAATTTATTCAGCCTGGAATGTTGTGGATTTTTTTCCCCCAACTTTTTTGATTTGTGAGAAATTCAGAAAAATATTTTTGGGATGACCCTGAATGAATTTCCACCCACATCCATACCACAAAATTACCAGTGAAACAAAACAAAACAAAACAAAAAAAATCCATTATTCACATGACTCTTTTAAGGAATTTCAAAAATCTTAACTCTGCCCTTTACATATAGCATACTTTTCATAAAAGATAGACATCTGTCTCTAAAAAATATCACAGCTAACTGACATCTTAGTAGTTTGGCCATGACCGTTGGGGCTAGGAATGCTTTCTCAACTCTCTGTAATTTAGTAACTTATACTTTGGACTTTAAGAAGTCCACTTTTTGCCACTGCACAGCTATAGTTTATGGAGTTGGAAGTAGATGTCTATTTTGGAACGGTTGAGATGTTTTAAAAAGGTCTGCACCATTTGTATCATAAAGGATTGTTGTCGGTGGTGTCATCATGGCACATAAAGGCCCCAATCAGGGCCCCATTGTGTTAAGCACTGCACACATGTATAAAGACAGTTCCTGCCCAGCCTATTGAGTATACCCACCTATCATACTCAGAAACTTCTACATATAAAGTGTTAATTGCGTATCTGTTTAGCAATAATAACTCAGACACAACTAATTCCCACGTACCTTGGCATAGCTTTCTTAAAAGTATATCTCGCTATTAGGCATGTGGGTTACAGCTGTATCTGTTTTTAGAGGAGAGGATCACTCAAACTTTGCTCCTTCACAGAGATTTTTCTTGTACCTACCCAGCTGGTCTCTTCATAGCCTTTCCTCTGGGTCTTGCATAGTAAGGAGGGTCCCATGCACCACAGCTAAATTGTACACTTACAGACTTTATGTCCAAATTTACAATTGTTTTAATCCTGTATGTTGAATAATTAATCCCAGCTCCCCCCCCCCCCAATGAGACATTTTATCAGCATCTAACCAAATAGCTGCAGCAGGATCCCCTTTATTTTATGAAGTGGTCACCAGCGATAAGTCATCTGCTGTCAGTGGGTGCCATATAATGGTGTCTCAGCAAGCCTAGTTATATCCTAGCAAAATTATCTGGAAATAATAATGATATTTCTAACACCTCTGTGAGGGGATTATTGGAAAATGTTTATTTGTATAATGGTGACTTTAATAGCCACTAAGGTATATATGTACTGCCCTCTAGTATCTGATGGGGAGGTGGGGCCCCAAAATAAATATAATCTATATTCCCAGCACTTCTGTGTATAATATAGCTTTATTATAGCAACCGCTAAGGATGGTTGACAGTTATGGCAAAAGCGGGGGGAAGGATTTGCATTTTTTCTCTGGCAAACTATCAAAGTCATACATTTGCATAGGAAAATGGAAAACTTATGGCTATGCGTTTTACTTTGCTCAAAAAAAAAGCCTTCACTTATGATGTTTACTGAAAAAGGATTGAATGGGGCAGTCAGGTATAGATTTTAGCTTTCTTTTGTTTTTAAAAACTTGTACATAATGTGTACATAAAAATTCTATGTAATTGATTTTTTCCCCTGGTTTCCCATTCCTCATGAATGACTTGTGTTCCTAGGTTGCTGGGTCTTCAGAACAGGAACTGTCTTCCTGGGCATTTGCGTAACACACAGTAACTACTCATGTCTGCAGTGTTGAAGCTGTGTTGGTTTCAAAATAATAGAGACAAGGTGGGTGAGATAATATGGTTCTTCTTCAAGTGCTGCTCGAATGCATTCAGTAATAGGTGTCTCCATGCTGGAGCGCCAGATTGGTCAGAAAATTTTTGTCCTAGCCTGTCAGGAGAGGGCAGGCATCTACTGCCCCCCATGCCACCCAGTGGCTATATGGCCGCCTCCTGACCCCTCCCCAGTTTCATTTCTTCTGCCTTGCTCATTGGATCTGGAATGTCTGCTCCTTGCGAACGCAAGCAGCCTGTCCACCTTCTATGAGCTTTTTTCCCGACTGGAAGCACCTTTTCATGGACATAGTTCCACCACAGGGATCCTCCACTTTCAGGCCAGAACATCAGGATTCGTCCATCACCATACCAGGGTTTAAGCCCTGCTCCGAGTGCAGCAAGGCCTTCCCACGGGACGACCCCCATGGGAAGTGCCTCCACTGCCTAGGCGAAGGCCACCTGGTGTCCGCTTGTTCCCTATGTATGTCCTTTAAACCTTGGACAATCAAGGAGAGGGAACAAAGGCGCTGTGCCTTAGCCTCTGAACAGGCGGGTTCCTGCCTGGCACCGAGACCTGGCTCAGCACCGGAGCCAGCCCAGCATTGCGCTGTCGGTGGCTGCAGGAGGATGAGTTTGGTACCAACTCCAGCACCGTGGCACTGATGCAGCACATCGGCTCCTCTGCACTGCTCGAGGTTGCCTCCAGCGCCACAGTCCCAGCACAGCCCAGTACCACCAGCACTGATCACAGTCACCTCCGGTACCACAAGATCGTCACATCCCGGTACCAACGGTACAGGTCCCGTCTCATCAGGGTAGCCCTGTCTCCCCTGTTAAGGGTTCATTGCAGGCTCGTTCGGGGTCGCTCCCAATACTGACGACCCCAGAGGCAGTGGAGGCCACTCAGGCACTCCTCCTGCTACCCACACCACCTTTCCCCGACACCAGTTAGGAGGGGCAAGCTGGCCTTCATATCCAAGGTCTAGGTATGTCACAGGCGACACCATTCTCCCTCCCCTCGAGCTCCACCACATACTACTCCACTGGGCCCCGGTACTGTAGAGCCATCCCTGTGGCAACATATGACCTTGCTGTTGCCAGTACCGCCTCAAGAATCGGGGGATACTTCCTCCTGTTCAAGCCCTGGGGAAGGTCCATCAAAGGGCTCTAAGTGACCTTGGCGCCATGCCTTGGCGCTGTCACCTTTCCACTTCTGCCCCCAGGAATGGTCCCCTCACGAGACTCCTTCCCCCTTAACTCTGCAAAGGGCACTCAGTACCTCTTTGTCCCCGGTAATGGACTCATACACAGGCAAGCTATCAGTGCACTTCGATCTTTTGTGCCATGCCACAGCCCATTTGGGGATAGAGGTTCAATCCTCCGAACCTCCCTCGGATACCCTGTTCTGGCCAATCTTCTCTTCAGTGGAGCCACTTACAGTCCCCCTACACCCAAGTGTTTGGGACCTTACCTTCTCCCAATGGCAGAACCCAGGTTCCATCGCCCCGGTGTCAGATACGGCGGGTCTTAAATATAGAGTTCCCGAATCAGAGTTCCCCCCTCTCGCCGACCACCCACTCCCTCCTAGGGACGTGGTACAGATGGCACTGGGCCCAGCTGAACCTTCTAGCAACCTCCTTCCTGCTTTGAGAGAAGCTAGGGAATTGGATCTCCTGGGGGGTAGGGTCTACTCCTCTTCAGCCTTCCAACTGCGGGTCCCAAACAATCAGGCCCTGACTGGCAGATACATGCTGGATGTGTGGGAATCAGTTGCAAAATTTAGACATTTGCTCCCACCAGAGGGCAAGGAGGAGTATGGTGCATTCCTGGAAGAGGGAAGACTAATCTCCTAGGACCCTCTCCTCTCAGCCTGGGATGTGGTAGATACAGCAGCCCGCACCATGGCCTTGGCTGTAACAATCCGCCGAGCAGCTTGGCTTAGGAAGCCAGGCTAACCCCCGCTGCAGAGCAGGTGGCACTCAATCTGCCCTTTGAGGTGTGACGCCTTGTTCCCCCCCCCCCCGAGAGCTTGACCATAGTGAGTACCACATGGGACCCTAGGGGAAAGGTTAAATATCTTGGTCCCCTCCCTTCGGGGCTCTTCCCTTGCCCTACATAAGCTATATGGGGTTGAAATCACTCCTCCCACCCTCCTCCCGGAAAACATGGGCAGGGACTCAGTCCCTTCCCACCGCCCTCTCAGTTCAAATTCTGGGGGCTTCTCGGAGGGAATTTTTCTTCCTCCTCTTCCTTGCAAGGAAGGGGAGCCTATCCCTATTAATCTGTAACTGCCTACTATGGTCCTCATAACATCTGGGACATAACCATGGCTTCGATCTGCCATCAGAGAACATAGATAACACCCCCTTCCCTCTCTCCCTTCAGTGAGAGAATGGGGAACCCCTTGGGGCCGGCATAACCCCCCAACCCCCACATCGACATCATGGACAGGGGTGAGTCAGTCCTTGGCCTCGCTCCTCTGATCTTATGGAAGACACAGTCACATAACCAAAGCCCCTCTCAGTCATCAAGGGTCCACCCTAAACTGCGGCCATTGCCACAGACAATTCTAAGTTCATTGCTACCCTTGGGGCTGTTATTGGAGAAGAAAAGGGATAAAGAATACAGGAAGGGAACAAGAAAGTCCCCCCCTCCACCCTTCAGGTTCTATCTCGACCGATGATTCCTTCCGCTCTCATAGGCGCTAAGGGAGGCCTTCGCTAAGCCAAAGGACGCATCACCTAGTAGCCCTAGCCACAACTACAGACACTCCTGGTATGAGGGGATGCACATGCCCGACAGGATGCTCATGAAACCCTTCGCCTGCCCGCTGCCTGCCCCACATCAGGTAGGATCTGCTTCCGCACCCAAAATGGGGAGGGACGCCTTGGGCATTTCCTCACCCCAACAGAACCAGTTGGTGTGCACATTTAAGTCAGTTACAGTAGGCCTTCTGCCACCTCTACGGTATTGTAAGCCCTTCTTTACCCCACCTGTTAGGTGGAAATATGATACTTGGTACACTCTTCTGCATGCAGCTCTATACCTTGGGGGGAGACCAAGGCAGAACTGCTTACGAATCTCTACCTTGCTCCTTGGTCCCTTCCCCCTCAGGAAGGAAAACAACCGGGGGTGAACAGTCGCTTTTCCTGCTTCTCCAGGACGACCTCATATCTAGCCAGAATATCCCTATCGGGGGGTCCCTATTTAGGCCCCACCCTCCCAGGAAGGTGGTGGTGATATCCCCCCCACCTCCCCTCTCTATCCACTCCTGAAGTGACAGCTTCTATATGCCCAACCTGGAATCAACCAAGTCAGTGGGACCCATGGGGGAAGAGGCAACGCCTTTCCCCAATCACTTGGACAGAGGTGAAAGGAAATTCACCCTAGGCCTTCCAACTGTCTTTAGCCAAGCCCATTGTGCTAACGCATTGACTAACTTCCAGCACACTGTTGGGCTCCTCGCATGGCCGTCACCCAACCGGGGTATACATAAATGGCTCACCCTTGGGTGACCTTGGAACCATGATTATCCAGGTCTGGCCCTGGGACACTATCACCTGAGCGTCCGGTGGATATATCTCGCTTCCCTTAATGGGAACTGAAGGCCAAAAACAGTTGGGTAGTCTTTGCACGATACCTTCGCCGTAGGCAACCGCTGAGGGCTGTTGGTTTTCCCCGCTCACTTGATGGAGCTCAAGTCAACCAAAAACCCAATTTCTGATCTTCGCAGAAATTCAGAAATTTGTTTTTCCCCCATAGTGGAGTCCTATCCTAGATAAGATTGGACAATAGGGATAAACCGTCTTGTCGGAATTTTTCAAAATCCAAGGTACTCTTGCAGAACCACAGTCTGCATCCAGCAAGTACCATATCCTTCCCAGGTGGTCTTTGGAGAGGACCATCCACTCCTCTCATAACCTACCGTATATAATTGGGTATAAGCCGATCTGGGCACAAGCCGACCCCTCCCCCAATTCTGAGCCCAAAAGAGAAGCTAAAATTGGTGACCCAGGTATAAGCCACGGTCCTCTTTTGGCCTTGGCCCCTAACCCCCCCCCCACTGCTGCTGGCTTCCTCTGGAGTTTCTGACAGCTTCCCTACCCCAAAATCTCTGCTGCTGCTTTTCCCTTGCGCCCTCGCTGTCCATTCCTCACTCCTGCTCTCCTGCTCTGCCCTTTCCTCACTGCTACACCCCAGCTCACTTCCCAATTTCCTGCTGCTGCCCCCTGCGTTGCCCTTTCCTCACTGTTGTCCCCCTGCTCCCACCTGCTCTGCCCTTTCCTCACTGCTGTCACACCTGCTGCCCCCTGCTCTACCCTTTCCTCATTGCTACCCCCCCTGCTCACTTCAGGTTCCTGCTGTTGCCCCCTGCTCCGACCTTCCCTCACTGCTGCCCCCTGCTCTGCCCCTTTCTCACTGCTGCTCTCTGCTCCTCCTACTGCCCCCTCCTCACTGCCACCCCCTACTCCGCCCTTCCCTCACTGCTACCTGCCGCCCCCTCTGCTCTGCCTCTTCCCCACTGCTGCCCCCCCTGCTGCCCTCCTCCTCTGCCCCTTCCCCACTGCTGCCCCCCTGCTCCTCCTGCTGCCCCACTGCTCTGCCCTTTCCTCAGTGCTGCCCCCTGGCTCTTCACTGCTGCCCCCCCTACTCCCTTCTCAGTTCGGTGCTGTTGCTCCCCTGTTCCCCAACACCCTTTCCCTGTCACCCCCAACCCTTGCTGCCACTCTTCCCAGCCTGCCAGGCACCCCCCAATTCCCAGTCCCTCTCGCTGCTTCCCTGGGCTCCCCAAAAACCCTGGGTCCTCCTGCCACTTTCCTGGACTCCCCGACCCCCTCCCTCAATGCCTGAGCCCTGCCACCCCTTCCGTGGTCTCCCTGAACACCCTCCAAACCCTCCCAGCCATCCCATCACTTTCCCCAACTCCCCGACCCCCTCCCCAACCCCCGGTCCTGGCCACTGCTTCCCTGGCCTCCCTGAATCCCCCCCTCAATGTCCAGGCCAACCCCCTCCCCCAGACCCCCTTACATGGCCTCTCCAGACGCCGGGGTCCCCCCCTCACTCCAGCCCCAGCCCCAGCCCTGGCCGACTGCCCAAGATGGCCGCCCGGCAACACTGGGGTTCCGACCTGCCACATGGTCTGGGAAACTGCTGGCTGGGGCTGTCTACCATAGTCTCTTGAGTATAAGCCGAGAGCCTGTTTGGAAGCCAATTTTCAGGCACAAAATTTTCAGCTTATACGCAATGATATACGGTATATCATTTGGAAGGGTAGTTTCTCTCCTAACAAGTCCCTTAACTTCAACGCACACATAGGTGCAGCATAGTTAGGGGGTGGGTATCACTCCTGGTGGTGCCTTCGGGTGCACAAGGTCTTTTAAATCACTGCAATTCTAACCCACATAGGCCTTCTGGTCATCACAGCTTAGTGTCCAATCGGTGGGCATTGCATTTCTGTTACCCTCACCCCCCCGTTCTCTAGGCAGTCTTCCCAGTAGTGGAATCCTGAGGTAGAACATAAAGGGACAAGAGGAGGGTCCACTTAAGTGAGTCTTCATAGGAATGCCAGGGTCAAAAGCACATCCTAACGCCCACCATGGCGCCTCGCAGGCGCCTGGTGGGTCTGAAATGTTCATTCCAAGTGATAGAAATCTTCTGGGTCTTTACACTGTAACACTGCTGGAGGCCTGTGCCACACCCTCCTGGCCCAGGGACATCTTGACCGATATGCCATGTGGCGCTGATTGCACTACCCCTGGCCTTTTTCATTTCTCATTAACCAGTGCGAAGTATCTCCCCTTAGATCCTGCTCACCTGAACTCAGTAGTCCTTGTTCCCTTGCGTGTTGCCAGGTGTTCCAAATTCACACACCCTGTTGGGCACGTGTCTTTGGGTCTTTACGTGGCCGGTCGGAGGGATATCGTTTATGCCTTCTATTCTTATCTGTGTAGGCCTCAGCCATCATGGCCAGCCTGGTAACCCTAAGGCTTCTAGAGTCCTTTTGTAAGGTTTACCTGAAGTGTTCTGTGGCCAGGAATTAACCCTTTGGCCCTCATACCTTGAGCTATACCCCACAGGTAGAGCAAACAAACGCATCTTACTCCATGTTAGTCGTGTTGTATTGATTCAAACTCTGGGTTAAGGTGACTTTAGTCCATCCAGCCCACACACGCTTTGCCTTGGCTGGATTGGACCTCCCCCGCTTTGGGTTGGCCCCTCAGTTGTAGGTTTCCCATTGCCAGGCCATGAGCCCTAGTTGGTCTCCTGGCTCCTATGAGAACCTTGTTCACTGGGCTGTTTCCCATCTGGGGTGGTTTGCTGTGCTGAAGGCAGAAGAGCCAACTCAACCCACCATCCATCAACATGGGTAGTAGTCACCTATTACTGAATGCATCCAAGCAGCCCTCGAAGAAGAACGGTGGGTTACTCACCAGTGACCATCCTTCTTCAAGATGGGCTGCTCGGATCCATTCAGGTCCCTCCCCTCCATCCCTGCATCTGGCGTTGGCGACTCCTAGGAACTGGGGAGGGGTCAGGAGGTGGCCATATATATAGCCACTGGGTGGTGTGGGGGGCAGTGGCCGCCTGCCCTCTCCTGACAGGCTAGGACTAAAGTTTTCCGACCAGTCCGCGCTCCAGCATGGAGACACCTATTACTGAATGGATCCGAGCAGCCCATCTCAAAGAAGGATGGTTACTGGTGAGTAACCCACTGTTTTTATTGGACCACCTGCTGTTGGTGAAAGAGACAAGCTTGGAAGCTATAGAGACCTGAGGAAGAATAACCATTCATGCAAGTAGCTTTTGTAACAGATTACAAAGGCCATAATATGCTAAACAAAAACACTGAAAGTTATCTTTGTCATGAGACATGGCTGTGACAAGTAAGTAGCTTTAGAAATCACTGTCTGAGGTTTATTATGGGTATACCTTTTTTTTTAAATAGAAATGAAGAACTTTTCTGAATACAAAATGCATTTTCCCTTCCATATCATATGCCACAGGTAAAATTTGAAAAAATTGGTTCCCAACACATTCAAGTATTCTTTGCTTTCCAAACAGATTTTTGGACTCTGGAATCTGTCACTCAGATGACCATGTTACAAGTGGGTTATTCATCGTGCCTTTTCCAGTCATTCTTGGCCATGAAGCAGCTGGTATGGTAGAGAGTGTTGGTGAAGGAGTGACTTCTGTGAAACCAGGTATGAGAAAGAAAGCATCATGCAAAAACCAATGAGAAGTAGTTCTCACATAGCATGCACACACTTGCTCCAATATCATAGACACTAATGTGTTTTCCTCATTAAAGATGAAGCAAGTAATCTGAAATTTCAGCTTTCACAGGCAGAGCCGTAATGTGGCAATCCACCACCAGAGGCACGTTCTAATCAGAACGTTCCCCTTGCCATTAGTGGCGCTTGCGGCTGGTGCTGCAAAACACGCCTTTTAAATAAGCGGCTCTATTGAGCCACTCTGGTGCGCCTGGGGCAAAGCCTGATTGGCCCTGCCATAGTTACGGCCCTCTTCGCAGGACTTTGTCAAGGATATTTTGGAGGCAAAATATGTTGTAAATTTCTGTGTATGGGAAAAACAACAAGTGTCCTGTGGCACCTTAGGCTATGTCTACACTAGCCAATTAGGCTGCGTCTACACTAGGCTTTGCCTAGCACAAACTCAGTAATTTCTTAGTTCAGACTAAGCAAAGCTTAGTCTGAACTAATAAGTTCGACTGCTTCGTCTAGACTAAGTGCTTAGTTTGAACTTTAAGTTCAAACTAGCGCAATGTAGACCTGGACTAATAGTTTCGTTTGAACTAAGAAAGTTCAAACTAAGCTATTCGTTCGAACTAGTCACACTGACTAGTTCATAAGTTAGTTCAAACTAGCTACAGCTTTTAAGTTTGAACTAGCCACGCTGACTAGTTTGAACTAACCTGCAGTTAGTTCGAACTATCTGGCAACTCCTCAGTTTGTACTAAGGAAGTCTGAACTAAGCTTTGCGATGTAGACATAGCCTTGAAGAGTAACAGATTTCTTCAGGCTTAAACTTTCATGGGCTCCAACCCACTTACTCAGATGCCTCTTATATAATAAGTCTTTCTTGCTATGCTCCCAAGTGATCTTACTTTTTCAAAAGATTTTGAATGTTCACTTCTAATTTTGTCTGAGGCATCCAAACTCTTCATGTGACTCTGAAATGTTCCACCTCCCCCAAGGCTTCAAATGAAGTGCTTACTCAAATTTAACTCAAAGGCAACCAAATGTTAGCTAAAAGAACAAGGAGTCATGTGGCACTTTAAGACTAACAGATTTATTTTTCGCATGAGCTTTCGTGGGAGAAAAATCCCACTTCGTCAGATGCTTCGAAGATGGGTGAACTTACAGAATGGAATGAAAATAAATGCAAGGGGGTGTAAAACATAGGATCAGGTCATACAGTAACAGCAAATCAGAGCAGTTGTTAGGTTCAAACCATGGGAAGCCTGAAGTCAAATAACCTTTTGTAATGGGAAAAGAATGCATAGTCTTGATTCAGTCCTGCTTTCACAGAATTTAGCTCGCAAATTAATTCAAGTTCAGCTGTTTCTCTTTAAAGTCTTGTTGTCCCAGCCACATCTCTGACGATGGTCATTAACAAATCATTTATCACGTGATTAGAAAGATGGAAGTGCTCAGCAACCGGTTTCTTTGTTTTGTGATTTCTGATATCAGCTCTATGTTCATTTATTCTTTTGTGCAGGCATAGTCCTGTTTGTCCAATGTATAAGGTGTTCGGGCATTTCTGGCACATGATGGCATAGATCACATTAGTAGATGAGCAGGTAAATGAGCCTTTGATGGAGTAGCAGGCTTGATTAGGATCTATGATGGTATCTATTGTGCAGATATGTGGGCAGACTTGGCAGCGCGGTTTGTTGCAGAGGTGCGTGCCTGCTTAAATGTTTCTGTTGTTAGATCTGTAGTTGCTAGTGAGTATCTGTTTAAGATTGGGTGGCTGTCTGTAGGTAAGGAGAAGTCTGTCTCCCAAGGCTTGAGAGAGTGAGGGATCATCTTTTAGAATAGGCTGTAGGTCCTTAATGATCTGTTGCAGAGGTCTGACTTGGGGGTTGTATGTGGTGACTAGTGGTGTTCTGTTGCATTCTTTCTTGGGCCTCTCCTGTAGTAGATGACTTCAGGGAACCCATCTAGCTCTGTCAATTTTTCTTACTTCCCCAGGTGGGTACTATAGTTTCAAGAATGCTTGATAGAGATCCTCAAGATGTCTGTCTCTATCTGAGGGATCAGAGCAGATGTGGTTATATTTTAGGGCTTGGCTGTAGACAATGCATCGTGTGGTGTGTTTAGGATGGAAGCTCGAGGGATGCAGGTAACTATACCGATCAGTAGGTTTTCGGTACAGGGTGGTGGTGATATGTCTATCCCTGCTCCGTACTGTAGTGTCGAGAAAGTGGATCTCCTGTGTGGAGTGTTCCAGGCTCAATTTGATGGTGGAGTGGAAATTGTTGAAATCTCTGTGAAAATCTTGAAGAGCATCCCTGCCATGTGTCCAGATGATGAAGATGTCATCAATGTAGTGTAGGTAAAGAAAGGGTGTTTTGGGATGAGACTTGAGGAAAAGTTGTTCTAAGTCGCCCATAAAGATGCTGGCATATTGTGGGACCATGCTGGTGCCCATAGCAGTGCCACTGATTTGGAGATATAAATTATCCTCAAATCTGAAGTGGTTGTGGGTGAGCACAAAGTCACAAAGTTCAGTCACAAGCTGTGCCGTGGCATCATCTGGGATGGTTCTTCTAATAGCTAGTAATCCATCCTTGTGTGGGATGTTGGTGTAAAGAGCTTCTACATCCACAGTGGCCAGAATGGTGTTTTCTGGAAGCTCTCCAATGGACTGTATTTTCCTCAGGAAGTCTGTGGTGTCTTGAAGATAGCTAGGGACGTTGATAACATAGGGTCTGAGGTGGGAGTCCACATAGCCAGATAGGCTGGCAGTAAGAGTGTCAATGCCTGAGATGATGGGTCATCCAGGGTTTCCTTTTTTAAGGATTTTAGGTATTAGATAGAATATCCCTGGCCGTGGTTCTGGTGGTGTTTCTGTCTTTATATGTTCCTGTGCTGTCTTCAGGAGTTTCTTAAGTAGGCGTCGTAATTCCTTTTGGTATTCCTCAGTGGGGTCAGAGGAAAGTGGTCTGTAGAATGTTGTGTTGGAGAGTTGTTTATAAGCCTCCTGGTCATAATCCAATTTATTCATGATGACAACTGCACCTCCTTTGTCAGCCTCCTTAATGATAATGTCAGAGTTGTTTCTGAGGCTGTGGATGGCATTGTGTTCTGCATGGCTGAGGTTATGATGTAAAGGATGTTGTTTGTCCACGATTTCAGCCTTGGCATGGTGGCGGAAACAATCAGTGTAGAAGTCTAGTCTCTTGTTTTGACCCTCTGGAGGAGTCCACAAAGAATATTTCTTCTTGTAGTGTTTGGAGGAAGGTATCTGTGTGTCAGTGCGTTGATCTGTGGTGTTGTGGAAATATCCTTTGAGTCTTAGACAGTGAAAGTAGGCCTCTAGCTTACTGCAGAATTTTATCTTATGTGTGGCAGTTGTGGGGCAGAAGGAAAGTCCCCGAGATAGTACAGATTTGTCTGCTGGAGTAAGTGTGTAGCTTGAGAGATTAACAATGTTGCTGGCTGGGTTGAAGGTGTTACTCTTGTTTTCTGTAGTGGTGTATAGTAGTTTAGACAGTTTGGTATCTTTTTTCTTCTGTAGGAAAGCAAAGTGTGTGTCATAGATGGATTTTCTCTTTGTTGTGAAGTCCAGCCATGTAGAAGAATGCATTGTAGGTTGGTTTTCTATGAGGGAATCTAGTTTTGAGAGTTCATTTTTAATTTTCCTCTGTTTGCTGTACAGGATGCTGATCAGGTGGCTTCTGAGTTTCTGTGAGAGTGTATGGCATAATCTCTCACTGTAGTCTGTGTAATATGTTGATTGTAAAGGATTTTTTACCTTTGAGCTCAGATCCTCATTAGGGTTACAGTTCAGCAAGGAATTTAAACATATGCCTAGCTTCATGCACATAAACAGTACCATTTACTTCAGCGGGACAACTTTGTTACGCATGTGCTTATAGACCATGCTAAACTTGGCCCACATCATCAGACGTTGAAGGTACTGAAGTTCTCACCTTACTTCACGCTTAGCATTTGCGTGAGACTACCACACAAAGCAGCTTAATCCATCTATTCAGTTCATCTCTTCCATGAAAAGATTTTGTTCCTGGGCCCATTCTCTCAGAGAGCAGTGTTTACTGTACCTTTCATAATATTTTCTGATAAATATAAAACCCCAGGAGGTTCTCATCTTCCTCTGCACGCTACAAAATGGACACCAATTCCTGTACTCTTTAGCTAGTAAATATGAACTGTGAGTAGGGATTAGCAGAGTGTTTTAAGATAAAATGTGAAATGAACCAAATCTGTGTCCAAGTCTTGAACTGAACCCAAACCATTTTTTAAGGATTAAAATATTTAGTTACCTACTCATCTCTCCCCATTTCTGTGCTTCCTGGCTATATTTGCAATATAAAAGCTTCAATAATGCAAATGTAACTATTCTTTGCTTACTGGAATTTGAAAGGACTGGAAATCTTCCAAGAGAGCTTATTCCTATAGAATTTCCAGATCTAATTGCTTTGGACAAGCTTCAGATAAGTACACACAATTTTGGACAAGTTCTGACCATGGACCCATCAGGTCTCCATTGGGCACACTTATCAGCTCCAACTTGAACGCTCAAGGGAGATGGTCCATTGAGGAACTCCCCTTACACATATGTCAAAGAGCTAAGAGTAGTCTGCCTAGCCTGCCTGCAAGGTCTTATTCGACTTGGTCAGAGGCAGCCCCATACGGGTTCTCATGGGTAATAATGGTGATGTTTTACATCAGCTGAGGTGGTGGGGGCACTCTTAAGCCTTCTGCAAGAAGACAGTCCACCTCTGGGTTCTGGCCATCAAGCACAACTTCCATCTGGTCACCTCATACCAATTAGGGATGAGGAACCACCAGGTGGACAAGCACAGCAGACTGTTTCTGCCTCAACACAAGTGGTCTCTCCACTCAGTGGTAATGACCCCACCCCAACTGAGATCTGATGCATTTGTGATCAGAGTCACCAAGCAGTTCTGGCCTTAGAAGGGGACCCCTTCAGAGTAAATCTCCCATTCTGCCATACCCTGATTCATGCGAGTTCCTTCTTTGGTATAACAAACAAGGAGTCCTGTGGCACTTAAAAGACGAACAAATTTATTTATTGCATGAGCTTTTGTGGGAGAAAATCCCACTTCTTCAGAAACTTTGAAGACGGGGGAACTTACAGAGTGGGAGAAAATAAATGCAGAGAAGTGTAAGTAATGTGAACAGATCACACTGTAACAGCAGATCAAAACAGCTGTAAAGATTCAAACACTGAGTAACAGCATACAGAGGAAGATGAGGTCTAATCACCTGTTGTAATGAGAGAAAACCCTCCTTGGTATAAAACTCCTTGGTATGGTGACCACCCACTCTAGTGGGTGATAGTGGGGGTGATATGCCCCCACTAGCAAGGACTGTAGGGGCCTCATATGGAGGCTGGTTAGCCTTATCACCATGGCCGGATCTAGTATGAGGCAAGAGACAGATGTGGCTTCGGGTGACAGTTCTTAGGGGCGCCTAGCCCCCCCTGAAGATCAGGCTGGCTCCTGCCTCTTTAAATCTTTCCTAGCAGTTCAGACACTGTTAGTCAACCTGCAGCTTATGTAATGTAGGCAGAGGGCACTTCAAATCCCCCTGCAGGCAAACACTGCAAGTTTAATGAAATGCATATTTTCACAGTGGCTCACAGTCCAGGAGTTAATAAAAATAGGTAAGCGGGAGGGAGGGGGAGATGGACACTAGCCACCAAAGCTGTAGTCCCAGCTGAGAATTGCAGGAAGTTCAAACACTCCCTACCCCACCCCCTCAAACTCAAACAGCCTGGCTGGGGCTCCCTCCTCTTTTTTATCTTCCCCTCCACCCATCCCAAGCAGCTGTTTCTTGGGGGACCAGGAGCCCAAGCAGCTGTGTTTCCTGGGGGACCAGGAGGCACCAAGGTGAGAGCCGCCTTTTTCTTGAAGTGGCACGCAGGACAGTCAGTTCAGTGGGGTTCTTTGGATTGTTGTTTCAGGGCCAGGTCAGCAGGGAAAGAAGGAGAACAGGAAAAGCAAGGGGCACAGGCTTTTTAGGAGTTTGTTTCCCCCATCTTCAGAGCATCTGACAAAGTGGGATTTTCTCCCAGAAAAGCTCATATAGTTCCCCTGATGGCTGTTGGGGGGGGGGGGGAGAATACCAGGGCTTGCTTACAGTAATATGATCTGATGTAAAACCAATGACATGTCTCTAGTTCCAAAAAAAAAAAAAAAAAAAAAAAAGTTAAACAGAAAGACAGCATTTCCTAGAGCACTTGGCTTGGCACTTGGGAGACCAAAGATCTCTTTCTGGCTCTGCCCTGAGCTGTTTGGGAAAGTCACTTTTCCTTCCTGGGACTCAGTTTCCACACCTGCAAAATAAAAATGGTGATGAGGCTTACCTCCCTTTGAAAAGTGCTTTGAGATCTACAGCTGAAAACTGCTAAATAGACACTGAAATAATCCCTCACTCCTGTTAGATTTAGCCCTTATAACATTCTTCATCTCAATGCATTTTGCAAAAGCAGGCTGAGGAGGGCTCCCCCAGTATACCCCAGATAGTGTGGCTGGGGTCTCTCCCCTCTTCTCCCTCTCCCCCAAGCCCAGGTGGCATTGCAATAGGGGGGCCTGAGGGTGGCTGTACCACTCCCCTGCTATACTAGCAGCAGGATCTCCTCAGGGGACAAGGCAATAGGCCACAGTTATTTGTAAATGTAAAATGAATCCTACCAAATCTGACACACACAACTGTATAAGGTTAGTCTAGTTCAGTAAAAAACAGGTTAGTCTAGTTCAATAAAAAAACAAACAAGGACTGTGTTCACACACAGGGGGTTATTTTGCTATAAGTTGTTTTGACACAACTTATATCAAAATAACGCCTTATTTTGAAATAACTTATTCCAAATTAACAAAAAGTTATTTCAAAATAAGGAAAAAAGCCAGAAACGAAATAGCAAGTTCACAGTGTGAACATGCTATTTCCTTTCCGAAACAACATGTTCACACAGCATTGTTTCAAAACAATCGTTTCGAAACAACATTGTTTTGCCCCAAAATGGGGTTTAAGTAGTTTCAAAACAACACCATTGTTTTGAAACAACGGGAACCCATTGTTTCAAAACAATGGTGTGTCGTGTGAACATGGCTTTTCTTATTTTGAAACAACCTTGTTGTTTCGAAATAAGAATGCTGTGTGAACACAGCCAAGGAGTCCTGTGGCATTTTTAAAGGCTAACACATTTATTTATCACATGAAGTTTTGCAGGAGAAAAATCCCACTTTGTCAGAGGCTTTGAAGAGATGAGGGAACTTACATAACAGGCTGAAAATAAAAGCAGGGGAGTGTAAGCCATGGTATACTGTAACCTGACTTGATCTCATGATTATTATTATTTTATGATTTTTTATTATACAGAGGTGTAATACTTTTGTTGCCTTTCTTTGAGCATCTTTCAATTTTATTGTCTTTCCAATATCAAGAGATGATCTCTCACCAGGGCATTTTTAAGACAATCTGTTACCTTCTCGCTTTTGTTGTGGTGTGGGCAGTTCTGTGTGCTGTGACAATACAATAGGTCTCTTTTCTCCTTCTCTTCAGCAACATTCATTCTCTTTCGAGTGCTGCTCACATCATTCAGTTACAGGTGTCTACGTGCCGCAGTGCACAGTAGCTTGGAAAGTCTTTAGCATTAGCCTGTCAGGTCAGGGCACATGGCCAACACACCCTCCATGCCACGACCGTGGCTATATAGGTGACCATGACCCTGACCCTCCCAGTTCCTTTTTCCACCATCAGTGTCGGTTTGGATCAGCGCAAAGTTGCAAAATGTAAGTGCCTGTCTTTCACGTGAAATTCAAGATGCCTGGTTTTCAACCATGCTTGGAATGTTGCAAGGTTTTTCCGATGGACACCCCGCACGAGAAATGCCTCTCTTGCTTCGGTGAGTCCCACCTCGTGGTGGAATGCTCCATTTGCCAGTCCTTCAAGTGGAGGACACGCTTAGAAAGGGAGCACCGCCTCCTCTTGATCTCAGGGAGTGGAGCAACCACCCTCGAAACCAGCCAGGCCATGAGTACTCCACTGGATCCCCGGTCGGCTCAGGCTCAAGAACCCCGCCACCGATCATCGGTACCAGGCTTGAAACCTTGACCTGCTACGGTGCCGCTCCAGCACTGAGCTCATTGGTCACCGGGTAGCCCCTCAGCTGTACTGAGACAGGTACCGGCACAGGCACCCCTGATGGCACAACAAGGGCACCATAACCCAGCTCTGGTGCAGAAGAAGAAGAAGACGACCAAGGCGGCACTGTCTCCACTGGTACCACAGGACATGGTACGACCCCTCATGATACAGACATCAAGCACAGTACTGACATCAAACCTGGTACCGTCAGATCCGGTACCGTCAGACCCAGTACTGACAAGCCCGGTACTGCCATCTGACCCGGCACCGACACCAGTACCGGCATCCAGCTCCATGCTAACCTCTGACTCGACACCGATCTGCGACCAGGTGCTGGTGGCCAGCCCAACTCCGGGACCCAGCATGGCACCGCCCTGCTCTCCACCAGTACCACAGTTGGGTACAGAGGGACAGGGAACCTCACTCCATCACTCCTCTGAAGAGCCCTCGGTACGGGGCTCACGGACATCAGGTGGAGTGTTTTCCAGATCATCCTCTGAGGACTGCTCCTCCCCTTTTCAGGAGGAGCGTCTGAGAGAGAGACTGCGCAAAAGCTCCCCATCCCCGAGCTCACTGAGGTCAACAAGACCACGGGTTCATGCAGAGGTGTCCATGCCTCTCAATGCACCTACGCCTCTAGTGAGATCGTCCCATAACGAGTGGACCCTCAATTGGCTGAGCACACCAACCGATGACACCTCATCCCGCTATGCCTGATTACCTCCATCGGAGTCCTCAGACTTCTCCGACGACAAACCTGATCCTGATTCTGCGCAGCACAGTAGATCCTGAGCCCCGTCCTCTTCATCGCCAGATGAGCATCTGAGCGACACGTCCGCTGACTGCGAGGGGGATCCCTGCGTTGAGCAGGAGCTCCTCCGCCGTATGGCGGCGAACCTTAAATTGAAATTAGGAGTAATCCAAGAGGAGGATGACGCCCTCTTCGATGCTTGCCGTAGAACCCTCCAGCAAGGGTGGTAATCCCGTTACACTTGGGAGTATATAGCATCATCCAAGAATGCTGGTGTAACCTGCTAGGGTGGGCTCAAATTCACTCAATTGCCCCTCTCCAGTGCCTCACAGAGAAAACCCCTGATGAAAGCAACTGGAGAGCCAGGATCCAGTTGTTAAAAGGACTCACAGCGAAGACTGCTCAGAGTTTCCATCCCACATTAAACTATCACTCAGCATAAACATACAATGAACTTTATTAACTAACTAAACACACCTTATCCTAAGGAACCATGATACATTTAAACAAAACAGTAAGAAACCCAAGAGTCCCAAAGTTCAGGTGGAGTCACCCTTATCTCAATTGCAGTCTTTTAAGTCCTTGGGGCTTGAATGCAGAACGAAAGCAATCCTCATCCTCTCTAGCTGCAGGAATCTTCAGGCAGATGCCATGCAGTCGTCTCTTCCTCCTGTGCAGCCAGCACCATGCAATCAAGTCACTGACCATCCAGCTCTCAGTTCCACTGCAGACAACTCCCCTGCAAAGCAGTCGAAAGCTGGGAGAAAACATCCTGCAGTCCACTCCTGCTCAGCTCCTTTCACTGAGTCCCTTAGCCAATGTCCTCTGCAGCTCCTCTCCAGGCTTCTCTTCTCAGGCTTCTCCCTGGGCATGTAACTCCAGCAAAACAATAAAACTTGTGGGGCATGCTCAGTGTGCTCCCTCACCCTCTTACCAGAAGTTTCTGGTTTCTGGGCTGCAAAATCTGCCCAGCAACGTAACCCAGTCATAAGGATCCCTAAAAGAGATTGCACCTATTTAGGCACATGGGTTACACTGGCAAACGCCATCCTCAGTCCCGCCAGTATCCAAAGTCACGGATAAGAAATACTACGTCTCTCCTGATGGGTTCTCTTTCCTATTTCGTCACCCCACCCCAGGGTCTTTGGTGGTTGATGCTGTAAACCAAAGGGAGAGACAGGGCCAGCCAAGCTCCATGCCCAAAAACAAAGAGGCGAAGAAGCTTGACCTCCTGGAGAGGAAAGTATACTCCTCTGAGGCCCTCCAGCTGCGCATCTCCAACCATTCAGCCTTAATGACGCGTTACATCTTTAACTTGTGGAAGGCCATGTGAAACTTCCGCACAGCCATCTCTGAGGAGCACCTGAGAGACTTCAAAGGAATGCTATAGGAAGGGGAGAGGGCATCCAGGTATGTTCTGGCTGCAACCTGGGACACAATGGATACAGTGGCCTGCACCATGGCCTCCGCAGTCGTCATGCGTTGGTTGGCCTGGCTCCAAGGCTCAAGCCTATCCACAAAGATGCAGCAAATTATCCAAGACCTCCCCTTTGAAGGCCCTGACCTTTTTATCTCATCCACGGATATGAAGCTCCATGGTATGAAGGACTCTAGGGCTACACTCCGTTCCCTAGGGATACACACCCCACAATCCAGCAGGTGCTTGGTGAGACCATATCAACAGCTTCAACAGCAGTTACAGCAATTAAAGCAACAGATTCAACTGCAGACCTCCTAACACAGGACTCAGGGTGCCTTTGGCACCCGAACACAGGCCTCCTGTACCTGACAGCCTGGATGCTCTCTGGCTCAGCGAGCAAGAGATATGCTGCTCGGACAGGGTTAAAAAGGTCCTGGTTGGTAGCAGAAAACCCTCCACTAAGTCCACATACACGGCCAAATGGAAACGCTTCTCCACTTGATCCCATGACAAAGGCATAAATCCTGTCGCAGCACCAATCCATACAATTCTGGACTGTCTTCTAGACCTTAGAGAAAAAGGCCTGTTGCTGTCCTCACTGAGAGTCCACTTAGTGGCCATCTCAGCCCTTCACAAAAGGGTAGATGGGGCCACAGTCTTTTCATACCCCCTATCTCACAGGTTCCTGAAAGGGGTGGGCTCTTTCCCCACCCTCGTAAGCCCACCCCTGAGTGGGATCTAAACATTGTACTCCGGGCACTAACACAGCCGCCATACGAACCGTTGAATTCAGCCACCCTGCTAGTTTTGGCATGGAAGGTGGCTTTCTTAGTAGCAATCACCTCAGCCAGAAGGGTTTCAGAGTAGCAAGCTCTTTCCTCTGAACCCCGACATATGACGTTCTTCCTGGACAAGGTGGTCCTCCATCACCACCCCTCCTTTCCACTGAAGGTGGCCACCCCCTTCACATGAATCAAGAAACTTGCCTGCTGGTTTTCTATCCCGACCCCCAGGTCACAGAAAACCAGAGATGGTGGCACATCTTAGATGTGAGGAGAGAGCTCCTAACTTAAATCGAGCATACTCGACCCTTCCGTAAGACCTCCCAACTATTTGTGGCGGTCACCAAACGCATGAGAGGCTCTCATTGTCCTCTCAGTGCATCTCCAATTGGATTGTGAACTGCATCAAAGACTGCTATGAAAGGTCAAATATGCCTCTTCCAGAAACTGTGAGAGCCCACTCTACGGCCTTCCTCGCCAAGGTCCCGATCCAAGAGATCTGCAGGGCCGCTACGTGGTTGTCGATACATACCTTCATGATGCACTACATCATTGCCCAACAGGCTAGAGATGATGCCGCTTTGGGCAGAGCTCTACTCAGTGTGGGTAGACTGTAACTCCTCCCACCATCCTCGGGTATGGCTAGCAGTCACCTGTAACTGAATGATGTGAGAAGCGCTCGAAAGAGAACAGTTGGTTACTTACCAGTAACCGTCCTTCTTCGAGATGGGCTGCTCACATACATTCAGTCCCCTCCCACCGTCCCCGCTATGGAGTTGGCAAAGGTATATAGGACTGGGAGGGTCAGGGTCACGGTCACCTATATAGCCACGGTCGCGGCGCGGAGGGGCGTTGGCTGTGTGCCCTGACCTGACAGGCTAATGCTAAAGACTTTCCGAGCTACCATGCGCAGCGGTACGTAGACACCTGTAACTGAATGTATGTGAGCAGCTCATCTTGAAGGGGGACGGTTACTGGTAAGTAACCAACTGTTGTTTGATATTCTACTATTCACAAAAGCTTGCCTGAAGAAATAAGGTGCCACAGGACTCTTGTTGTTTTTGCTATACCAATAAAATTGTTAGTACTTTTAGCCTTCCTGCTGTAGTTATACAATCCTTGTGTACAGACAAACTCTGTCATTTTGCAGTAAACTGCAGCCCTTTTGAGACAATTAATACTTCTTACTGATTCCTCTCCGCTCAGCTCCTTCTCAAGCAACATATTGATTAATCCACCACTGTTTGTTCCCAGTGTTCCCCACCAGTAAGGAGGCCTTGGCAGTAGCTGGGGTGGTGGGGGCAGTCATTGGGGTGGCTAGGGTGAAACTGTGAAAACGTGGGCTGCTTTACAGAATTGCTGAAAATTGCTGAATTGTTTTTTTTCCAGCATTCCTGGACATAATGCCAGTGTAGAATGGGTTTTCTTTCTTATCAATGCTCAGTGGACAAAGGAGAGGAATTGATTATCAGTTAAAACTGTGAAGGGCATTATATTAATTCGGTATAACGTAAACGACATGTTATGTGAGGAATTTAACTCATATATTCTTGACAATGATAGACTACTGACAAAAACAGGTTCAGCTCATAAATATCAAAAATAGGCTTTACCATTTTGAATGGTATAATTTGGTCAATTAAATGCTATCGTGACATTGCTGACACAAATTGTATATTCACAACAATACTCATTTTGTTATGTTACAGTTTTGTATTATACATCTTTTTTTACAGTTAATGTGCCTAAGAATATATCTGATGTTCAACTTGCTCTCCATTATTTTTCATGCTGCCATGCATTCATTAATCATTACCCATTTCCACAACATAATACAGCAGTGACACTTATATTAATACATTTTCTCCATGTTGTCCTTTTCCCACTTCCCTGTCCTTTCCATGCTTTGTTATCTGGTAACCCAACACAGAACTCCTTGTTTGTTTTAACAAAGATGTGCTGATTGAGGTATGTCAGAGGAGACAAAAATCACCTTTGCCAGAAAGGGAGGGGTGAAGAGTGAAAACAAACTCTTCCAAGCATTAAAGAGGCAGCCTTGTTAGTCTAAGTCAGCAAAAAAAGCAAGGTGTCCTGTGATTCACCCCCTGAAGCCCCCCCACGAATTCCATTCCCACAGACACCCACGCTAGCCTCTGCCACCAACTTCCATCTGCCCAGAGATATCCATCCCAGCCTCCCCCACCAAGCCTGCATGTACAGCCACACCAACCTCTCATGCCCAGCCCCGTCGACCTGAGCCTTCTCAACCCCCCACCACTCCAATACCATTAAAAACTCCAGCTCCAGCCTCTCCCACTCCAACCTCCCCCTTTTACCATATTACTGCAGAAACACAAACCCCAGCCTCTCCACACACCCCAGTCCCCCAGAGGCCCATCACAGCTTTCACCAACCACCCCTATGCTCCCAAAACACTGATTCTAGCCTCCCCATTCACCTACTCCAAGGACTTAGATCAAGATGAAATGATACAACAATTTGCTGTTGTTAAAGCCCGAAAAGTTACCCTTTGAAGCTGAAATTTTACTAAGTATGTACATGATAAATGTTACTTGTTAATTAAATCTAAATTCATCAGTATTACTTTTTATTTTTATATTTAGATAAAGGAATGAATTGATCTTCCTATTTGAATTTTAGGTTGCAAATACAATTTGGAAAATCTTTTTAAGCTTTTTAAGCTTATGTGAATGAGATTGGGGGAGAGGGGGGTCGCCAAAGCAAAATTTGGCTCAGGGCACCACAACCCCTTGAGCCAGCCCTGCTTATCACATATGTGGAGGCCATGATGTCACCTAGCAGATGCAAGCATTGCCTCTCTATTGTCTTGGGGGAGCAGTGTATTTATGAAATGATGTAGACAGTGATTAAAACCTGCAGTGTGGAAGTGAAGCTCTGGCTCATGATGAGTCCAAGCGTGCCCCTATGAAGTCTATTTTCTACATCAGCTCTAACTTTGACTTTTCTAGATTCAGGAGGCCCAGCCTGTTGCACATGGGCCATCCACTCTGCCAGGAGAGACTCTGAACTAAGGGCCCTATCCTCAGAACTGCTTTACATGGTTTTACATGCCAAACCCTGCATTCCTAACAAAGGTTGTCTCCCCCTTTCATGTTAACCAGGGCATATTCATCCCAGTGTGGTTCCCCAGACCACATGTGATGGTGAACCAGAAGAGGTGGCAGACCTTAGACATCAGAAGGGGCCTTGCCTTATACATCAAAAAAATGAGGCCATTTCCAGAAGTGAACACAGCTCTTCGTTGCCATTGCAAGATGCATATTGTCTTTGATGAATATTATACTTCAACCTGAGCACAACACTCAAGGGAGCATTGGCTGCTGACCCCTTAGGGACAGGCTAAGTGCAAAAATCTTTCTGAATGATTTTGCACTGTGGCATGTACACACCTACATCAGAATGTATGTGAGCATCCCGTCTCGAAGAAGGACACTTTGAGGTAAGCAAGACTCCCTTTCCCCAAATTGTTCATGTAAAAAGCCAACCAAACAAGCAATAATTCAAAAATGTTGAAATAAAACATTTACATTTTTTTCTTTGAAACAATTTTGTTTTCAAATTGCCTTTTATTTTAAAAACAAAAAATAGTTTTAAATGGTCAAAACTAAGCATTCCATTTTGGTGCAGACAGTTTGTTCAACCTGGAATGTTGTGGATTTTTTTCCCAACTTTTTTAATTTATGGGAAATTCAGAAAAACATTGTTGGGCTGACCCTGAATCATTCATATAGCCCTTTTCCCCCGAATTGCCAGTGAAACAAAAAAAATCTATTATTCACATTACTCTTTGAAGGAACTACAAACAACTTTAACTCTCCCCTCCAATGCCCTTTACACATAGCATACTTTTGATAAAAGATAGACATCTATCTATGACAAATATCACAACTAAATGACTTCTTAGTAGTTTGGCCAAGAGCGTGGGGTCTATGAACACTTTTTAAACTGTGCAATTTAGTAATTTACACTTTGGAATTTAAGAAGTCCACTTTTGCCACTTCACTGGTATGGTTTATGGAGGTGGGGGTAGATAGCTGTACTGCTAAGGCTGAGATGTTTTAAAAAGGTCTGCATCGCTTGTATCAGAAAGGTTTATTATTGTTGGTGTCATGATGGCACATAAAGGCCCCAATCAGGGTACCATTGTGTTAAACCCTGAACATGTGTATAAGGACAGTTTCTGCCACTATTTGCATATGACATGAGATAGCAAGAGGGAGAACATTGTATCAGTGAAGCAATATGATCATATTTCATAATGGCTAACTCTACATCAAAAAGCTTTTTTCGGACTTCCTTAGTCCGAACTATGCCATTCCCAGTTAGTTCAAACTAACCACGGTTTTCTAGTTTAAACTAGCTGTGCTGACTAATTCAAACTAAAACGTTAGTTCGAACTAGTCAATGCGGCTAGTTTGAACTAATGGCTTAGTTTGAACTAAATAAGTTTGAACTAAGCCATTAGTCCGTGTCTACATCATGCTAGTTCAAATTTAAAGTTCCAACTAAGTGATTAGTCTGGACTAATCATGCTGAATTTTTAGGTTGGACTAAGCTTTGGCTAGTTCAAACTATGAAATTTCTTAGTTTGAACTAGCCAAAGGCTAGTGTAGACACAGGCTAAATTAGTCTGGGCTAAACTTGCTTAATCTGGACTAACTGGCTAGTGTAGACATCGTCAGTGAGAATAGGAGAGCTACACTACTGCCACATCTGCTTTAGCCATCATTGAGAATTTTTGTAGACAGCCCTTTTCTCCACAGGGCTTGATTTCTGCAGCCCAAGTCAGACTTGTGAAAGGCAAGTGAAAAGGGGACCTAATGTGGATTTAGTGTAACATTTCCATTTCTGTCTCCAGCAGAGATGGCTCCAGGAAAAATTCCTCTAGATTGAATTACTATCTAACAGGCATCGGTAAGATATTTCAGCCTCCAGGCAGCTGCTTCTTTGAGGAAATTTCTCCAAGGCACCTTCTGTAACTCAGGTCCTGACTTCCTGCCGCAACAATAAAATAGCAAATTTAAAAACAAAATGAACAAAGAAGACTTCTGGTCTTGAGCATATGCACCTCTCTAAGAGTGCTTGCTCAGGAGGAATTCTAAGCCCTCCCCAAAGTTATCCTTTTTATTAGTCACCTAAACTACTGGTGTGTGTGTCTCTCCTAGCTGAGAAGGTCTGGTGCTCACCTCTTGGATGCTGGTCAGTACCAGTCTTGGAGCCAGACTGTGCTGTCCAAAAGCAATGCCTGCTTTTCTTTTCCACTTTACAGCATCCCTGTAAGGCAGTGGTTCTCAGCCTTTTGCAAGTTCTGACACACTTGGTGGCATCTTGCAGCCCTACAGGATGCACCAGCTCACACTCCCGAGGCCAAATCCAGCCTTCTCCCCAGGTCTCTGCAACACATGTTCCACTATGTAGTGCCACAGTAATGTGTCCTGACATGGTGGCTGGGAACTGCTGTTGTAAGGAGATGGGCGAGGAGCATGTTGCCTCACTGGAGCCTACTAAAGCCTTTGCTAGCCCAGGTGATGACAAGTGTGCTAGAGATCTGAATTATGATTTCCCTTTCAGAGCTGCATACCTTGGACTTCACTAGGCTTTTATTTACCTTCCAGTAATAAGAAACAGTCACATTGTTCATTTGGTAAGCCCAGTCTATTGTATCTTGCCACATGCTTTTTGCATTCTTACATAAACATACTGTAATACAATAGACAGCTGTATCAGTTCAATTCTAACTTTTTACTGTTAGGAAAATCTAGCAGAGAATAGGATATCATAGAGGAGTGGTTTAGGTATTTCCTGTGCTTAGACTGTTTGAAAGGTGGGACTAGGTAGTGAATAGACTTGTTAACAGACCCCAGTTCACATATAAGAGCAGCAACTTCTAGTCTGTTTAACCAGTGGGACAGATTAGCAAAGAAATCCTTGACAGCCTACAGAACGTGTGGAGCAAGAAACAAGAGTCAGCAAGCTGTGAAAGAGACAGACATCATGAGCACTTCAGGCAAAGTAAGTAAGCAAGCAAGCAATTCAATTGAGAGAGTTCCCATTTGCTGATGATAAAGAAACAGGTACAGAATACAGGACTCTGTTGTTTTCCTGAAGTAGACTAACAACCCCTCAGATACAGAACTGTTGTGACACTTAATGTTTTAATAATTTAGAGAAATCTTAAACAATGGTTGGCATAGTTATGATAGGTAGGGAGCATTTGCTTAAGAAAATAAGCTATTGTGTGAGAAGTAGTAACAAAGTTTCAATGCAGAACTTAGCTCTTTGAACACCCTCTCAAAACATAACACAAAAGTCAAAAGAAAACCCCATCATTTGTGCATTTATTTTCAGATCTTATTGGTTAGCTGAATAAATCCAGGTTCATTTTTACTAAGCAGTTATTAAATAATACAGTTATGCAGTGTAGTAATTTCCTCCTGAAAGACCCCAGAACACTTTAGGCTGCAGGCATATGGACAGAGTTCTTCTATTTTTATCTTCCTTTTAAAAAATATACTTAATACAAAAAATAAAGAATAAGTTTTTATAGCCTTAAGTTTGCTAACGTAATTGTAGAGAAATCAGGACATTCAGAATGAAAGGTCGCAACACCTATAACTTGACCATGTTGAACACATACTGTAAATAAATAATGAACAGCATACACCCAAAATAGGGCTGAAGTATGGTTGCTTTGGAAAAGGTAAAGAATAAATATGATCTATCCCAGCAAAATAATTTATTGAATATTTCCTGGGATATATAAATTTTGTAAAACTTATAATGTCACCAAAGAGAAATAATTCTCTACTAGAATCTGGTAGTCGCCACACTAATGTTGATGACATTGATAGATTTGGTTTCCTACATTTAATAAAAGGGAGCATTTCAGTAATAGGCTCAGCAAGTGCCAAATGGTGGTGGAATGTGTCTTTGGGAGTTTAAAAGGGAAGTGGAAGAATCTACTGAGTAGACTTGACCTCAGCAGAAAAAAATAAATAGGAAATAAAAAAAGGAATGCAGTGGTGCAGTTCTTAAAGAAGCCATCACGTCTTTTTGCTTACCTCCACTGGTGTGGAATAGAGCATATACTACACACTGCTCAGCCTTCACTTGGAGTGACTGGGGGTGGGAATTGGCGTCACAGCTTGCAGTGCAGTCTGGATGGAGTGTAGAGAAATGCTGTCTGGCTGGTGCTGTTCCTGGAGCTCTATGAAGTGCCTCAGAATACTGGACTGATCCATCATAATACACAACATCTCCTGTTGTGTTTCATGCTCTTGCTTCTGCACTGCTCTCCTGCCTTCCATGTCAATGTTCAGTTTCTCAAAGAAGGACATCCTCAAGGCTCTGAGCTCTGTCTCAGCTGCCACAGAGGAGTTCATCAGCTTATTGAACATGTGTTCTCTGAATTTTTTTCCCTTTTCCTATGCTGTAGATGTGTGTCAAAGGAATTGGATGACTGAGGGTCAAGGAGTCAACTGTAAGGCAAGCAAAGTACGCAGTTCCCGTTCTTACATGAGCCCTTATACCTAAAAAATTATACATTGTTACAAGAACAAGTTAAAACTGAAGAAAATGCAGGGTAACCACTATGGGGACCCTTAATGCACATGCAAACAGTGCCATGATGTCTTGTGTCCAAGGCACTCCATCCAGGGAAGGGAAAGAAGATGGCATTGGTCAGTTACTGTAAAATTGCACCATCTTCCCTAGGTGACCATAGGTGACATTGGTCTTCTGAGGGTAATTCAGATGGAAAGGGAAGACTTGCTTCAAGCATCAGGGTACAGATCTGACCCTATACTATGTTCCATGACGATGCCTTCTCTTTTAATAGCAGCATGGCATTGAAAAGTTTTCTATCTTGGTGGAGGAAATTAGGTTGCCCTCTGCAGAAACCTTCTGCAAAGGATTGCAGAGTACCTGCTTAAAAGTTTCTTGGAAATATCCATGGAGAATTCCCACAGTATTCCTGTGCACATCAACAGTATGTTCCTGTAGTGACCTTATGCAGAAGCTTACCACACCTAGGAATGTCATCCCTTCCAAGCACAAACTCCTTTTTCTCAACAGTAGACTCATGACTGGGAACATAACTACAGCAGTGAAACTTGATAAATGCATTCACCAGACGTACCTTTCCTGCCATCTCAGGCACTGACACCATTCTGTGATTGGTTGTGATTGAAATAGGTCCTGGTTTTCTGGGAGAAAGGATTCCCACTCCCCTGCTCCCTGTTCTCTTTTTCCTCATCCACAGAGTCCTCATTCATCCTGGAGGTATAGATGATGCAGGGGGGTACAGTGGAGGAGTCACCACCAAGAATCACAAGCATGTCCTCATAAAAGTGGGACATCTTCTGCAAGGAGCCAGAGTGACCATTCACTTCCCTAGTTCACTGATACGTGTGCCTCAGTTCTTTGATTTTAATGAGGCACAGCTGAGTGTCCCTACTGTGGCCTTTTTCAACCATACCAGGTGATATCTTCTCACAGATATTCCCTGTTTTCTTTTGCTGGCTTGGAATTGAGCAAAAACAGACCCCTCTCATCACAGACTGATGAGATCCAAGACCTCATGTCAACTCTATGCTGGCATGCATTTGGAGCATGGGGTTGCCATGAGGTGTTCAGCTACCAAGCTCTCTCCATGCTGACCAAACAGGAAATGGGATTTGAAAATTTCCTGGGGATTGAGGGAAGGAGCTATGTCCTTCTTATGTGGCCAAAGTGCAGCAGAGCATGAATGTCCAGCACGGTCAAAACAGAGACTTATTGGATATCTCAAGTGGCATCAACTTATGTTGCAGTCTGCTTACACTAATGGTAATTCGACCGCTAGAATTTGACTTGCAGTCCTACACCACTTGTGGAGGTGGTTCTATTAAGTTGAATTTCAGTGTGATTTAGGGCAGCATGACTGACGTGTCAGTGTAGACGCATGCTCTAGGAGGTTGATGTAAAGCCTGCAGACCTCCATTCTCAATGCAGAGCAGTCCTTAGATTTCACCAACCAAGAGAGAAGTGCAAACTCCTCAAGTGCTATAGCAACCTAATAAAGATTTTAATATAAAAATTACAGACACAGAGTTGATATTCAGACCTCCATCCCATGTCCTTTCTGCCAGATGTTGTGGACATCCCAGCTGAGCTGCAGTCTCATATTTACCACAGACTCGGCTGGTTACAGAGTCTTTGAGAAAGTTTGGTTGACCTGATGTAAGGCTTGAAGCAGTGGTAGCTTCCACTCTCCTCTCCCATCTTTTCCAATGTGTTAGAGTAACATTTGTACTTTCCTGTTTTCCTGTGCTGCCAGGACTGTGTACAGCTCATGCACGTCCTTCCGCCAGGTCCATACGTGGGATGACCTCTGTGTGTAAAGTCAGGGCTTTACGGTAGTCTTTAGATCAAGGTCTATGACTCAAACCACAAGCTGCTATACTGCAGAGGACTCTCAGGCTCAACACTGACACAGAGATTCATTAACAAAGAATGAAGCTGAGCGCATGATAAATGGAACAAGAGGAACTTGATATATCCTGTGGCACTACTCTGTCCATGTGGCTGAGCTTCTTCCAAGACCAAAATTTTCTTTTTTCTACTGGCATCCTGTCAGAAACAGGCCTTCTAGGAAACATTGTCCCACCAACTTGAGTTTCACTGACCATGACACAAAGATTGTCAAAGATGTTTATTCTTACTATCCCTCATTTAATAAAGTTTGAAGTTAAGGGAAGAAATCTGTATTTTCTCATGCCACTTTTCATTTTAGAAATCCCCCCAAGGACAAACCCTTCCAAGGACAAGAGGAGGAGCCAAATGCTGCCTCTGCTACTCTTGCACTGTCTTTGCCCTGTAAAAGTAGCTGGTAACGGAGTAAACCTGGTTTATGTAAGGCTACCTTTGCATTAGTGCCAACCCCCTTTTTCTATGTGGAAGCAGCAGCCATGGTGTGGTCTTCTGATAGGTAGTGGAGAATAACATAGAAGTGGGAAAAGAAAGAAGGAAGAAAGGAGGTGAGCAAACAATAAGGCTAGGAGTACAAAAGTGAAGAAGAGCCCCACTCAGTGAGAGACAGGAAACCAACAGAACAAGACATAAGGGAGTTGAAATAATGGTTTTGCAGCAATCAGTCTACATTTGGGGACTGAATGTGGTTCCAAGTTTGCTGATCCCGATGTTCTTATGTCTGTGCAAGTGTTTGTATTTGCAAAGGACTGCCTCAAGAACATGCATATTTGTACACCAATGAGTCACGGTCAGGGACTGCAAAGCCAAAACTGTAACATCCTCTGGTCATAAATAGGACGGGGCATGTATGGAAAGCCTCCTTCCAAAATAAAGATAAAATGCCTGATCTCTTAAGAATGAAAAGTGGTAAAGGGATAAGATCTAAAAATGGTTTATTTTGACTGAGGATCAACTGTTAGAACCCTAATACTGTATTTGAATGTCTCACACTGAATATTTTGCTGACAAAAATTGTTCCATATTGGTTTTAACTGATGTTTAGAGTGCTTTGCAAACATGTTTTTTCAAATTCCAAAGGGGTAGCCATGATAGTTCAGTTAAGCAAAACAAACAAGTCTGGTGGCACTTTTAAAGACTAACAACTTTATTTACTGCATCAGCTTCTGTTGGAGAAAATCTCCCTTTGTTAGTCAAATGTTTTACAAAGGCCCTGCTAAACACGTAAAATAGAAACAAGTATTGGGGAAAGGAAGGCAACCTAAAATTGAGTTGCTAAATAGCTGGTTACATTTATCATATGTCTTGATAGTTTTGTTTGTGTGTGTGTGTGTGTGTGCGCGCGCGTGCGCTTTTCTGCCTGCAATTGTTTTAAAAAGATAGGTGAGTTTTATAGGCTGCATGAATACAGATGTTTGAGGAAGAGATCAAAACCTGAAGCATGAAAAGAATCTGCCCAAAAAAACCCCAAAAGGTTTCTCAGCAACTGTCCATGAATCTAGAAATGTCATGGCTATGAGCCTAGAATTCATTCTTCAGTGATATCATGATAACCTTAGCTTCTACATTTATCATGTACCGGATGTAATTACAGAGTCCTTCTGTCAGAGCTAGAGTGTGCTCTGCAGTGCAGGATCTGGCTAAATCAAAGCTCATACAAGAATGAAGCAAGGAAGCTTCTTTCCACCCCAGAAGCACCAGTTTGAAACCCATGTGCAGTAAACACACACACTCACAGTTGAATAGTGCATTGCACATAGGAAAGAGAAATATGTACATTTACAAAGGGCTGAACAGAGAGTGGAGAAAACAGAGAATAAACTGGGGAGCAGTAAAATGATTTTAACTGGCACAAAAGATCCATGGGTCCAGTGCTAGCACAAATATTAAAAAGACAGATGCTGAGTGCTGCATCTGGACACAGAATTCAAGTCTAGCACTGAGTCTTGGGTGCTCCTGGTCATCTTAAAACACCAGTAAAGTTTCCTCAAAGAAACCCTTCTGAAGCCCTTGGCTACCTCTCTCCACAGAGGGACAGTCCCTCCCCCTTCCCTTTTAACTGGCTATATCTCTCTCCTTATTCCCAGTGTAACCCAAAGGGGGATACATGGATATTGTGCTGATTACTCATAGTAGTAGAAGTATCCATTTTACAAAGGGAAAAAATGGGGGCACCAGGTGTCATAAAAAGAACCAGGACCCAATCCTGGTGAGGAGAGGGGAGGAGCCACTTAAAGTACAAAGCAGCAGAGAGTTTTGAGCCAGAGCTGTCCTTGTGGGAGGTGCATACACAAATATTCTCTTTTCTTTACTGTTTTCTTAGGTCATTAAATGCAAAGCAGCTGTTGTATGGGAGCCTAAAAAACCATTTTCCATTGAAGAGGTGGAAGTTGCCCCACCAAAGGCACATGAAGTTCGCATTAAGGTAGGGGGGGAATTGACTTTTGCAACTTACAGACTGTATTTGTGCTGGTTTAGTAAGTGCTATAGAAGTGTAACACTCAAGTCTTACAAATATTACCTTCCAAAGCGCTTAGTATCTGATCAACGCATACTGAATTGTATAGCCTATTTAATACTGCGCTGTAAGTTCAACCTTAAGGTGAGCTAGAATTGATTTAACTGTCCTTCTCCAGTGCCTCAAAAAAAAAAAAAAAAATCAAACCCCAACTCCTACAGAAAAACAGCTGGAGACCCAGAATTCACCACACTGTCTTTCATTACTTTGAACTAAGGAATTCCTTAGTTCAAAGTAATAAACACTTACTTTGAAGTATATCACCTCCTGTAACTTTGAAGTAACAGTTAGTCCAAACTTACTTGTTCAAACTCACCAATGAAGCCGCATTAATTTGAACTAACTGTTAGCTTGAATTAACACAGTTTGACCTTCTTAGTCCCAGGGTGCCTTCCTCTTTCTATGTATTGGGTGGGGGCATGGCCCTTCTTGGGTGCCATGTTGCCACACTTCCCACGGTGTCCCCTCCAAAATCAAACCAGCAAGTCCTGTCCATGGACATGATAGTTCAATTTCAGTTTCTAGTGGGGCCATGTTAATTTGAATTAAATTAGGTCAAATTAACCATTATTACTTTGAATTCATTAATTTGAACTAAGTTAATTCAAACTAACTTCTTAAGGGTAGACATGGCCTAAGGGACTTACAATGAAGATTGCTCAATTACCCTCCGCATATTAACATACTACCTGAAAACAAGCATAATGATCTTTATTAACTTTTAACATGATAAATCTTATCATAAGAAAAACAAAATGAATTTAAACAGAAGAGTCCTTACAGAAACATTATGGGAAAGAAACCCAAGAGTCCCAGTGTTTAGGTGCAGTTCACCCATACTCAGCTGCAGTCTCTGTTCAAATCCAAAGGCTTGAGTTGCAAGTAGCAAACTTCTTCTTCAGTTGCAGGGATCATCTTAGGTAGGAATCCATGCAGGCTTTTCTTTCTCTTCTGGAACCAGCACCATCCAGTCAGTTTATTGGTTAACCAGCAATCAGTCACACATGCATATGAGAAAACTCTGCTCCAAAATACTCCACGGCTAGGAGAAAACATCTCGCTGTCCATGCCTGGCTCAGCTTCTCCCAGTCATGCACAGAGCACATGGGGTCTTCTCATTGCAGCTCTGTATAGCTGCTCCTCTCAGGCTGCTGCTCTCTTTGCATCTGACCAAAGCAGCAGTAGAAAATCTTGTGGAGCAAGCTCAATGCTACCATTCACTTAATTTGAAGAGGCTTCTGGATCTGAGCAGCCAAATCTACCCACCAACATTACCCAGCCTCAAGAGATCCCTAAAAGAGATAGCTCCTTCAGGCATCTGGGTTACACAAGCAGGATTTGAAATATCTCTGTGATATAGCTAGATTTTCTGATTTATTTTATCTGTGTTAGGGGGAAGTGTTATGTAGCTGTGAAGATGTAATGACTTTTTTCCCCTGTGTATTTACGTTTCTAAGAACTTTTCCTCTTTGTCAAATTCAGCAGCCATTTTGTCTCAGAACAGCTGTGTAACCTTTCCCTGCGCTACAGTTTACCTCATTGCCCTTCCCCAGTGCCTAAAATATCTCAACTACCAGAGAAAAGTATATGGATACCTAGAATTCAGTCGCTTAAGATTTTCGGAAAGGCTTCCACAGTATCAACTGACCCACAACCAAGTCCAAAAGAATTAAATTTGTTCCTTTGTTTTTTGAGTACCAATTTAATAAAATCTTATAATGGTAAAGAAACATAAGTTAATTTCTGCAACATAACATGGCTATTTTATAATCTCCATTAATGATCTTCGTAAAGAAAAGATACATAAAGTAAAAATTAAATTTAAACAGGTCAGTCCCCACAGAAACACAGTAACTCAAAGTTCCCAAAGCCTGAGTTGAGTTGACCTGAGTATGTTACAGACTTAATTATCAAAATCTGCACAGTCTGCTGAGTTAAAAGCACTGCAACATCTTTCTTCCTCTTGCTTGCAGAAACTTCCTCAGCTAAAAAATCTCAGTTGATTGGCTAGCTAATTAAGCAACCACTTAGATTAAATGTATAAATAAAAAAAAAACAGTTACAAGAAAGGTACAAAGCTGAGAATAGCAAAATACACATGATTTTTCTCCATCATCACATTTAAATAGAAGAAAAGTTGGTGAATCATGCTAGTGGAGACAATTTAATTAAAACAGAATCAAACTAGTCACTGAGCAATCTTCATTGTGAGTCCCTTACGCCATGTCTACACTTAAGAAGTTAGTTTGAATTATTTGGCTAGAATCAAATACAATTGAATGTATAGGGTTAAAATAAAAGAAATTAGTTTTCCTGCCCAATTTTCCCTTCCAATAAACAGTACTTCAGGGGGGCTCTCTGATGTAGGATTAACAATATTATTGAGCTGCTGCAAAATGCTGGGTGGGAGAGGGAGGCTATCAGCTTTTTGCTTCCTAGCTCACTTTCTTCTAACACAGATAGATCACAAAGTAGCTAACTTGACTACTTGTCCTCAATGAAGTTTGAGTCCAGATACAGGGAACTTGCTGAGTATGCCCACCTATCATACTCAGAAACCCCTATGTGTGCATTGCTAACTGTGTATCTATCTAGCAATAAAAACTCAGACACAATTAATTCCCACATACCTTGCCATAGATTTCCTTAAAATATATCTCCCTATTAGGCATATGGGTTACAGGCTTATCTGTTTTCAGAGGAGAAGATCACCCACGCTTTGCTCTTTTGCAGAGATTTTTTCTTGTACTTACTCAACTGGTCTCTTCATAGCCTTGTCTCTGGGTCTTAAATGTTTAGGAGGGCCTCATGCCCCACAGCTAAATTGTACACTTAAGACTTTATGTCCAAATTTACAATTGGTTTAATACTGTATGTTGGATATATGTAACTCACAGTAAACATTCATGTCTGAAATGTTCTTGAAGCTGTGTTGGTTCCAAAATAACAGAGACGAAAAGTGTGAGGTAGTAATTATTTCATTGGACTGCCTGCCGTTCGTTAAAGAGACAAGCTTTCAAGCTACACAGACCTGAGGAAGAATAAACATTCATGCAACAGTCTTGTGTGATAGATTACAAAGGCCATAATATGCTATACAAAAACACAAAGTTATCGCCTTTGTCATGAGACATGGCTGTGACAAGTAAGTAGCTTTAGAAATCACTGTCTGTGGTTTATTATGGGTATACTTTTTTTTTAAATAGAAATCAGGAACTTTTCTGAATAGAAAATGCATTTTCACTTCCATATCATATGCGACAGGTAAAATTTGAAAAATTGGTTCCTAACACGTTCAAGTATTCTTTGCTTTCCAAACAGATTTTGGCCTCTGGGATCTGTCGCTCAGATGACCATGTTACAAGTGGGTCATTTATTATGCCTTTTCCAGTCATTCTTGGCCATGAAGCAGCTGGTGTTGTTGAGAGTGTTGGCGAAGGAGTGACTTCTATGAAACCAGGTATGAGAAAGAAAGCATCAAGCACAAACCAGTGAGAAGTAATTCTCAAACAGCATTCACACACTTGCTCCGACATCATAGACACTAAATGCGTGTTTCTTCATTAAAGGTGAAGCAAGCAATCTGACATTTCAATGTTCACAGGACCCTTTTGAAGGATATTTTGGAGGCAAAATGTGTTGCAAATTTCCAGAGGGGAAGCCATGTAAATCTGTGTAGAGCAAAAACAATAAGAGTCCTGTAGCACCTTACAGACTAACAGTTTTCTTCGGACATAAGCTTTGTGGGCTCCAAACCACTTACTCAGATGCATCTGATGAAGTGTGTTGGAGTCCACAAAGTTTATGCCCGAAGAAATCTGTTAGTCTTTAAGGTGCCACAAAACTCTTTTTTTTCTTAAATTAGTTTTGCCTGAGGCATCTGGACTGTTCATGTGACTCTGAAGTGCTCCTTGTCTCCCTAACATTCAGAACATGTGCTTCCTAGTATTTCATTCAAAGGCAACCAAATGTGAGCTGCCATTGGGTATGTCTATGCTACAGGTTTAAGTCGACATAAAGCCCCTTAAGTGAAATTCAACAAAGCCCTGGCTGCACTGAGAAGGTATTAAGTTGACTTAAGCAAATGCTTAAGTCGACTTAATAACTCTCACTTGAAAAGTCAACTGAGCAGTTAAGTCAACTTTATTAAGTCGACTGAAGCCAGTGTAACCCAGGAGTTGGCTTATGTCAACTTAATTGGCCTCCTAGCTATCTGAAACATGGGGTTGGGCAGGGGCATCGCTGGCGCCTGGCACACAGGGCCCGTGCACCAAATGCCAGCGCCAGTGCCCCGGGACCTGGCGGGGCCCTGCCTCTCCCGGCCTCCTGCCAGTTTGGGATGGAGATCTGGGGCCCAGCTGCCCGCAGCTGTGGCTGCTGCTCCTGGCCTTGTCCCCGGCTGGTGATCTGGGGCCCAGCCGCCCGTGGCAGTGGCAGCCGCTTCCGGCCCATTCAAAGGCCGGGCGACCCTGCAGCTGTGGCTGCCACTCCCCTCCCTGTCCCCGGCCAGGGACAGTGCCTGCGGGCAGGGGGCGGGGCCGAGGCCCATGCCTCGGGTCATTCCCTGGGGCAGCGATGCCCCTGGGGATGGATGCTGGAGAGAAGGCACAACACAGTTGGATACAACACATCCAAACTCCCCATGTCTTAGCTCCACCCTGCAGCCCTCCATCCTAGTGCCAGGGCTGTAATTATGGCGGGGCAAATGGGGCAAAGCCGCAGGCGCCAAATTCCGAGGGCACCAAGCACCCTAGCAGGAAAGCACCCCACCTGGGGACTCTGCTGGCTGGTGGGAAATGTGCCCCACTCTGGGACCCTGCCAGCCAGCAGGAAAAACAGCCACTCCGGGGACCCTGCTGGCTAGTGGAAAAAGCACCCTGCTGGGGGATCCTGCCGGCTGGCGGGAAAAGCACCCTGCTGGGGGACCCTGCCAGCTAGTGGGAAAAGTGCCCCAGTCGGGGACCCTGTTGGCCGGTGGGAAAAGCCTCACCCTGCATCTCTCTCCTTCCACTGACCCGATCTGGCATCTCCCCCCTTCTCAGGCTGATCCCTTATCGCTCCCATTCTCAGCCCAGCCCTGCATGTCTCTCCCCTTCTCAGCCCCACCTTACCTAACTCTCTCCTTGCCCTTCTCAGCCCTACCCTGTGTGTCTCTCCACTTCTCCAGCCCAACCCCAGGTGTCTTTCTTTCGCAGCCTGCCCCCTCTGATATTGTTGTAAAACAAACAAGGAGTCCTGAGGCACTGTTTAAGACTAACAAATTTATTTATTGGATGAGCTTTCATGAGAGAAAATCCCACTTTGTCAGATGGTTTGAAGATGGGGGAATTTACAGAATGGTAGGAAATAAATGTAGGGGAGTGTAAGACATAGGATCAGGTCACACTGCAACAGCAAATCAAAGTAGTTGTTAAGATTAAAAAACTGGGAAACAGCACATAGAAAGAAAGAAAGAGTTGCTATTTCTTTTAGATTAGATTGTGTAAAAGCAGGATTAAATTGTGACTATGGATTTTTTTCCCCATTTCAACAGGTGATTTGACTTCACCTTCCTCTATGTGCTGCTTCCCAGTGTTTGAGTCTTAACAGCCGTTGCATCCTTCCTCTGCACTGGTAGTTGCCCTGCGGCACCTGGTCCAGAGCCGGAGGAGTCTGGACAATGCAGGGAGTGGGTAGAGTACTGTGCTGGCACATTGCTGGGCCATGCCAGGCTCCCTGGGCTCCTGGTTGCCAGACACAGTATGGAGGCTGGTGTTGTCACTCACTTCCTGTAGTAAAGGAGTGGTCAGGAGAGAGGAGCACTTCTGCTGTGGTGTACTGTCGGCCAGCTACCCACAATGCACCACTCCTTGGGTTGCCTAGCAGCTGCCAGTGTGGACGTGGGCAGTCTTCTGGCATTTTGAGTGTGGATGCTCTAAACTGACCATATTAAGCTGGCTTAACACAGCCCTGTAGTGTAGACATGGTCCTTTTGAGCTCAGATCCTCATTAGGGTTCCAGTTCAGCAAGGAATTTAAACATGTGCCTAGCTACGTGCACGTAAACAGTCCCATTTACTTCAGTGGGACTACTTTGTTAGGCACGTGCTTATGGACCATGCTATACTGGGCCCATGTCCTCAGACTTTGAAGGTACTGAAGTTCCCACTTTACTTCAGGCTTAGCATTTGAGTGACACTATCACAAAAAGCAACTTAATCCACCAATTTAACTCATCTCTTACAGAAAATGATTTTGTTCCTGTGCCTGTTCTCTCAGGCTGTGTCCACGCAAGGCTTTTATTTTGAAACAACCAATGTTGTTTCAAACTAAAGTTGTCATGTCCAAAAGATGTTAATTTATTTTGAAGTAACAGGACCCCATCATTTCAAAATAATGTCCATCGTTTCAGAACAATAAAATCTCGGTTTTAATTGAAATAGCTATTGTTTCGAAATGGTTGTTTCAAAACAATGCCATTGGGAATCGTTTCAAAACAACGGCTGTTTCGAGTAACAGCTATGACTTCCTCCCAGGGTGCATGGCATCCTGGGAGGAAGTCCCCCCCCCCAGCACCCTGGCTAGGGAGCCATCAGCACCCTGGCCAGGGTGCTGAGGCGAGGTGCAGGGAGGAGCAGGGGGGACAGCCTGTGCAGGAGCCGGCTTGTCCGCTGCCCCCGCTTGTCAGCAGCAGGGGGGGTGACGGGTGCCAGAGCCAGCTGGACCCACTGCCCAGCGTGGCGGCTGTCCCCCGGGCGATGGGAGCAGAGCTAGCTGGGTGCCCTGATCCCCCAGCCCCTGGCTGCCTGCAAGAGGCCAGGGGAGATGCCGGCTCCGGCGCCACTGGCTGCTTGCAAGCAGCCAAGGGGAGTGCCGGCTCCTGCAGCCCCTGCAGGCTCTGCAACCTCTGGTCAATTTGACACAGGTGAAATTGACCAGGCTGCTGCAAGGGCATTGCTGGGGCAGGGAGGGACCCGGGGCATCGGCCCAGGCTCTGTCCCCAGCCTGACAGTCCCCACCCCTGGCCAGGGATAGGGCCAGGTAGGACTGGGCCAGAAGTGGCCGCAGGAGGCTGGGCCCGCGCTGCTGTGGCCACGGCCGCGGGCGGCCAGGACCCCAATCCCCAGCCGGGAATGGGACCACTGCAGCTGCGGGTGGCTGGCCGAGCCCCGGATTCCCAGCCGGGGATCCGGGGCCTGGCCATCTGCGGCCATGGCGACATGGGGCCCAGCCTCCTGTGGCTGCTTCTGGCCTGGCCTGGTCTGGCCGCAGCCTAGCCGCCCATGGTGGCGTGGTCCCGCCTGGCCCTATCCCTGGTCAGGGATGGGGCCACCACGGCCGTGGGCCAGGCCTCAGATCCTTGGCCTGATTGGGCCAGAGATCCAGGGCACTGGCACTGGGATTCGGGGCATGTGCCCTGGGGTGCCCAGTGCCAGCAACGCCGCTGGGCTGCTGAACTCTGCAGCCGGCGACAGCGGGAAAGGCAGCTGGTGTGGTCACTGACTCTGCCTGCCACCCAGGCTCAGGCCCTGTGGGTGCCAAGCCCAGGCGGTGGGCAGAGCCAGCGCCCACGGCCCCTGCCACCAAGTTCTGACTGCAGATATACACCTCTCCTTTTCTCCTGTTCTTTTGAGCCTGCTGTAGAGACTGTGCCACCATTTCACCCAGTGAATTAATATAAACATAGTATTTTTAATTCTAAATGTCATCTAATTTGACTGGGGTCAGGCTTTGAGCAAATCATCAGAACAGTTCTTTTATTTTGGAATAATTTTATTGTCTTGGTGGCAGATGACTATGGTGTGGCAGTGAGACAAAGGAAGAAAGGGAAATGTCTTTGCTAACTGCAGTTCAGAGGGCAGTTGGAAATGAGATCTATCAATCTCCTATTTCAGCAGGTTGTAACAGCAAAAGTTTCCTTCAGCAGGCCATGTCAAAGATAACTGATATTTGTTGCTTGCTCCCTCTTTTAATTCCCTATAATCTATGGTCCTAGATAATCTGGCACTAGGAGGCCCTGCAAGCTTCCATGTAAAGTTAGGCATTATGTGGCACCTGTATATCCAAACAAACAAGGAGGCCTGTGACGCTTAAAAGAATTACAAATTGATTCATTCCATGAACTTTTGTGGGAGAAAATCTCACTTTGTTAGACACTTTGAAGATGGGGGGAATTTACAGATTGGGAGGAAGTAAGTGCAGGAAAGTATAAGTAATATGAACAGGTCACACTGTAACAGCAGATGAAAGTGGTTGTTAAGATTCAAACACTGGGGAACAGCACATAGAGGAAGATGAGGTCAAATCACCTGTTGTAATGAGAGAAAAATCCAAAGTCCCTATTAAGCCCTGAAGCAATGCAATCAGACTGGCAAATAAATTTCATCTCCACAGCTTCAGTTTGAAGCCTTTATCTGGTATTCATCTGCCTGAGCACCACAATTAATAAATTGTCAATTAAGTGATCAGAAGGATTGAAATGCTCACCTACTGGTTTTAGAATGCTGTGATTTCTGATGTCAGATTTGTGCCCATTTACTCTTTTGCGCAGACACTGTCCTGTTTGTTCAATATATAAGACAGAATGGGAGGGAGGGACATTTCAGGGACATGATGGCTTAAATCAAGTTGGTGGATGAGCAGGTAAATGAGCCTTTTATGGAGTAGCTGGTTTTATGAAGTACTGTGATAGTGTCTTTTGTGCAGATAAGTGGGTAAAGTTGCCTGTGTTGTTTGTTGCAGGTATATGTGCTTGCTTTCATAGGTCTGTTGTTAGGTCTGTAGTTGCTGGTAAGTATCTGCTTAAGGTTGAAGAGCTGTCTTTAAGCAAGGAGGGGTCTTTCTGTCTCCCAAGGCTTTAGAGAGTGAGGGATCATCTTGTAGGATAAGCTGTATATCCTTAAGCATGTGCCTTAGAGGTCTGACTTAGGAGTTGTAGGTGATGACTATCAGGGTTCTATTGTTTTCTTTCTTGGGCTTCTCCTGCAGTAGTTGACTTCAGGGTGCCCACCTGGCTCTGTCAATCTGTTTCTTCACTTCTGCAGGTGGGTACTGTAGTTTTAAAAATGCTTGAGAGAGATTCTGAAAGTGTCTGTCTCTATCTGAGGGATCAGAGCAAATGTGGTCATATCTTAGGGCTTGACTGTAGACAATGGATCGTGTAGGGTGTTTTGGATGAAAGCTCAAGGGATGTAGGTAACTATACCAATCAGTAGGTTTTCAGTACAGGGTGGTGCTTGTGTGTCCATCTCTCATTTGTATTGTAGTGTCTAGAAAGTGGATCTCCTGTGTGGCGTGTTCCAGGTTAAGTTTAACAGTGGAGTGGAAATTGTTGAAATCTTTGTGGAAAAGTTCAAGGGACATCCCTACTGTGGGTCCAGATGATGAAGATGCCATCAATGTAGCACAAGTAGATGATGTTGGATTTTCTCTCATGAAAACTCATGCAGTAAATAAATTTGTTAGTCTTTAAGTGCCACAGGCATCCTTGTTTGTTTCATAGAACTAGGCTACATGGCTGCCCCTTTGGAACTTGTATATCCAAATGAGTCTGTGAAACCTTTTGACGTTTGCCCATTGAGAGAGAGCTAGGAAAGGTAGCTGTGGTTTTCCAAAATCCATCACTCTGAGGGATAAAAAAATATTCTTTTGTCAGAACGTGTAGTAAAATAAGTAGTAACTTTTTTTAAGCCTCTATGGAACATTAGGATATTATTTGCTGGGGCCCCATTTCTCCCCTTCTGAGCTATCTTTGTGTTCAACATTTTTATCAATGACTTAGATGATGCCATAGAGAGCAAACTTATAAAGTTTGCAGATGATACAAAGCTGGGAGGGGGTTGCAAGTGCTTTGAAGGATAGGATCACAATTCAAAACGAATTGGACAAACTGGTGAAATGGTTGGAGATAAACAGAATGAAATTCGATTAAGATAAGTGCCAAGTACTCCACTTAGGCTTGAACAACCCATTGCACATGTACAAAATGGGGTATGACTGCCTAAGAAGGAGCACTGCAGAAAGAGATCTGGGTGCAATAGTGGATCACTAGCTAAAAAAGAGTCAGCAGTGTAATACTGTTGCAAAAAAAAAAAAAAAAGTAAACAGCACTTGAGTACTGTGTCCAGTTTTGGGTGCCTCATTTAAAAAAGGATGTGGAGAAACTGGAGAAAGTCCAGAGGAAAATAATAAAAATGTTTAGGAGTCTGGAACATTTGACCTATGGGGGAAGATTGAAAGAGCTGGGTTTGTTTACTCTAGAAAAAAGGAGACCTGGGGGGGGGATATGATTTCAAACAGTTTTCAAATACCTAAAAGATTGTTATGAGGAAGAAGGAGAAGAATTATTCTCTTTAATCACAGATGATAGGAGAAGCAACAGGCTTAAAGTACAGCAAGGGAGGTTCAGCCTAGACATTAGGAAAAAATTCCTAACTGTCAGGGCGATTAAACACTGGAATAAGTTGCCTAGGCAGGTTGTGGAATCTTCTACATTGGAGGTTTTGAAGGGCAGGTTAGACAAAACCATTTCAGGGATGGTTTAATGGGTACTTCGTCCTGCCATGAGTGTAGGGAACTGGACTCGATGACCTGTCATGATCTCTTCCCATTTCTATGGCTATGTTTACACTTACAAGTTATTTTGAATTAAGGAGGCTTAATTTGAAATAACTTATTCCCTGGCCAAGGAGGTATTTTATTATATCAAATTAAGCAGTTCCTTAATTTGGAATAAGGAGCTGCTAATTCAATATAATAAAACTGCCTTTTACTTCAAAGTATCACTTTCTTCTAAATCATTAGTTTGAATTAAGCCATTTTAAGCCACAGAATAGCCTTACTTCAAACTAATTTCCTATTCTTTTGCCAGCCTTCCCCTATTTCAAATTAGAGGGTATGTCCACATGCAGGTTTTAAAGCAAAACATCGCTGGTTGTTTCGCTTTAAAACAAATTAGGTCCACATGACGTTTTGTTGTTTCAATATGACAAGCTCTGTCATATCAAAACAAAAAAACTTGATTCAAAAGAGTAAAACCTAGTAGACAATCGAAACAGCCATTGAAGTGAAACGGTTGTTTTGAAACAAGGCCATTTGGACACCTTGTTTTGAAACAACATTGTTCTGATTCAATGGCTTTGACTTTCCTGCCAGGGTGCATGGCAGCCTGGATGGAAGTCCTGTCCCCTCAGCACCCTGGCCAGGGAGAGGGGGGCGCACAGGGCTGGAGAATGGAGCCCCCGGTGCCCCACATCCCTCCATGTGAGAGCCAGGCAAGGGATTGGGCAGCAACATGGCCCTGCCAGGGGGCCCTGTTACCACACCTCCCAGGGTGCCCCTCTCTCAAATCGAACTAGCAAGTCCTGTGTCCAGACATGCTAGTTCAATTTGTGGGGACCTGTTAAACTGATTTAATTAAAATCAATTTAATGGTTGTTATCTCGATTTAGCTTAAATTGCTTCAAGCTAAATCAATTTATCTCCCTATGTGTGGACATAGCCAGAAAGTTTAGTGAAGACTCTCTGGTTCAAATTAATAAAGCCCACTTTATTTCAAATTAGAGGTCTTCACTGGACTCCTAATTTGAAATAGTAACTTCGAAGTAGTGCTAATTCAAAATAATAACTTCAATTTAAATTTGAAGTAGTTAATTTGAAATAACTACTTTGAATTAATTTTGTAAGTGTAGACATAGCCTATGATTCTACGATCATCCCAGATCTTCAGAGAATGTTCAAACGGTCTGTTGCCCATTAGCACCAGAAGTAGGAGTGTCGGGGAACCAAGCCTTCCTCCTCCGCTACATACACACCACACCCATGCTTTTAAAAGTGGGGTTTAAGTAGAATTTGAATTCCTCCAACACTTTGGCCTTTCCACCCACCCGCACCCCCCTACAAAGTTTTGGTGCCCTAACACATTGCCCTCATCTGCTCTTGGGCTGCAATAATAGTGGAACAGGTGATATTACTATAATATTTATAAGCCAACACACATTGTGCTAGGTTGTGTACATTCAGTAGGCATGAAGACAGGGTTTCTTCCCTGAAGAGTTTACAGACTATACACAAACAAACAGGCCTGAAATTGTTATAGAATATCTCCTGAAACCCCCCACATCCTCTCCCCCCATGCTATAAAAACTTCCAATGGGTTGAAAATATTTACCAAAACTCTGCTCTGGACAACTTGGACTAAATTTAAGACCTGAAAAGAAATATTGCAGGAAGGAGATGGAGATAAGACTGAAATCAATGTATTTTGAGCCATAAAGTTGAGCATGTCTTGCATACATCATTCTAAAAAAGAAGATTTTTGGCTGGCTAACACTTCAACAAGAAGAGACTAGAAGTTTACATGAGAAGTGTTCTGAAGCAGGAACTGCAAGGCAAAGTGAATTAGGGGAAGAGGTTTCAAATACGGCAGACTGCCTGGGAGAAGGGAAGGCGTATAAAAGAGCGGGTAAACTCAGGTTGTGTCTACATTGCAGCTTAAGTCAGCATAACCTGTACTGCTCAGGGGATGAATAAATCAATAATTTCCAGTGCAGTAAACATCAATGCGGCCAGTGTGACATTGACAGGAAAAACTTCTTCACTAGATGTGCTGCAGCGACACCATATGTGTAGACAAGCCATCAACCACACACAAATTCTCCTCCTGTGGTCTTCTGGGAGTTGCTCCATCGCCATGCTGCAACAGCAGGACTAGAAATGGAAAAGAAAGTCAAAACACAAGGGTGATGACAAATGAATGCTTCATTTTCCAGTTCATACAGGATTTATAAAAGGACCTATATAGCCCCATTTAATTTAGCATTTCTCAGCACTCTCACCAGTAGTTCTAAACCTTTTCCATACCATGATCCATATGACAACAGAATTCAGCTGTGTTTAACACATGTTAACAGTTTTGGGAAGGAATTAATAACAAAATTCAACTTAGGACAAAATGCTGACTTCCTAGATATCCCCTGATGTTCACATTTAGTGCTCTAGTAAAGGGATTTCATTTTAAACAGAACAACTAATTACCTAGATTTTATCTTGCATATTGTTAGATATGTGAATACTCTTCCCCTGGAATTCTGGTATTATAAAACATGGACTGTCTTTGTAATGAAAAGATTCCACATCAAGTATGTATACCTGGAAAAGAGACCAAAAAGAAGACAGCTATTAAGACATTTGGTTGCTCTTTGTAGTATCCTCCAAGCAGAGGGCTCCCCAGCCACCAAGTCAGAATCTTTAGCCATGTTCTTTATTTATTCAGCATCAGTTACATAGCTAATGTGTGGTGTAGTATGGCAATGTTGTATTGTAACTGTACCATAATAAAAAGTTTATTTTTAAAGTTTCATGACCAGCTTCCTGTTTAGCTATAATGAAAGGAAAGATGACCATGACACACTGAAAAAAAAATTTTTGAGACACTCTGGTTTTAAATCCATGCTCTGTGTAGCAACCAGGAGGTGCTAGCTACAGCTTAATTAGGAAAAAGGGGAGCCAGCGGGGCAAGCTGGCTAATGAGTTGGAGTGACGACCAACTGTCAGGGTTGGGAGGTGAATAAAAGCTCCCAGGGAGAAGCTAGAAGAGGCTAGGTTAGAAAGCAAACCTAGGCCAGAAAGGGAGCAAAGAGAAACAGCCAGCTAAGGGTAAGCTGCAGGCAACTGAGGTTCAGGTTCATTATCTGGCCTGAGCTTGTGGAGCTCCTCGGGCTGCATATCCTGTGAAGCTGTATGTAGTTGGTGGTAGGTTGTTTAACACAATAAACGGAGGACTGGTGACATCAAAGCTGGGAGTCTGTGTGTGCCTGGTAAGGACTAAGGAGCAGTGAAGCAGAGAAAAATGTGTGTCGTCTACACTCTGCTCTAAAAGCACTCCTATCCTCCAGTAAATAGGAATGTGTTAGAGGATTCATTACATTTTTCATAAACAGCATCAGAAATTATGAACTGGCAGCAAATCTTTATCCTGTAGCACATAGCCAGCACATTCATGGAAGCTGATAGATCCCATCTGTAGCCATTTCCTTACGTTTCTTGTGTTGGAATTCCCAGAACTTTGTATTATGTTTTGTAGTGAAGTATGAGTCTTAGTAAGAGGAAAAATGTAAGCCCTTACTAGATATTCCTTCAGAAATATTGGTGGTGAGAACTTGAATCTGCAGAGCTCTTAATTCAACTTTGTGTAATAACTGTCTGTACTTACTACAGTCTTTTAGTTGTGTGCTCTTCTGGATTATTGAAATTTTCATAACTGGTCTGTTCTATTACTAGGAGACAAAGTCATCCCACTCTTTGCTCCACAGTGTGGTGAGTGTAGCCCTTGCATAAACCCCAGGGGAAATCTGTGCGTTAATAATGAGTGAGTTTTGTGTATTATTATCCTAAATAATTTGATAACATTCATACAAAAATTATCCCATTTATAATATCTAATTACTCATCATTCTATCTGTCTTCTGAATAGCCTTTCTCCAGCCCGTGGATTAATGAAGGATGGCACCACTAGATTTACCTGTAAAGGAAAACCGATTCATCACTTCCTTACCACAAGCACCTTCACTGAATACACAGTGGTACATGAGACAGCAGTTGTTAAAATCGATGCTGCTGCTCCTCTGGAAAAAGTCTGTCTGATCAGCTGCGGGTTTTCCACCGGTTATGGGGCTGCCATCAACACAGCCAAAGTGAGGGTTATAGTGAGCGTTTATGCCAGAAATTCTGTTATTGGGGCACTTATGACTATTTTTGTGGTCTAGTAGAAAAGGCATAAACCTGAGGGTCAGGAAAGCTAGCTTTTGCTGCTGACATGCTGTTTGTGGGTAAGAAATGTCACATCTCTGTGCTTCCTGCAATTTCCCCAACTAAAAGGCACTTTGATCTCTACAGATGAAAAACTATATACAAAAGCTGTGTATTACATCTAACATTTTCTCCATCCATTTATTAAGCTTATGACGCAATTTTAAGAGTAAATAATCTTGCATTTACTTGATGTGCAAAAAGATTTTCTTTAATTTATATTAAATAAATAAAGGACAGCTATGAAATCCATGGTTCGCTGTAAGCATGGAGTTCTTTAGGTTTGTGGGGGGCTTTTTTGTTTTGTTTTGTTTTTGTGAAAACAGCTTTCAGGCTTATAATTGGTCCAGTGCAGGTCTCTTTTTTAGATATATTCTGTGAAAATTTAGGAGAAGCTCCAACCACAGTCATGGATGTGAAGAGTTTACATGTGGAATTCAGAATCCTAATCCATGTGAGATCTAAATTTTATAGCTGGCCTCATCTGCAACACAGGTTGAGCCCAAAGCCCTGATTTGAACACCCAAACTTAGAAGGGCATGAGAAATCCAGATCTAAAACCACATTTTGCTATGTGGGCACATTTCTAATGAAAGCCTATTCTCAAATGTAGGCTTAGGTAGGTTTTACCCAGTTGTAATCCAATAATGGAAAAGTTCACTGTGCATAGCAAAAACACTTTCAAACAATGTACAGGGGTAGTACCCAATACAAACAGTGTCTAAAATGAAAACATTTACAAGTTAAGTGATGTAGCTGAATCATTGTACATCACTTGAATTCTAAGCGTCCCATGTTCTCATGACTATGCAGGTGGAACGTGGCTCGGCCTGTGCTATCTTTGGTTTGGGAGGAGTTGGCCTCTCTGTTGTCATGGGCTGTAAAGCAGCTGGGGCTTCCCAAATCATTGGAGTTGACATCAACAAAGACAAATTTGCCAAGGCTAAAGAGCTTGGAGCCACGGAGTGCATCAACCCCCAGGACTTCAAAAAGCCCATTGAAGAAGTGCTGATGGAGTTGACCGATGGCGGCGTGGACTACTCCTTTGAAGTTGTTGGACGTACCGATACCATAGTATGTGATCAATAGATGTAAAATGATGACGTTCATGAACTAGTGTCCAGGAGATAGTGCAGAATTAATCATCTGAGAGTCATTTATGCAGTACTTGACCCAGTCTGAGGTGCTGAGTATCTCCTGCAAAGGTGTTTGTTGGAAATTCAAAATCATTGAATCTACATGGCTGATCCCAGTATCCTGGAGTGGAAGGGGGAATTTTTTAGAAACTTTGGGGAAAAAATAATCCTGTCCCCTATGCTGGCGGTGTCCAGCTAGGAGGCAGAAAACTCTGCAGGCCCCGTTCTCCTGTGTGGTGTTCCAGTTTTATGACATTTCCATTAATCTGTAGTAGAATCAATTGAGTTACACTCCTATAAAAATGGTATAAGTGAATGGAGGGTGAGATCTAAGATTGCATTCACAGAGATTCCTTTGCTTTCTTCTGTTTGGGGTGAGGGATGGGTTTTTTCCCTTCACCCAAGGAAGCAGCATTGGTGATCACCCCGCTGTCCAGCAACATTTCCCAATCTGCAAAAGTGTCTGCACAAAAATACTGCACCACTGAAGCAGGACTTGGAAGCCAGGGCCATGCTATCAAGGAATAGCCTTGTTATCCAGAAACCCCCTTACAGGAGGAGTTCAAGAGCACAGAAGTGTAAAATAAGTAAGATAAAGTTGATGGGATCAGCAGCAGCTTTAAATTACCCTTTACCACCCCAAAAATTTTGAGGAGGGGACAGTGCCTCAAAGAGTTGGCAGACAGACTCCTCCTAGTAACAGATCCCAGTCCACCTGGATCATTCTTGGAGAGGCCTTGGCAAGCTGGACAATGGTGATGAATGATGCCAAAAAGACAGCACTATCCTCTTTGACTCCCTTTACCTACCATCATTTGCTTCCACCAGGCTTTGTCCAACCTCAACTCAAGATGGCTGATATTGGCCACAGTATTTCATTTATTCTCATTCATTCCAAAGGGACCCAACAGTATTTTCAGTCATACCACCAACTAGCAGCCCCGAGTAGAAGGTGGTCTTCTAACATTGCTTGGAGGCAACTATCTTTGCCTAACTATAGGGTTTTTTTGTTTTGATCAGACAGCTGCCTTGGCATCCTGCCACAAGAACTATGGAACCAGTGTCATTGTGGGCGTGCCTCCCTCAGCATCCCAGATCACCTTCGATCCTGTAATGCTTTTCACTGGACGCACCTGGAGAGGGTCTGTTTTTGGAGGTATGGACATGAGAAGTAACTAAACTCTTTTGTGGATTTGTGAAAGTCACAGACTCTTGGAACAAGTACTCCAAATTTGGGTGTCAAAATTAGCTGCCTAAAGCTGTATTTAGACTCCTGATTCAAGGGGCTGTTTTTCAGAGACCTATAACACTATTCTGCTGATCAGGCAGTATCGTGGGCCTTGTTCATTGTTACAATATTCAACAGCTAAATGTGTTGTGGGGTTTTGTCATGTCAGGTTGCCAGTGGCTCATTCCCACTATATCAAAGCTATTGAAAATCTTTTTAAACTTTATTAAAATCGCCAAAAGCAAAGAAAAAACTGTAAAACTTTTGAGAGATGAAGTGTTAAGTAAAGCTTTTAAAAAAAACAAAACAAAACCAATATCCCTTCTTCCAGTAGCTGTATAGTCCTTTATAATGAGTGTGGCAGGTGGGACCCCACAGCCAGGGGAGTCAGCCCATCTGCTGGGTGGACACTCCCTGAATGTACCTCTGGTGGAGTAAGGCAGAATGCTCCAACTTGTAGCCTCCGCAGTCTCACAGTAGCAGTCCAGGCCTTCAACCCCCAGCCAGGATAAGGCAAACACAGTAACAGTAGTCTGGATGGCAATGGGGGAGGAGTAGGGAAACGCAGGCCTGACCACTCCACTATGTTCTAGCCCAGGGCCCTAACCGTGGCAGGAACAGAGTGCCACTACATCAGCGGGGCTCCAGCCAAATCATGCTGACTCACCACAGCAGGGCAGGCACCCACTGTCTCTGGGCTAGTTCCTCCCCATTCCCTTCCAGGGTACCTGGGGTCCATAGTCCTCTTCATCCTCAGGGTACATGGCCAGCGGAATCCCAGTCAGGCCTTCGCTGTCAAAAGATGGAAGGTCTGGTAGCCCCTCAGGTCCATTTGCCAGTGGTAATTCATCCAGCTCACAAGGGACGGGCGCCGCTGGACCCTCTAAGCTCTCAGCCAAGGGTAGCCCCTCAAGATCCTCACCCGCTGTGGTCTGGACCCTGGTCTGGTCCTCCAGTTCCTTGGCTGAGGGCAACTCCTCCAAGTCTGCACCGGGAATGGAGTAGAAGTCAGGGCCTGCCTCTGGGTCTCTCCAGCAATCCTCAGATCCTGCAGGAGGATGTTCCAGTCTCTCTGGTGGCTAATCAGTCCACCTCCTAAAAGGCTTCTTTGGTGGGTCTCTGGTCCGCCCTTTTATCCAGTCCCCCCTCTGCCTGGCTCCTCTCTCAGGTTCCTGGGTCAAGTCCCGTGCAGACATCTTCCCTGCCCAACAGGGGGAGCACGGGAGCTTTTTAGGGCTCTGCGCCTGGCACAGCAGCCTCTGTGAGCATGGCGGCTGCTCTTCACTACAGTGAGAAACCCCTTCTTGAATGGCATTAAAGGTGTTATTAACTATTCTTTCTGGTGGGGGGAAGAGGAGAAGGGGGAGAGTTTAGGTGGCCTTAGATGTTTTACTTGCCTCTGGTCACAAGTTCACAGAAGTGTTAAAATGGAGCTGTCTTGGGATCTAAGCCAGTCTTATTGGACAGAAGACAAAAGCAGAGAGATAGAAGAGAGGAGAAAAAAAGGTGGAGAACAAAAACAAAAGATGAGGGAGGGAGCCAAAGCAGGAACCCTTGGCTCACATTCCAGATGATGAAGGCTGCATTCTAAAATGAAGATATGAAGACCTAACAGTGTTTTGATGGATCCCAGAGTTCCAGAAATGGTGGGGGTACCAGTCATGATGATAAACCTTGCCTCTTAAAGCCCACACAACCTCCTACTCCTGTTTAGTGACCTGTAGTCAAACAGAGCCCAAGGAAGGGTGGCAACCTCATCCTGTTTAAATTATCAATCAAAATCTATTCTGGTGACTTTAACTATAACCATATTTTCCCATTTCTAGAATCTTTTACCATGCTATCTTGTCAACCCATGATTTGACCAGGAATCTTGCAGACTCTTCAATGCAGGGCTTAGGAGTTTCTTTTGTTTTGTTTTGTTGTTTTCTTTACTTAATCCAGCTTCTAATAGTTTGTCTCCCATTTTAATAATGGTTTGTCTCCCAATTTTTTACAATTTTATTAACAGGCTCAGCTAGACTTTTGTTACTTTGGACAATTTAAAATGTAGGCCTCTGCACAACAGCATTTTTAGCTCCCGCTGACCACAGACAGTGATGAGGGGCAAAAAATTCAAATTCCAAAAGGATTGCTGTGTTAGTCTAGTCCAGCAAAAAAACCAAGGAGTCGTGTGGCACTTTAAGACTAACAGATTTATTTTTCGCATGAGCTTTCGTGGGAGAAAATCCCACTTCGTCAGATGCTTCGAAGATGGGTGAACTTACAGAATGGAATGAAAATAAATGCAAGGGGGTGTAAAACATAGGATCAGGTCATACAGTAACAGCAAATCAGAGAATTGTTAGCTTCAAACCCTGGGAAGCCTGAAGTCAAATTACCTTTTGTAATGGGAAAAGAACCCATAGTCTCGATTCAATCCTGCTTTCACACAATTTAATTTGCATATTAGTTCAAGTTCAGCTGTTTCTCTTTGAAGTCTTGTTGTCCTAGTCACATCTCTGATGACGGTCATTAACAAATCATTTATTGAGTGATTAGAAAGATGGAAGTGCTCAGCAACTGGCTTTTTTGTTTTGTGATTTCTGATATCAGTTCTATGTTCATTTATTCTTTTGTGCGGGGATCATCCTGTTTGTCCAATGTATAAGGTGTTGGGGCATTTCTGGCACATGATGGCGTAGATGAGCAGGTAAATGAGCCTTTGATGGAGTAGCAGGCTTGATTAGGACCTATGATGGTATCTATTGTGCAGATATGTGGGCAGACTTGGCAGTGTGGTTTGTTGCAGGGGTGTGTGCCTGCTTTAAAGTTTCTGTTGTTAGATCTGTAGTTGCTAGTGAGTATCTGTTTAAGATTGGGTGGCTGTCTGTAGGCAAGGAGAGGTCTGTCTCCCAGGGCTTGAGAGAATGAGGGATCATCTTTTAGAATAGGCCATAGGTCCTTAATGATCTGTTGCAGAGGTCTAACTTGAGGGTTGTATGTGGTGACTAGTGGAGCTCCTAAATTGCCCAAAGCGCTTTGTTAATTAGAGTGATCCACATAACAATGAAGTCATCCAAACAGCTCATTTAGTTGTGAGCAATTAGAACACGCTTTGTTAGTCTTGTTTTTGATCTGAGTTCTCCTCCAGGCTCGTTGTTTCTTTCCTCAAACTCCAAAGAACAGTGGGTTACTTACCAGTAACCGTCCTTCTTCGAGATGGGCTGCTCAAATACATTCAGTTACAGGTGTCTATGTGCGCAGTGCACAGTAGCTCAGAAAGTCTCACCCTTAGCCTGTCAGGTCAGGGCATGCGGCCAGTGCCCCCTCTGTGCTGTGACCACAGCTATATAGGTGACCATGACCCTGACCCTCCCTGTGCCTTATGCCTTCGCCAACTCTGTTAGCAGTAATGGTGGGAGGGGCTGAATGTATGTGAGCAGCCCATCTCGAAGAAGGATGGTTACTGGTAAGTAACCCACCATTTTCCTTCGAGCGCTGCTCACATCATATAGTTACAGGTGACTGCTAGCCATACCCATGGACGGTGGGAGGAGTTGCAGTCTACTCACACTGAGTACAGCTCTGCCCAAAGCAGCAGCATCTCTAGCCTGTTGGGCGATAGTGTAGTGAGTCATGAAGGTATGTATCGATGACCATGTAGCGGCCCTGCAGATCTCTTGGATCAGGACCTTGACCAGGAGGACCACTGAGGACGCTTGGGCCCTGGTGGAGTGGGCTCTAAGAGTCCCAGGAAGGGGGGTGTTCAACCTCCCGTAGTAGTCTTTAATGCTGTTCACAAGCCATTTTGAGATACGCTGTGAGGATGCTGGGAGACCTCTCTTGTGTTTGGCGACCACCACAAATAGTTGCGGAATGGAGTCTTGCAGAATGGGCAAGTGTGCTCGATGTAGGTCAGGAGCGCTCTCCTTATGTTCAAGGTATTCTACCTCCTCTGGTTCTGCGTAACCTGGGGGTCTGGACAAAAGACTGGCAGGCAAATTTCCTGGTTAAGGTGGAAGGGGGTGGCCACCTTAGGGAGGAAAGATGGGCGGTGATTGAAAACCACTTTATCTGGATAGAACCTCATATATGGGGGGTCCGAGGAGAGGGCTTTCAACTCCGAAACCCTTCTAGCAGAGGCGATTGCTACTAGGAAGGCCACCTTCCAAGACAGGACCAGCAGGGTGGCTTAGTCCAAGGGTTCATAGGGTGTTTCTGTCATTGCCCAGAGCACCACATTCAGGTCCCAAAGAGGGGTGGGCTTACGGGGTTTGGGGAGGAAGTCTCTCCACCCCTTTCAGGAATCTGACAGAAGTAGGATGGGAAAAAACTGAGTGCCCATCTACTCTCTCGTGGAGATCTGGGATTGCCGCTAAATGGACTCTCAGCAAAGAAGAAGAGAGGCCTTTTTCTCTGAGGTCTAACAGATAGTCAAGGATTAGGTGTATCGGGGCTGATGTAGGATCTACACCGTTTTCCCATACCCAAATGGAGAATCACTTCCATTTGGCTGTGTACGTAGATCTGCTAGACAGTCTTCTGCTACCAACCAGGACCATCTTAACCCTGTCTGAGCAGAGTCTCTCCTGCTCGCCGAGCCAGAGAGCATCCAGGCTGTCAGGTGTAGGCAGCCTGGGTCTGGGTGGCGAAGGTGCCCCGAGTCCTATGTCAGGAGGTCCGCCCACTGTGGCATGAAGAATTCGAGAGCCACGCTCTGGTTGCTGGGGATGTACACCCTGCAATCAAGCAGATGCTCTCTGAAACCCCATCAACTCCTACAACAACTCCAGCAGCTGAAACAACAGATTTGACTGCAGAGTCCATTCCCAAGGTCTCTCCAATTTCCCCAGTGCCAGCTTGGGGACTTGGACAAGGAGAGAGTCTGTTCAAGCAAGCATGAGAAGTCCCATGCCCCACTATCTGGCAGGCGTGGGCAGGCCTCCCAACACTTGTTGGGAAGGAAACAGTGCTTTTGACAGTTACTGTAAGGGCTGTGAACCCATGACCTGACTGGTCCCCAAATGCTTACACCGCTTCACACACCATTGGGCAAGTGTCCCCAGTTCTGCTCCCTCAGGGGCCGGGAGGAGGGGTCTCTCAGTGACGCCTTCCTCATCAGCTGGTCAGGACCCCTGATGTATGCCTTCCCCCTGGTTCCCTGATACAGAGGATTCTCTTGAAGATCAACATGGATGGAGCGAACATGATATTGATAGCATCTGACTAGCCCAGACAGCATTGGTTCCCACTCCTGCAGGACATGTCCATAAAGACACCACTTGAAGGAGAACCAGTGTTATTGTCTGTTCAAAGGCAAATATGGAGGGAATACACTGGTTCTCAGCCTCGTTTTATTACTTGGTTTTTTATTTCAAAACATCTCTGACCATGACAATTTTTTGTGACAATCATGTCCCTAGCAAAGAGATCTAGGTTGTTTAAAAGTTGGCTTGGACCCAGATCCTCTGTAGGTGTTGGGCACCTATGTACCTTGATGATCTGGCGTGAATGATTGCAGAAACTCTTGTAGAATATTAATTATTAATCATTTGTTCTAACTTGTCAGAACAAAATTAACTATTTGGAGTGATCCAGGTGAAATGACTTGAAGCATAAAGTAAGTTGATAGAACTTTAATGCCACTTTCAAATGACAACATAGGATTTTTCTCACCTTTCATTTCTTCTAGCATATTTAAGATATGTGAAACAAATTATAAATAAACGGCACATTTTGAATGCTAAGCAACTCTGAGGATATGACCATGACAGACTACCAGATCATTTAGTGCAGGGGTCTCATATATGTGGTCCGCGAGCCACATGTGGCCCCTAAAGCACTTTCCTGCAGCCCACAACAACACTATCATTACTGATATTTGCAATATCATTGTATGAAAAGGTTCCAGTGGTGTGGCCCTCACGTGCTACTCCTCATGTGGCCCATACTAGTGCTCGTGGGGCCCTTGTGGTGATTTGATTTGAGACTCTTGATTTAGTGCAGCTTGGAGGGGCTCTGCAGCTTTGATACATCCTGCTTCAGTGATATCTCTAGTAGGAAGTTCTAAAATCTAAATTCCAGAAGAGTAGCCATGTTAGTCTAGTTCTGCAAAACAAGCAAGCAGTCCTCTGGCACTTATGAAGACTAACAAATATATTCTATGTCTATGATATTTCATGAGTGTTATCCCACTTCATCAGAGGCATGAAATGTAAGCTGTAGCGGGGCAGATGAATAAATTCAGAGAAGGTTAAGTCACAAGGTTCATTCAGTCTTTTACAACAAACCAAGCAAGTTGTCTGATTCAAACAGAGTGGAACAACAGATAAGAAGTTGAGAACATTAAAAGTGAAAAATCACCTTAAGGCCACTAGAAACTTTTGTCAGCAAAAGTTAGCATTCGTCCACAAAACAGTCCTGGCATACAGACTACAGTCACCTCTTTGCCAACAAAACTGCCCTCTTTGACTGACAAAATGAAACCACTTAAATGAGCGACACAGGGCTTTGTTGGTCAGTCTAAAGTGGCACAGTCTCAGTGTAGACACTGTGTTCCCTTAGAAGGATGGAGAGCTTCATGTTTTTCAATTTCACTGCTCTGACAATTGAAATTCACAAGTAAAGAGGAGCAGCCAGGGTTCCCAGTGGCAGCAGGGAGGCAAGAAAGCCACCCAGGCTCCTCTGGTCTTTGGTGGCAGCGGAGAGTCAGCTGCTGGGGTTTTCTGCGTTCCCCAGCAGCAGAGGGGGCAGGCATTGGATTCACCCTTCCCCAGTGGTAGTGAAGCTTCAGCTGCCCAGAGGTTTCCTGTCTCCATTGGCAGCAGGGCTTCAGCCTGTGGGTCCCTGAGCAGGGAGCTAAGAAATTGCTCTCTCAGCTCCCGCCCACTGCCACTTAAGTCAGTGGAAGTGGTCCCGGTGAGGACACATTCCACCAACAGAAATGTGGCTGTGTGGACATCAGCTATCACTGTAATTATAGTGGTGACTGTCTGCTGGCAAAAATTTTGCCAGTAGAACTTTCTAGTGTAGACATAGCCATGGTAATGAGAGTGCCAGCCCAAATCTCTACAAACCTAATTAAATACTGTCAAATTTGCATCTGAATTCCAAGGCTGCAGTTTCACTTTGGAGTCTCTATTTAAAGTAAAAAACAACAAGGAGTTGTGTGGCGCTTTAAGACTAACATTTTTTTTGTATGAGCTTTCGTGGGAGAAGATCCCACTTTCTCAGATGCTTTGAAGATGGGTGAACTTTCTGTAAGTTCACCCATCTTCGAAGCATCTGAGGAAGTGGGATCTTCTCCCACGAACGCTCATGCAAAAAATAAATGTTAGTCTTAAAGTGCCACACAATTCCTTGTTGTTTTTTACTGGACTAGACTAACACGGCTATTCCATTTAAAGTGTTTCTCTTGAAGCACTGTGACTGTCATGTCTTTCACAGAATGTGGAGAAAGGTTGAGGTGTTCCCTTACAGACATTTTTAAGTTACCATTCTTGATGTCTGATTTGTGCCCATTTATTCTTTGTGCACAAACATTTCAGTTTGGTCAATGTATAAGGCAGAGGGGCATTGTTGGCACATGATAGCATAGAGCACATTTGTAGATGAGCAAGTGAATGATCCCCTAAAGGGGGTGGCTGTTTTGGTTAAGTCCCATGATGGTGTCACTTGAGTAGATATGCAGGCAAAGCTGGCAACAGGGTTTATTGCAGGGATAGGTGTCTGCCTCAGTGTTCCTGTTGTTTGGTGTGTAGTTGCTGGTGAGTATCTGCTGAAGGTTAGGGGGCTGTCTGTAAGCCTCTTTCAAAAAAAGCTTGAAAAAGTGTGGGATGTTCTTGCAGGATTGGCTGTACATCTTTTCATGTGCTGGAGAGGTTTGACTTGGGGCTGTAGGTGACGACCAGGAGTGTTCTGTTTTCCTTGTTGGGCTTGTGCTGTAATAGTTGACTTCCACGTACACATTTGGCTCTGTCAATCTGTTTCTTCACTTCCCCAGGCAGGTACTGTAGTTTTAAGAATACCTGATAGAGATCCTGAAGGTGTTTGCCTCAGTCTGAAAGACTGACTGGTCTTGTGATCTACCCTTCTCTTTATTTATTCACCTGACATACTACAGCTTCCATTTCATGCATCTGATGAGGTAAGATTACACCCACAAAAGCTCATGTGATAAATAAATTCATTAGTCTTTAACTATGCCACAAGACTCTTGTCTTTTTTTTTCTTTTTAATAAAATGCAGTTTTAATTTTAATGAATCTGTTTCCATTTATTGCTTAGGAATTTGTTGTTCTGATTTTTGCATATGTGTTTGCAAATTTTAGGGGTTGAGGTTAGTTTGGGTAGCCCGTGTTAGTCACAGGTAATGCTAGTGACTGGGGAAGTATCGTAGGGCAGTAAAGCAGTGGTTCCCAACCTGTGGCCCAGAGACCAAAAGTGGCCCACAGGGGCTTTCTAAGTGGCCCACAGCTCCCCTTTTTTGCCTGCAGAAGAAAGTCACTGCGTTCAGACCCAGGTGAAGCATTTTTCTTCAGCATTAAAAGACCACTGCAGGCTGCTTGCTCCAGCCAAGGGGGTGGGAGCTCTGCACTCCCTTCCCTCTGTCTGTATCAGGGAGAACAGCAAAGCACTCTGCTTGGGACACTAGTTGCTGGGGTCCCTGCTGGAGCCAGAGGGAAGGCAGCACTGATCTCCCATTCCTCTGGCTGTGGGAGTCGCCATCTGCCTAGGAACTCAGGTTGAGGTCATAACACTACAGGATGTGTGTGGTCTCCCCGCTGCAGCCACAGAAACGGGAGATCAGCAAAGAGGCAGCCTTCTCCCTGAACTCCTTTCATCTGGCTGCAGTGGAGGTGGGGCTGGAGGGAGGGGGCATACTGGTGGAGTCTTGTGGCCCTTCAGGGTTGTAAAAATGATATCTGTGGCCCTTGAACCAGAAAGGTAGGGAACAACTATAGTGAAGAGACTGACTGGATTCTATAAAGATTAATTTTCACTCCAAGTTTTGGTTTTGTTTTAACCTGTAGAATTCTTGTAAAGGAAATCTTAAACTGGTTTTTAGGGTGTGTGTTTCATTCCACCGAAACATACTTTCAATTTAATATCAAAAGGAGTTCCCTTTTAACAATAACAGTGAAAGTCCTATGGCATTTTAAAGACTAACAAAGTTCTTCAGAGATAAGCTTTCATGGGCTGCAACCCACTTTCTCAAATGCAACCCACTTTGTCAGGCTACACAGCTACCTCGTTGGAATTTTTTAGCATTGTTTTTTGTTTGCACATAGTATATCTTACTTTTGACAATGGCAGAGTCTTGATGGATGCATTGCTCTGCTAAAGAACTTATTTATTATTTTAAGTCTTACGTGCTGTGAAACATCTTCAGTGGCATTTAATTTGTTTCATGTGTCTCTTATTTCAGTGGCAATATGCTGACTGTTCATTATCTCTTTTCTGTCTTTCAGGCTGGAAGAGTAAAGATGCTGTCCCGAAACTAGTTGCAGACTACATGGGGAAAAAAATCAACCTGGAGGCATTAATAACCCACACTTTGCCTTTTGATAAAATTAATGAAGGATTTGAGTTACTGCGGACAGGGAAGAGGTGAGATTCATTTATTTGTTAATATTATTTGTAAACACCATTTCCCTGAGAAAGTCACTGTAATACAATGCAAACATAGTATTTGGTTGAAGAACTAAATAAAAAGCATAGCATGGATAAGAGTTGACTCTGGGAATTTAACTCTGTCCCCAGCACATTCCTCTACTGCCAAAAATCCAAGTTAGTGCCATTGTACTACACAGTCAACAGACAACTGTTAAGCCCAGGTTTTTGGTTTTGGAATTGTACCTCAAGTTATCTTCAGTACTGTGTACATTTCCATTCATTGGATAAAATGCTACCCAGAGTCAATTTTTAGCTTCTAACTTTTTCATTCATGCTGTGTTATTGGAGGCCCTCAATTTTTTCATAAGTGAGTTACTACATTCCTGCAACTATTTTATGTTCCCCTAAAGAAGGGGTTATGATCCATCATTGTTCCTTAACAATACAAAGTAACAAACCAAACTCTCCATCAGCTGGAAGTCAATTTAAATAACTAGAGTCACTTAAAATTCTGTCCTGGGAAGCAAATATGGGACTCCTGCAGGTTTCAAGGGCTCTTAGAAGGGGTAGAGGGTAGGAAAAGAAAACAAGGAGTCATGTGGCACTTTAAGACTAAAAGAAAAATAAATCTCTTAGTCTTCAAGTGCCACATGACTCCTTGGTGTTTTGTTTTGTTTTGTTTTTTGCTGGACTAGACTAACACAGCTATCCTTTTGGAAATTGGGAAAAGAAAAGCAGTAACAAAACCTCATATTTCTAAAGTGAGAGCTTGTTGGTTTTCATATAGCTAATCTGACTAACATGAAAATTATTAGCTCATACTGCATTTTCATGGGAGAAGAATCAGAATTGCCAGCAGGCTGATGTGAGATTCACCATGGAAACAAGAGCACCAGACTTGGAAACCGTGGTAATGTCTTAATACGACTGAAACCTCCCCTATTTCAAGCACCTAAGATAGGTCTGCAGATCACACACATTTTGAGAATTAGGTTGAAATTCCGTTTTGGTGATGTGACTCTGATCTAGCTTCCCTGAAGTGAGTGAAATTATTCTGGGTTTACACTAGATTTGTACCTGTGCAACAGAGAGAAGGAATTTGGCCTTTCAGACTTCAGCTTTATTCGGAGTTTCTAGCTGCATAGCACTTAATGTACTGGTTTTGCACTGTGCACAGTTTATGTATTTTGTAAATGCTTGTTTTCAAGTTCTATGTCTGAGAGTGGGTGGAGAAATAAGAGAATAGTGTCAGGAATCATAGAATCATAGAAACTGGAAGGGACTCTGACAGGTCATTGAGTCCATTTTCCTGAACTCATGGCAGGACCAAGTGCCCCATTAAACCATCCCTGAAATGGTTTTGTCTAACCTGCCCTTCAAAACCTCCAGTGTAGGAGATTCCACAGCCTGCCCAGGCAACTTATTTCAGTGTTTAACCACCTGACAGTTAGGAATTTTTTCCCTAATATCTAGGCTGAAACTTCCTTACTGTACTTTAAGCCTGTTGCTTCTTGTCCTATCATCTGTGATTAAGAAGAATAATTTTTCTCCTTCTTCCTCATAACAACCTTGTAGGTATTTGAAAACTGTTATCATATCCGCTCTCAGTCTCCTTTTTTCTAGACTAAACAAAACTAGTTCTTTCAATCTTCCCTCACAGGTCCAATGTTCTAGACCTCTAATCATTTTTGTTGCCCTTCTCTGGACTTTCTCCAGTTTCTCCACATCATTTTTGAAATGAGGTGCCCAAAACTGGATACAGTACTCAAGTTGAGGCCTGATCAGTGCAAAGTAGAGTGGAAGAATCACTTCTTGTGTCTTACTCAGAGTACTCCGGTTAATACACCCCAGAATGGCATTTGCTTTTTTTGCAACAGTATTACACTGCTGACTTATATTTAGCTTGTGATCCACTATTGCACCCAGATCCCTTTCTGTAGTATTCCTTCTTAGGCAGTCATTGCCCATTTTGTGTGTGAGCATTGGGTTGTTCTTGGCACTTATCCTTATTGAATTTCATTCGATTTATTTCAGACCATTACACCCAGTTTGTCCAAATCATTTTGAATTGTGACTGTATCCTTCAAAGCACTTGCAACCCCTCCCAGCTTGGTATCATCTGCAAACTTTATGATTTTGCTCTCTATGACATCATCTAAGTCACTAATAAAAATATTGAAGAAAACTGGACCCAGGACAGATCCTTGTGGCACCCTGCTCATTAAGTCCTTCCAGCCTGAATGTGAACAGTCGATACCCTCTGAGAGCTGTTATCCAGCCAGTCTCTTACTCATCTTATACTAGCTCCATCTGGTTTGTACCTCTCCAGTTTATTAAGAATGTGCATGAGACCATATCAGATCCCTTACTAATGTCTAGATGTACCACATTGACTGCTTTCCTTCCATCCACAAGGCTCGTTCCATATCACAGAAAGTTATCAAGTTATTTTGACATGATTTGTTTTTGACAAATCCATGCTGACTAGCCCTAAGCTCCTTATTCTCTTCTAGATGTTTGCAAATCGACTCTTCAATTATCTGTTCCATTACTTTACCAAGTAATTTTTAATTTGCTCTTTCCCTTTTCTAGCTTCTGATCCTATCTCATTCCTGTTGCCCTCGTATACATCAGACATCCAATCTCCACCAACCCTCTCATTGAAGATTGAAACAAAGCTATTTATGTCTTCTGCCATTTTCACATTTTCATTTATTGTTTTACACTCTTTGTGGAGGAAGGGTCCTACATTGTTCTTAGTTTTTTCTTCTTTCTGATGTATTTGAAGAATGTCTTTTTGTTACCCTTTATGCCTTCAGCTAGTTTGATCTGTTTGTGAAGTTAGGCTTACTGAATTTGAACAATCATTTTCAGAAAGGGTTAAGGTTCAGCTGAGCAGTTATTGAATTATTCTAAAATAATTATTAGTTGAAGTCTGGCTGAATCATTACATTGGGCAACATAACTTTACAAAAAATAGATGAAAGAAATAAGTGATAGACAGTATTAGGGCTATATTGTTCCTTCCCAAAATAACACTAACCTGGTTTAAAATCCTACTGGAAAGAAAACAAGTTATACTCTTACTTTTATCCTAGGCCATCCCAAAGCAAAATTCATGTCAGCCAGATAATCTACATTAGGATATTTGAGATGTAAAGCGTGTGCATTGAGGTGAGAGGAAGCAGAGCAAACTGAAACATAACGGGAGTCAGAAATAGGTGATGGACAGTGTTAGGGCTATATTGTTTCTTCCCAAAATGTTTTAGAACTATTTTTAGCCACAGCTTAATTAGAAATTGTTGTTTTAGCTTCAAACACTAAATGGAAGTATTTCCGTATTTTGCTTTCTCTATCTACATTTCCTTTTCCTGCAACTTAGGAAGGTCCTTCACTCTGTAGCAGTGCTTCCCATGTTTTTGAAAGCTGAGCCCTGCTTCAGGAAAATGAAATCAACGGTATCTCCACTCTCCGCTGCCTTCCAGGAACCCTGCCATTGCTGTTAAATGCCTACATATCTTAATGTTCCATGCCACAATTTACCCAACCCTACTTAGTCTAGTTAAATGTTTAAATGATAGGTTAATACACAGTCATGACATGAAAGCCAAAGGATTGCATCTCACAATTTGTTTAGGGAGGTCGGCACCAATGACAGAACAGTTTTTCTTAAAATGAGGTAGGATATTCAGAATAAAGTAGGCATAAGTGATACAGCATCTCTAAATTCTGCAATTAACAAAGCACTGATGAGCTCATGATTGAACTAGATGCCACAGCAATATCTCGAAGGTGCACATATCACATGAGATAGGACTAGTTACTTATGAGTTTCTATTCAGCTAACTTTACAGTCCGTTCTTAAGTAGTTCAGCCACCAACAAGTTGTGGGAAGGGGATATATTAATATCTAGAACAAAGCTTGCCAAACATTAACCTGTTGTTTTGTATTTCAGTATCCGCAGTGTCCTGGTGTTTTAGGATCCCTGAATGCTAGGAAGCACGTGTGTTACCAACAGCACATCTCTTTCGAAATCTCCTCCCTGCGGTTTCTAGAGCGTATAATCATTAAACAAAATGTGGAAATTCTTTGATTATTCTTTACTACTAACAGTGGTGTAAAATGGACCAAAGTAAAGCTGGAGCCAGCTGGGTAGACATTGACTAATAAGAAAACATCTTTCTAAATATAGATTTTTGAAATACAAACTCTTGTTTGGAATTTCCTAGCAGGGTATCCTATAGGCCACTCAAGGGCGATTTCTTTAAATCCTTTACACTGTTGCCTTTTTCTGCACTGAGTCCTAACTGTTTGATTAGTATAATTACAAGATTTACAGTACTCGCCATCTCAAACACCAGAATGCTGGGAAGTGCCTTGATTCTTTGTTGTTTTAATTGTTGCACAACCTGATTATATATGAGGTGAGAGAGAAATGTTTCTGTAGGTCTCTTTCTAGAGTCTTGGGAGGTGCTAATTTTTCATCATTTGTGGTCCTTTATCCATCCTAAAACAATGTGGTTTTCTGAATATCCAAAAGAAGAACATTATTGTGAAAATTTCAAGGAACAGGGTGACTCAAGTAACTAAATCTTCTGCTACGTTCCATAATATTCACCAGTATTGTGAAAGAATTTGCAATGTATGGTATTAATTAGCATGGCCTTAGAGAGCTAAATTATTTACTGATATACTAAATAGTTCTAAGTATATTATAATTTGCTCATCATTGTATTTTTCTTCCTCCAAACTGCCAGTCCTCTCCTTTTGTCTGTGGTCACTCTGCTACTGTAAACAAAAAGATTTGTAGTGTCTGAGAATGCCAGCAACAAAACACTGAATGCCTAAATTGTCAACTCCTATAGACATTATGGAACCAAGTTACAAATATGAAAACATGAGTGTTCTATTCCATTGCACATTTTGTTCATTTTGCAATTTTGACTTTTATAACTCTGAAATCAATGTAGGTTAATAAAAAAATAATCAGGACCATTTACATGCATCTTGTACTCCTGTTTGCCTAAATTAGTTGTATTGATCAAGGAGGAATGTAGTTTTTGTCATTGGTCCAGTTTGTTCTTATCCGGACGACTTGTACATCGGCCAAGAGTTTTGGAATCTAACTAAAGCAAATAAATTAAAATTTGCATCATTTAGCATAATCAAAATGTGTCTATTAAATGCTGCATAGTCTTTTGCACCATTTAAATACAGCATCAGATAGGAATTCTCACCCCTTTCTATGAAAAAAAAATGGGAAAAGAGGGAAAACACAGTGAAATATGGCTGCAGTCTTAGAGATTTGTGCCTCTTGTAAATGACGGTCTTCTTGTTACAGTATGTGTTACCACTTATTACAACAATGGAATTCAGTTGAGAACTCAGTTTCAGACACTATCTGTAAGCATTTTTGTTTCTCATTTAACCAAGCAGCTATCCAAATGATCACATGAGGAGTGTGTGACCTTAGGATGTTTGAGATGCAAAGCGTGTGCATTGAGGTTACTCTGGCCGCTAATGTTGCATTCCCAGATAAAGTCTTTGGTCTATGCTGATTCTAACACAAAATGCTCTGGAGGTCACATAACTCTGTGGATGATTTATTTTGGGTGAATTACTACAAACCCATTTCAAATTTGAAACAGTAACAGTTTGTTAAAATAAGCTACTTGAGAGGCTTAAGAGCTAGACTTTACATGTTTGCTACCTTTTTACCTGTTAAGGTTAGTGTGCACTTTGCTCAGAAAATATATCCAAATATTATGTGGCCTTGAAACAATTTTCAACCCTGTGTAGCTAACTTAACTAGCTGCTATTGTATCCGACTCTCTTCTGCACCCATGAATAGAGCTGACATAAGCAAGAAATGATCATTTCAATTTAGTTTAGTGGCTGGGGAGAGGGAAGGTTGTGAGCTGGGCAGGGCCAGCCACAGGGATTTTGGTGCCCTAAGCAAACTATGACTTTGAAGCTCCGGACCCCACCATGTTATCAGAGAAGTTAACATATTATTAGTATGCTTTAACTAAAGAAGAATTCACTTCCACCTACTCTGGTGCTTCTTAAGCTACGTCCTTACATACATGGTTAAATTAATTTAAGTTAAATTGATCTAATTGAATCGATGTACTATCATTAAATTGATTTAACAGGTCCTTATTTCGATTTAAGGAAATGTAGTGTGGGCCTGCAATCTTTTAAATTGAAATAATCTGCTTTATTTTGATTTAAAGACAGTGTGTGGATATACCTTCAGAGCATGGCTCCCTAGGCGAACACCTAGTACACCTCTATGTTTGGGCTGGCCCTGGGTTTGGGACAGTATACTCTCCAAGACTCTCTGAGGCTTTTGGTGCTCCACAGTTACATCAGAGCTGGTGCAATGAAGAATATGACCATGCTCTCACAAAGGCTGGCAGGATGGTGGTAGCATTCAAACTTTAGGTGCTCCTTATTTCAAAGGCACTATGTGAAATAGTATGCTCCTTCCTGTCCTTTCGCCTATGTGCATGGAACTTCCCTCTTTGTTCTAGTCTGCCAAACGACTAACCTCTTATTGTTCAAATCCTTTCTTACTGAAGATTATTTAAAATGTCACAAAGACTTCAGTCAGAAACAATATTAACTATTTTATTTGTAAAGTGCTTTAAAGATCTATCTAGGGCAGTAGTTCTCAACCTCTCATACCTTGCTTTCCAAGGAATCACTTGAGGATCTGTAAAATTTTGCTGTCAGCAGTTATATAAATAATGATAGTGGGTCAGAGAGCAGGGCAGATTGGTGGGAGGGAGAGCGAATTCTTAGTAATTGTTATGAAAACCTGTGTCCTGCCTTGACTGCTTCTGCATCCCATCAGTAGTAGTGGTACACATGCCACTGGTTGAGAACCACTGATTTTTTAGGGTACAGACATGCTAGCAAAAATGGTTGTATAACACCACCAACATGGTTTAAATCCAACTAGAAATAGAACAACTTATAATTTTATTTTGATTTAGCTGATCAAGATGAACCCGAGGCTATCCCCAAGCAAGGTTCATGTCAGCTAGTTAATCTGAGTTAGATTTTAACTTTTCCTAATGTAGTTAGTGGCCTACAATTGGTCATGCCTAAACTGAGTGATCACCTGATCCTGAGGCTGTTGTCCATCTCCTTCACTCATCTGTTGTCCCCACTTGATATGCAGTATTGCTAAGACTGAGCATTCAAAAGTTAACAGGTCTGTCCTAAAAAAATCCAGAGAGTCTGGGTTCTTTTTATTTGCCTTCTTGTTTCTGAAACTTTAAGGTACATTTGGTCACTGTGCCAAAGTGCTGAGCAAGAACTGCTAAGTCAGCCCTTTGTCACACAGGCTCCCAGGTAAGGAGGTGAATGGGCACTGGCTGGAGAAGACCCGCTCCTAATTAAAGAACCAGAGACAACTACTAGCTTAGTTAGGGAGGAGCTGCATAAAGGGCTGAGAGGAAGGAAGCTGAAGAAGGGGCCCAGGAGATAGAAGCAAAGCAATACTCATCTCCCCTGAGAGCAGATGCTAGATGAGAAGCTGTGTATAGGAAAAGGTGACTTTCATTGATAGATAGATAGAATTATAAGGTTGGAAGGGACCTCATTAAATCATCTAGTCCAACCCCCAAAAGGGATCAGCTCCTGGTGGGAGCACAATCTGTAACTAAACCTGCACCAGTGGTTATAGAACCCCAGGGTCTCTGAATAGGCCAAAGAAAATAATTACCCTGTCATGTGAATCAGGTTTCTTCCTCTTAGGCTCCAGTTAGGATTCACGTGCTAGAGTGAATTATTTTCTTTGGCCTTATCTACACAAGGGAAATAATATATGTTACCATTCAGCTTCCTCTGGAATTACAGCAATGGCTGATGTCCATGCCACTCTTCTTAGTTCCATGAAGTGCATCCTCACCAGGAACACTTCCACCAACCAAAGGGGCAGTGTGGGGAGCTGAGAGAAGGAGCTGTCAGCTCCCTGCTGAAAGGCCACAGAGTCTTGGGTTCCCTGTGGAATGCCTCCATCCTACTCTCTGGTCCCAGCCAGGAACCAGGGCAGTCATGAGAGAACTTCTCACCTCTCTGATCCCAGCTGGGAGCCCAGCTGCAGACTTCCACATGCCACCTGGTCCCAACTTGGAGCCCAGCTGCAACAGCCTGTGGCTTGCCACCAGGCTGGGCTTCCTGCTCCTAGCAGACCTGTGAAATTGACAAACATGACAGCCCCCTCCACCAATGTAAGGGGACACAGCATCTACACTGTCACATATCCCCCTAGCTCCATTAACGAGTACCCTACACTTCTTCTTGAGGTGGTTTTATTGTGGTCAGGTCTTTTCAGTGGTAATGAAATGGAGATACACAAGTTGTTTCAGACAACTTGTGCATTTGAGTTTGACTGCCTAAGGCCCCCTTGCCCACTCTGCTGAGTTGATGCCCAGTACTACCCCAGTTGCTGGAGAAGGTGTTAGAAGACTGGCGTTATGATTGATTGAGCTGGTCTTCACTGACCCCCTCACTTGAACTAAGAAGTTTGAACTGATGGTGGTAAATATTTTCCATCAGTGAAAACTAGCCCTGTGTTGAAAAAAAAAACGGCAGTTTTATCAGCTGGAGGACTGATTATAGTATGTACACCAGCACTATTTGGCTGGCAAAATTCTCTACTGTAGACCAGGCCTTTCTTTGGAAGAGAAGCATAACTCAGACACCACTTCAGCCAACAGCATGAATGCTTAAACGAGTAGTTTTCAACTGGTGTGCCATGAGACCTGTCCTAGTGTGCCATGAATTTTTGTACAAAGGTAATGAAAATCAATTCAAAACAAACATTGTTCAATCTGAAACAGTATTCCATTCAACCAAAATTACAATTCATAAACTTGTGAAAATTAATCATTACATTTAAAGCAAGATATAAGTCTTCCAATTCTAAAATGGGAGCATTCTAAACACAGGTGGCCAAAGGGCAAAATTAAGATGACATGAATTTTTTTCTGGTAGCTTTGAAAGATTAATGTATTTGATCCTTCTTTAACTTGTTGTAGGCCCTATGTAGCAAATCTCTCTAGTAAAATTATAACTGTAGTAAATTAACATTTATGAGCAATCAATTCAGCTGAAAAAAAAATGGGTGTGCTGTGGAATTGTTCATCGCACTGAAGTGTGCAATGTTACTGAAAAGGTTGAGCATTATTACTTTAGCCTAGTTTGCACTCAATTGTGGTATGCTAAGCATTTACCCTGAAGTGCAACTTTTGCAAAAGGTGATTTATGAGGGTTGCATAACAGCTTTAACAACATTATTGCAAGCTATGTCAATTTCTTTTCTTTGTTTTTTAGTGAGCGCACACTACTGAGTGTTTTTTTTTTAAATCCCCAGGGCCTTGCCTCAAGCCATCACACAAGAATCTCAGCTTTAATTTAAAAAAGAGAGCGTGATCCCTAACCTTAAAGTGTGTTTTCCAATGCGGCTGGGAAATGCTTTGCAGCACAGAGGTTAGCTAACGTGCTATAGATTGCAGTTTAGCCATCGTGGCATTGATGCAAGACAGGCAAAAGCCCAAGCACAGCCACACCTGACCTCCATGGTGCTGTAGCTTCATTGTTGTTTTTATCATGGTAGTGCAAGCAAAACTAGCGTGTGGTTAGCTAGGCCCACTGGGAAGTGTGTTACCAGCTGCAGTGGTTTCACACTCCATGATCACAAAGAAAAGCTTGAAAATGCCACCTGAGTGCTTCCAAAAGGCATAAAAAACAGAAAGTAAATTAAAAGCCTCCCTTCCCCACACATTATTTTTAAACTTCATGAGCTTTGAACACTTGGGATCACATATGCTGGAACAGTTGCAAGAACCAGCCACCACAGGCATTTTCAACAAAACAGCCTGCTCCCACGTTGCTATGGCCAGTTCACAGCTTATACATGGGATGGTGACCCCCCTGCAGCTCTTGCTGGGTTTGACGCCCTCGCCTGGAATCATTTGGGTTTCTTTTCTTTGACTATGGATGATGAACTGAGCATTTAACTTGTCTTTTCCCTCCGTCTCACTGCAAACGTAGCGAACAATGAAAATTCGCAGTAATTCTGAAGACTGGCACATTTACAGGGCTTCAGGAGAAGTAGGGCAAGAAGGTGCTAGTTCATGTTGCTATTTCCAAGCGTCTTTCTTCTACAAACTGCTTTCATTGTTGAATCAGCCTTTGACTGGTTATCAAATAAAGGGTAATAACGCTTTGCACTTGAGTGAGAGGAAGACAGTGAATGTTGTGCTGATATACCAGTTTCTCTTCCTCCTACCTGGTGACAGGAATCTTCTTCTCACTGCAACATTAGCTCGAAGTGACAACACTCAAGCTATGCTAACGGAAGTGAGAGTAATCACACTGCAAAATACCAGTGGAGCTACACAGCGCTTGACCCAGCAGTTGTGGTAACTATAAGCTATCCCTTGTAGCTGTGTCTCCACTGCATATAGAGCATCAGCAAGACTTGAGCTTCAAGTTCTAGGCCAGCTAGCTTGCATCTAAAGTGCCATTTAATGTGAGCTAAGGAGTTTTGTTTGTGAATGAAAGCCTGGTGTAACGAATGGGACCTGAGGTTCCTTGAGGTGATAAAATCCACAGAGGCAGAGGAGGCCTGTTTATAAGCAGCTTTATTCGAATAAAGGGAGCACGCAGAGTGGGGGAGCCACTCAGCGAACTCATCTAGTGTTCAGCATAGCAGACCTTTTATTCCCTAACACCGGCCGCAGGGTTCCCTCTCCCTTCCCCATTGGCTAGGGTAGTCAGGCGGTACAGACTTTCCGTTCCGCCTACTTCATGTTCTCCTTAACATGTGCCCCCCCCATTACATACATTGCATGTTGCACAAAGCAATAATTATGCCTCCCCTGGGTGTGCAAGTACATATTCATAAGCTCATTAAGCCTGCGTACTTCTCCTGTGGGGTCTTCACACCTAGCTTCTTCACGGAAACTTGTGGTTTAACTGACAGACTGGCTAGCAAGTTACTTAGTGGTTATAACAGGTGTCTAAAGCGACTGAGGGGAGGGGGGGTGCTGTTTGTGGTTTGACAAAAACAGGTATTCAAGAGCAGAATTTCCTTCAATTCCCCCCTTTTCTTTTTACAAAGTTTCTTTTTGGCAAACCCTAGATACCATAAGGCTGACTTGATCTAGGCGAGGGGTGGGCTTATCTCGGGGGACAAGCTGAAGCTGCATGACCTGATGAGGCTTTGAATCCTCAGTAATAGCCATCACCTGCATACTTTTTACCACATGAGTGATAAGCTTATGGAGGCAAGGAATAAAGCAGGGGATACAAACAAGGCCAGCCACTACACAGAGGCCCATAAACAACATGCGCTTGAGGCAGGGGCCCCCGGGTAACCAAGAAAAGAAATCAAATTCCCACCCCTTCCACGTTTGCACTGGCACATGTACCAGTTTCCGAATTTCCTGAGTGATTTGCTTTACCACTTTTCCATTATCATCAATGTGCAGGCAGCAACTGGAGTCATTTAATTTCCCACATACTCCTCCCTCCTCCGCTAGGAGGTAGTTCAAGACCACTCGATATTGATAGATTGCAGTTCTCATTTGGGTTATTTGGTCAGCCAATAAATCTAGAGCCCGAGCAGTCTGGTTGGTAATGATTTCGACAACTGCTTGCAACCGGATGATTCGGTTTAAGTTATAAATTGGTTCTCGTGCCCCATGTATTGGTTCATTGGGATTCCAAGTTGCAGGGCCATAGTGCTGGATGATTATTTCCGGGGGCCACTCATCCTTTCCCCAAGCCTGGCCACTCCCCCCGGCTAGGGAGGTTTCAACTGATTTTTTGCTCTTCCCAAGGTTATCGTAAACCCTTACCCCCAACTGGTCTCCTTGAGAGTCCCCAAGTAAGAAAAACAGGGGTCTAATATACCCTATATAACAAATACCGTCCCAGTTAGCCGGTAGCCACCTGTATGCCTTGTGCCCACAAATCCAATAATGACCCTTGGCTGCCTTAGTGCCATTCGGGAAAGGACCAAACCCCCGCTAGGGGTTTTGTCCTGAACTGACAGGGAAATCAAAATAGAGAGTGGTATTTTTGCCAAGTGGGCTTACATTTACCGCTCCCTGGACAAAGCATTTGAAGGCCCCATTTGTTTTGGTGCTATTGGAGCACAAGGGATCCTTTCCATCGCTGGACCAAAAATACCGAAGTGCTGCCTTAGTTCCGTTTGCATAAAACCATCCCCATAGCTCTTGGTTGTATGGTCCTTTGTATTCCCTTACCCTATTGCTTAAGCTCCCACTCACTTTGTAGGGAGATAATGTGTAAGTGCATTTGCTTTTGCCAACACTGACACCTGTTGCCACCATTTGATTAAGACAAAAGTGACCCATCCCGGGATACTGCACGTGCCATGGAGAACCTGGAGAATCCCAGGTTGGGGACCGGACTGTTACCTCAGACCTACTACTTATCAGCCAATGGGGCTCCAGAGGATAAGCCACCCATGGCCATGCATCCCGTCCTCCTGGTCCCCCACACACCCAGCACTCAGTTAAGTTGAAGGCCTTAGCTATTGCTTCGGCCAAGGTGAAGTAGCTATTACCTCCGGGGTCTTCCAGGATAGGGGTGGAGCCTGAGGCTAATGCTAATACTATATTTGCTAAAATCAGAGCCATTAACATTGTTTGAAAATTCTTACCCATTGGGAATCCTTTTAGGATGTTGGAGTTTCTACCACAGTTTTATTTCCACAAACCAGAGATGCTCCTGGGACCCTGTTATTATGACTATTTTTACAACAGAAACAACCCCAAATAAATGCCAGGATTATTGTTCCCACAATAAAAAGGGTGGGGAAATAATTTTCCAGTCCCAACATTAATGTCTTCTTAGAATTAACTTTGGCCCTGTTTCCTCCTCCTTGAGCTCAGAGGTCCAGTGTTGAGGCTTCGGCACAGCTTTAGCTCGAGTGTGGTGAGTCCAACCGTGTTCTGCAGTCTTGACTGAGGTCTCAGTAGTCAACAGGACTTGGAAGGGGCCGCGCCACTTAGCAGTCAGAGGAGAGTCCTTCCATTCCTTTATTAAGACCCAGTCTCCAGGCTGTATCCGGTGGACCGGAAAGTCGAGTGGTAGACGTTGAGTCAATTGAGCTTCCTGTCGAAGAGAAGTAACATGGGACAGTACTCTGGCCACATATTTGTGTATATAGTGGTCAGTTATTTCCACATTAACCTGAGGTCCAGCCTGCCCTGGGTAGGGGATTCCGAACAGGATTTCAAATGGGGATAACCCCAAACCTTCTCGGGGTTTAGCCCTTATTCTGGCTAAGGCTAAAGGCAGAAGTCGTGTCCAGGGCATCTTGGTTTCTATTACCAATTTTAGCAGATGATTTTTGATTTCCCGATTCATCCTTTCCACTTTCCCTGAACTTTGTGGGTGCCATGGGGTGTGTAGGTCCCACTGGATCCCCAGTGTGGACACCACCCCCTGTAAAACTTTCCCAGTGAAATGTGTGCCTTGGTCAGAGTCAAAAGCCTCAATCATACCATACCTGGGGATTAACTGTTCAAGAAGAATTTTTATTACCACTCCGGTGGTGGCTGAAGCTACAGGAAAGGCCTCTGGCCACCCTGTTAGTTGACATATTATGACCAGGATATAGCGGAGGCATCCAACCCGGGGCATTTCACTAAAGTCTACCTGGCACCGCTGGAAAGGCCTAGTGGCCCAGGGGCGCCCCCCCCTTGCCACCTCCCGGGCAGTTTTGGCATTGACCTTAGCACAGACCAGGCATCCTGCCACCACTTGCTGGGCCAATTTGAACAGGCCCAGGGTGGCATATTGCTTTAAGAACATTTCAGCCAGTCCCTTGGTACCCCAATGCCCTCCCTCGTGGAGTTGGTGTAACATGTGGCGGGCCAAGCTTTTAGGGACCCACTGCCTATCAGTGGCGGTATACCATTTCCCTCCTTTTTCCTGGGCCCCACTTTGTTTTATAACAGATAGCTCCTCAGCTGGGAATACCGGTGTATCCTCATTGGGTGCCCAAACTGGTAAGAGAGCCAAGAGAGGTGTTACTGCCGGCCCCAGAGCAGCTCTTTTTGCTTCAGCATCTGCTAGTCTATTTCCCACTGCCTCGTCTGTTATACCAGTTTGGTGACCTTTTACATGTATAACTGCAATGCATCGAGGTGCCTCAATGGCTTCCAGCAGTTCCCTTATCAATTTTTCATGTACTAGAGTCTTTCCCCTGCTGTTAAGGAGACCCCTCTCTTCCCATAATTTACCAAACGCATGAACAACTCCATATGCGTACTTGGAATCGGTGTATATGTTTACCACCTCCCCTGCATTGAGATGGCAAGCCCTCTTTAAAGCATACAGCTCTGCTGTTTGAGCTGACCAAGTGGAGGGGAGCCTTCCTGCCTCGATTAGCTCCTTACCACTGACCACTGCATACCCAGTGACTCTTTTTCCCTCTATCATCCGAGAGAATCCATCTACATACACATTTTTGCCACCAAACCATGGAATATCTTTGAGGTCCACCCGTGCTCGGGTCTGCAAGTCCACCACCTCAATACAATTGTGATTGGGTTCCCCTCCCCCGACACCAAGGAGGGAGGCTGGATTCAACCCTCCCTCACACCTAATTTCCAAATCATCCTGTTCCATTAGACAGGTTTCATATTGCAACAACCGTGCACTAGTCATCCACTTAGAGGCCCTTTCTGTCAGCAAGGTTCTCACTTGGTGTGGAACATGGACTATCAGTGACCCTCCCACAATAAGCCTTCGGGTCTCCCTTACCAGTGATGCAGTGGAGGCACAATTTTGAAGGCAATGGGGCCATCCCCTTGCCACTGGGTCCAGTAATTTGGAGAAATAGGCCACCGGCCTTTTGTCCCCCCCATAGTCCTGTGCCAGAACTCCTAAGGCATGCCCCTGTTTAGTATCCACATACAAATGGAATGGCTTGTCTGGGTCAGGCAGGGCCAGTGCCGGAGCTTGTATTAACTTCCCTTTAAGTTCCTCAAAGCTTTTTCTGTCACCTGCTGTCCAATCAACCCTGTCAGGTTTATCCCCAGTCAGGTGGTCATAAAGGGGCCGGGTTAATATTAAATAGTCCCTAATCCAAACCCTGCAGAACCCTACCAACCCCAAAAACTGCCTTAATTCCTTTTTTGTTTTGGGAAGGGGAGCTTCCTGTATCCCCTGGATCCTTTCTGGAGCGAGATATCGGGCTCCCCCACGCAATATGTGTCCCAAATATTTTACTTCCTCCTCCACCATTTGGGCCTTTCCCCTAGACACTTGAAGCCCCCTTTTTCCCAAGAAATTTAGTAGTTCTACCGTTGCCTCTTCTACCTCTTCTCGCCCCTTCCCTGTGAGTAATAGATCATCCACATATTGAATTAGGCGGGTTTCAGGGTTCGGGAGATCAAACTCCCTTAATACTTCCTGCAATGCCTGCCCAAACAATAGGGGTGCCTCAGCGTACCCCTGGGGCAGAACTTTCCAGGTAAGTTGTTTTTTACCCCTTTTTCCCCTTTCCTCGTGCTCCCACTCAAAAGCAAAATACTGTTTACTCTCTTCAGACAAGGGGCAACTCTGGAAAGCATCTTTAAGATCCAGAACTGTGTAATACCTATGGGAAGGGGGAATTTGACTAAGCAGGGTATAAGGGTCTGGCACAGTAGGGTGTCTAGGTCTGATTATTGCATTGGTGGCCCTCAAGTCCTGGACCATTCTATACGAGCCATCAGGTTTTTTTACTGGGAGGATCGTCGTGTTGTATGGGGACATACAGGGCTCCAGTAGTCCTGCTTCCAATAATGAGTTAATCACTGGCTGTAATCCCATCCTTCCCTCCCTGGAAATGGGATACTGCTTCTTATGCACTATTTCCCCCGGTCTCCGAAGGGAAATCTGAATGGGAGGAATGGCCAGCCTTCCATATTTTCCTGGCTCAGCCCAGACTTCAGGCTGTATTTCAGCCTCTGCTTTTGCTGTAAGAGGGAGTAGCTTTATCGTGGGAACAGCCTCTTGGGAACTGGCTTCAAGTGGTGTTATCAATATTTGGAGACCCATCTTTGACATCAAATCCCTTCCCAAGAGGTTGTAGTCACAATTTGGGACAAACAAGAAGTCATGCATCTCATGCCTCTCTCCTATAATAATTAACATTGGTTGCAACATCTTTACTTTCTCCTCCCGTCCACTCACCCCCTCTATAGTTTGGATTTCACTTGATAATCTAGCCCTAGATGGTATAAAGTTTAGAGTGGACCGAGCAGCTCCAGTATCTATAAGAAATATTGTTTCCTCCTGCTCAGGCCCCACCTTACACGTTATCAAGGGTTCCAAAGCGGTTGGGCCTTGGAAAAGGGGGAACCCCTGACACCCCTAACAGTCCAATTCCATGATCTTGTGCACCTCCTCCTCCTGGGCTGTAGGTTGGTTCTGGGGACACTCTCGTTTCCAGTGCCCCTCCCTCTTGCAAATGGCACACTGGTTCCTTCCCAACCGCACCCGAGGTGGAGGCCCTGACTTGACCCAATCCCGGCCCTTACCATTTTCCCCCTCGGGTCTGCATGGATCCGTGCCCCGTTGATTTCGCCCTCCCGATGGGTGGGGCTGGAGGAATTGGGCCATCATACGAGCCTTAGTTCTTACTTTTTCTTCATCTCTCCTCACATATATTTGTTGAGCCTTCCTTATCAGCTCCTCTAGGCCCTTAGTTTGCCACTCCTCATCCTTTTGCAACCTTTTTCTAATATCCGGCCAGGCCTTGGTTACAAACTGTACTTTCAACAAGGTATTAAAGGCCACATCTTCCGGATCAAGTCCTCCCTCCTTCCTTAAGGCATCTCTGACCCTTTCCAACCAATGTGAGGGAGTTTCCTCCTTCTCTTGTTCTAGAAACATGGCTTTGGATACATTATTGGTTTTTGGAACTGCTGCCCCAATAGCCCTCACAACATATGCTCTGTAAGTCCTTATTCAGTTCATTTGATCAGGGGTATTTCCATCCCAACCAGGATCAGTCTGGGGAAGTGCTTCCTCCAAGTCCGCATTCTGCAGGTTAGGGTGGTCATTCTCCCACAATTCCCGAGCCTTCCACAAAATCATTCGTTTTTCCTGGGGTCCGAACAATGTTGTAAGTATATAATCCCAATCTCTCCATGTGTAGTCCCCATTTCCCAAAAATCCCTCTATCTTTTCCGCAGTCCCAACAGGGTCATCTAAATAAGATGGTAACTCCTTTTTCAGAGCCCTAATATCCTGAGTTGATAGTGGTACTATTACAAATCCAAGTCTCCCTTCAGCTCCTCCCATAGGTACCTGTCGGAGGGGCATCTGATGACTAATTTCTTTCTTAGCAGTCTTACTCCGCGTCTGAGGGGGTGAAAGCACGTCCTCCCTTCCATCACTGTCACCCTTAGTTTCCCTAACCCCTTCAGTGTCATTATTTCCTGCAACTCCTAAGTTTTGGTCCCCATCCTCAAATGTGATGAGTGGGGGTGGATCATAGGGTGGGGGTAATGCCTCCAAGGGCTCCCAAGTTTGGCCTTTGGGATCCACTGGAATATATGACATAGGCGCTGAACCCTCTAAGGATTTTGCCTTCAAGGGGAATTGATTGACGGGGGCGATCTTGAGCCAGACCAGGGCACAGTCCCTCTCTAGTTCTCCCTTCTTGAAGTCATTAACATAAGAATTTAAAACCTGACATATGTAGACATTATCTGACCCTGTAGGGGGCCACCGAAATCCCCTATCCAATTTATACCTTGGCCAGATAAAATAACAGAGATTAGTCATGGTACTCTTAGTAATTTCCTTGGGAATTCTCAATGAATTCCAAAACCTTAACATCCTACCCAATGGACTATCTGGGGGAATATCAGGGCTGCAGTCCCTGTTTTTCTTATCGTCCCCTCCGGACGATTTTCCCTTTCCCACTATATTTCCCATGTTCCTTACCTCTTTATCTCAAGGTCTTCCCCCGTGACCAGGTGTTGCGGTACCGTCTTATTCCTTGCCTTCAGGTGGCCCCTTGCCACCTCTTACTCGTCTGCCTCTGTCTTGGTCTCGGGTGTCCAGTCTCCGTTCAGATCTCCCCACCGTTGAAGGGGGGTCGAGCGCCCAAATGGGCGAGGTGCACCGTCGACTCCTGTTCCCCAGCGAGACGTCCGAAGGGCGGAAGGATCCCGGACGAGCCCCCAATTGTAACGAATGGGACCTGAGGTTCCTTGAGGTGATAAAATCCACAGAGGCAGAGGAGGCCTGTTTATAAGCAGCTTTATTCGAATAAAGGGAGCACGCAGAGTGGGGGAGCCACTCAGCGAACTCATCTAGTGTTCAGCATAGCAGACCTTTTATTCCCTAACACCGGCCGCAGGGTTCCCTCTCCCTTCCCCATTGGCTAGGGTAGTCAGGAGGTACAGACTTTCCGTTCCGCCTACTTCATGTTCTCCTTAACATGTGCTCCCCCCCCGTTACATACATTGCATGTTGCACAAAGCAATAATTATGCCTCCCCTGGGTGTACAAGTACATATTCATAAGCTCATTAAGCCTGCGTACTTCTCCTGTGGGGTCTTCACACCTAGCTTCTTCACGGAAACTTGTGGTTTAATTGACAGACTGGCTAGCAAGTTACTTAGTGGTTATAACAGGTGTCTAAAGTGACTGAGGGGAGGGGGGTACTGTTTGTGGTTTGACAAAAACAGGTATTCAAGAGCAGAATTTCCTTCACTGGTTAATGGCAACACTAGTTATACTGCACTGAACCACAATGTGGAAAGGTGCTGCACCCTGGAAGGTTGGTCCTGCAGCCTACAGCAAAATTCCACCTGGGCACATTTCTGCTGCTCATTCCTCCTAGGTACTGCCCAATTTCAGCTAGGTCCAGGAACAGTCCTAACACTAAGGAAATTTGCTAAAAAGTGTAGCATTTGCCAGGAAGATGAATGGAAGTGTGTCTGGGTGGGTAGTAGGAAACTGTAGGACAGGAGAATGTGTTTGCCCTTTGTCTCACAGTGGCAGGAAAGCTTCAGAAGTAATTTTTTGCTCCATTTCCACCAGTGCTAGAATATAACAGCTACATTCCAGTGGCAAATGTAATTAAACAGTATGTTGAATAAAAATAATATTCTCGGAAAAACTAGATGGGGTCTTCTTTACAGTGTAGTTGTAACTGTGTGGGTCCCAGGCTAGGAGAGGTAATACCTTTTATGAGATCAATTTCTGTTGGTGGAAGATGAAAGCTCTTGAGCTACAAGCTTTTCTTCAGGTCTGGGGAAGAAAACTGTGGGCTTGGAAGTTAGTGTAAAATCCCCAAAATACCAGCATGAGGCAAGGGGAACTTAATAGTTTGTCCTAAACCCTGAAAATCTTGCAATCTGCCTTCATTCCTATGAAAATGTATTCTAATTTTCTCTCAATGTGCTTATTTTTGGAATGCATAGTACGTTTTCATAGGCTAAAATGGAGGCACATTTCTTGAAACCATATCAGAGTGGGAAGCCTAAATATGATAAAGAATAATAACATGAGCATGTGTCCTTACAAACTTCATTGCAAAATTATATAGATTGCTATTTATCCCAAATGCACAGTATTTGATGCCAGTATTTATGATCAGGAATCCAGGAAGCTCTTGGGGCTATTTCAGTTATAATCTCAGGCTGCCTTGAGATTATTCAAAATAGAACAATAAGAAATCCTCATTTTTCATTTTCCAAGTTCACATGGCCAAATTTTGCAATCAAAATCTGCTTTTATTATTTTGTTTTCACTATTTAAACCTAAGGCAATCTGGTTTTTTTTCAATTTACCGCTCTCCTGGCCCCCTTTCAACCAGTGAACAAATTATTAGTCATGTGGTGCACTTTAGGGTCTGTGGATCCTCCAAAAATTGAAGAGATCAGTTGAAGACCTTAAAAATGGAGACAAAGGATTTCTTCTTTCATGCTAAAGGGAGTACTGCCACACAATGGTCTTTCTGCCCTTCAATTTAATTTTCCCTAAACTTGTCTGCTTGCCTGGGGTGTTGAGGGTGGTACTTGTTTGCTCAGTTAGTCACAGTCCCATTCTGAGCAGAGGAGAATTCTCTATAAATTTTGTTGCCCCTCTGCTTTTCCCCTCAGATGCAGTGACAGTGGATGGCATTTTGCTAGAGAGAAGTTATTTGCTTCTTTGCTCTGTTTGACTTTTTTGCAAAAGTAATCAACGCAAGCAGGAACAGTCTGCCTGAAATCGGTTGTCAGCCCAGCTGCTTTCCACACCACACACTGTTATGGATACTGCTGGAAAAGTAAGACTAACTGATTTATTTGCATTTAAAATATAAGCTGTTTTCATGTTGGTTGTTCTGAATGGGTCTGCAAACTTTTAGTGCTGCAAATGGTCCCCTTATTTTATAGCACTAATCAGTAGGCTGCCCCAAAATAATTGCTCTCCTCTTAGCATTTTTGTTATGCCTTTCCAACATCCAGGCAAGTATTCTGTGGATTTTCCTCAGCATATAAATGTTTCTGTAGAGTTTTAAGGGAGATTATAATCCAATAAGGACGACAGCATATTCAGAGCTGTATAAGAAGTCCTTATTGAAAGAGAACTGAGAGAGAGAGAGGAGACAGACATGTTTTCCTAGCATCTAAATGACTCTCCTATTTATCACTATGGCAACCCCAATGACCCTAGGTAGTCCAAAACACCACAGTTTCTAATTTGAAGGAAATGCTTATTTTAAAGCTAATCTCTTCAGAACTAGCTAACTACAGTGAATGTTATATTAACCACTCACATCCTAGATTTCCCACAATTCTCCCTCCCACAAAATCAGCTGGGTAGAGATGAGAAATGTGCATCCCATGTGTGAAGAATGATTTATGGGGTGTCTAAATGTCTGTTACTTGTTAGCTCTGTGTTCTTGAGGAATCATAGGGTTGGATGGGACCTCAAGAGGTCATCTAGTCCAAGCCCCTGCTAAAAGCAGGGCCACTCCCACTAAATCATCCCAGACAGCATTTTGTCTAACTGGGCTTTAAATGTTTCCAAAGATGGAGATTCCACCATCTCCCTAGGTAACCCATTCCAATGCTTCACACCCTCTAATCAGAGAGCTTTTCTGAATATCCAGCCTCGACTGCCTCAGCTGCAGCCTGAAACCATTGCTCCTTGTTCTGACTTCTGTTACTACTGAGAACAACCTTGCTCCCTCCTCTTCAGAGCACCCCTTCAAATAGTGGAAGTTTGCTGTCAAATCCTCCCTCAGTCTTCTCTTCTGCAGGCTAAATAAGCGTAATTCCTTCAGTCTCTCCTCATAAGTCATGTGTCCCAATCCCCCAATCATTTTTGTTACCCTCCTCTGGACCCTTTCTAATGTATCAACATCCTTTCTGTAGTGTGGAGCCCAAAACTTGACACAGTATTCCACACGCAGCCTCACCAGTGCTGAAAAGAGGGGGAAAATTGCATCCTTCAGTCTGCTGGCAACACTCCTTCTTATGCAGCCCAATCTGCCATTGACCTTTTTGGCAACAAGATCACACTGTGGACTCATATCCAGCTTCCCAGAGCCATCCCCAGGGGTGGTTGACAGGGGCAATCGCCCCAGGCCCTGCGGTTTTGTGGACCCCTCACTGTCCTGTCATGAGCAGGGCAGCGGGGGGCCTGAACCACTGCCCCCCATGGCAGGCTGTTCCCAGTGTAGAGGACAGGAAAAGTTGAGCAAAAGCAGCGGCCAGGGTCAGTGCTCCTGTGCCCCCCTCCCCACTCGTGCTGCCTTTGGCTCCATGCCAAAGGCAGCGGGAAGGGGGCAGGAGGCAGCACAGAGCCCACACCAGTGTCCCCCCAGCTGTGCTGCCTCTTTCCCCCTCCTCGCTGACCCTGGCTACCTGTTTTGGTAGGCTCACCCTGTCCCCTGGATGGGGAACAGCTAGCTCAGGGGTGGACTGGGTCTGTCCCTACCCTGGGGCAGCCAGCTCCCCAGCATAGGTGGGGGTCTGGGGGAGCCCACAGAGGCTGATTTGCCTGGCCCCAACATCCCCCTAGGGATAGCTCTGCAGCTTCCCGTCCACCATAATGCCCAGGTCCTTTTCTACAGTGCTGCTTCTTAACAAAGCGGTCCGCAGCCTGTAACAGTACATGGAATTTTTCCATCCTAAATGCAGGACTTTGCACTCATCCTTGCTGAACCTCATGAGATTTCATTTGGTCCAAAGCTCCAATTTGTCTAGGTCCCCCGGAATCCTATCCCTACCCTCCAGCATGTTTACCATTCTCCCCAGCTTGGTGTCATCTGTGAATTTACTGAGCATGCACTCTATCCCATCATCCAAATCATTAATGAAGATGTTGAACAGAACCAGCCCCAGGACCAATGTTCCCTCTAAGGTTTGACGGCTTGTGTGCAAAATTTTCAACCCGTGTGCAAAACTTTTTCTGAATAAAATTTTTGTGCAACTTCACATGATGGAAATTATTTAAAAATATAGAACAATGAAAAATTAATGTTATTTGTTTTTATTAATAATTTGAATGTATTCTATGCTTATGTAACATTTTGTCTCATCAGTTCTTCAATCCTGTTTGTCTGCCTTTGTCGGCTTTCCAAAATGAATAAACACATAAAAAAGTTAAAATGAAAGCAATTAACTTGCCTCTCATTTTTCATTTTGCACAGCAGCCCATTTTACAATTTTAAAAAAATGGTCCTAAATTGTTCCTAGCCAGTTCAAATGTGACCCTTTACTTGTTTTACTTAATTGGTCACTATTACTAATCTTGATCACAGTATACTTTATTCCTTCATTTTATTAGTGTTTGCTATATATTTTTTCCCCAGTTTAACCCTTCCCTAAGGAGCAACAGGCCAAAAGGTAAAAAAAACCAACCCAGGGCTTGACCCTATGATTACAAATCTGTTATTCTACCAACTGAGCTACAGGCATTCCATATATAAAAACTTCTAGGCATAAAGGATAACTGTGTACTCCACTGCCCCTTGATCCCGCCCCCCCATAAACTGCTCTTTATTCCATGTGTGCATCTGTGCAGCAAACTCTTAACATCAGGATTGTGGGTTCCAGCACTGTGCCCCCCCAGGCTACTTATCAGAAGTAAGAGGCTGGACAATCACCTATTTTTGGAATGCCTGAGGGAGGAAGGACATGAAGGTAAAAAGGAGCCCTTGGATAGCTAGCAACTTCCCCCTCCGCTAATCCTCAGTGGGGCTTCAGGCCTGCCCCCCCTGCCCATCTTCAGCTGCTCTCCCACCCTGCCCCCTCCCCCAGTTGATCCTTGGCCATGGTTAAGGCCTGTCCCCCCCACCCCTTATCCAATCCTCAACCACTTTGCCAGACTAGGGTTACCGGATACCAAAGCATGGAAAGGAGGACAGGGGAGTACAAAAAGGAGGATGTTGGAGGACACATACACATCTGGGACTCCACCTGGGCCCCCTTTATCCACCCAGCCAATGCTCCCCCCCCAAATGCTTGCCCCATTGATCACCCAACTCCAGGGAAATCTGTCTAGCCCCTAGTTACAGCGTGAAATTAATTGCAAGAACAGAGGCTCAAGAATATCAAATGAATGGCTTAAGTATTTTTCCTCTTCACATTAAAGTAACCGTAAAGCCAACCACTTTAAGGAGGCACAAAACTAAGTATTTAATGTTTATATCAAGGTGCAAGGAGAATCACACTGCAGAACTCCTATCCAGACTGATGTTTTTACATTGTGAATTGCAAACGGAAGCACACCTCTAATAAATTTAATGTAGTAATTATGGACAAGATTAAAATCAGTTTTAACACACTAAGTTCCTTCACAGAATTCACTCATTGTTAGACACACAGAGGGATGGGCCCTTGACTACATGAAGCCTAACAGAATTTGAGGTGTTGGCTTCTAAAGGAAAAGTAATCTCTGTCAGCAGTATTCTCCCCATGACTTGAAATTAGGGGTGTGGTGCAGGGGGATGTTTGGGGGGGGTATAGGAGGTGCTCACTCATTTGCTCTAACACTGTTACTAGCCAGCAACTGGGGGGCACAGGCGGAGTGTACAGAAATCCCTGTCTAGCCTCAGTTTTGAGCCTCACTGTGCAGTATTTTTAAAAAATCACAGACAAGCTCTTTAGATTTTATACACACAGAAAAGGAGAAATGAGAAAAAAAGAGATCTGCTGGTTTTTATGTGCAGACCTACCTGAAACATAACCTTTTACCTAAAATGCAAATGTCTGGAAACATCATATCCTACTATGTCTGCCATAAACCACAGAGGGATATATATCTATTTTATGACAGTTGACATTTGGTTTGCTTTTATGTGAAATACACATCAAATGGGGGGGGCGGAGTAGAAGTAGATGTCTGTGACTATCAAATGCTCCACCCAAGAGGACAGCACCTATTCTTGAATGCAATGATCATTTTTTTCCTAAATATACCAAAATAAAAATAACCACAGAGTATATAAGCAAAAGCAAGCTGCTTGTTTCCTATGATTTGATAAACTAACAAAGGGACAAATATTGCAATCCTTACTCCATCAAATTTCCCACTGACTTCATTTAAAGCATAGGATAAGGCCTAGCCCAGCAGCTACTTTAGAATGGATAATACTTGCATATCTGTGTATCTTACTAAAATTTAAGGACACATCTATAGTGGACTAATCTCTTCTTGGAAAGAAGAAACAAACTGAAAAAAAAAATCACACTGGGAAAAGGAAAATCTTACAGATTCAAAGCTCCTCACAACCAAAAGTGAACTTTGTTGGACCTCTAAACAAAAGATTTGTTGTCAAAAGCCAAAGTTCATTAGCAGGAATAAAGATCTGGCTTAGCCCAGCCATTAGAGAAAACCTCCCCAGAAACTAAGTAAAGCAGGAAGCAAAGAAGGAGTCACAGGTTTCTCTCTGGGCACTTCAGAGACCCCATCAGGGTGAAGAAAAGCCCCAACCCCTCCAAAAAAATAAGATTAAACCTTCCCCAAAATCAGGTGCGGAGAAAGGGGAGAGGACCTGAGCTGGAGCCTGGAAAGAAGCCAGGGGTGAGGAGCTAAAGCAGCAAACCGAACCCACGTGTAGCGCTGCAGCTGGAATGCCTGGAGCAGGGAGGAGGGCAGGGCAAGGAGGAGCAGCCTTAAAGCGATACACCACTCCTCCGTTTCCTGGCTGAGCCTCAGCCGCTCTGTCGGGCTGTCCCAGCCTGTCCTGCCCCTCCCCGTGCGCAGGGACTGGAAACCCCTGCGCGGGGAGGGGTTTCTTATGTGCGTGGCCGCGCAGCCGCGCACCTTAGAGGGAACAGTGCCCAGGACCAACCCCTGAGCTAGCTGTCCACCAGTTACTGGTTGCCAACCAGACACTGAACCATTGATCTCCACCCGCTGAGCCTAAGATCCAGCCAGGTTTATATCCACCTTATGGTCCAGTCATCCAAACCATGCTTCCTTAACTTGCTGACAAGGATGCTGTGGGAAACTGTATCAAAAGCTTTGCTAAAGTCACGGTATATCACATCAACAGCCATTCCCACATCCACACATCCCATCATCTCATTGTATAAGGCAATCAGGTTGGTCAAGCATGATTTGCCCTTGATGAATCCATGCTGACTGTTCCTGATGACTCTATTATCCTCCAGGTGTTTCAGAATACATTCTTTCAGGACCCGCTCCATGATTTTTCAAGGGATTGAGGTGAGGCTGACTGGTTTGTAGTTCCCCAGTCCTCCTTTTTCCCTTTGATGAAGATAGGCACTGTATGTGTCATTTTCCAATCATCCAAGCCCTCCCCCATTCACCATGAGTTTTCAAAAATAATGGTGAGCAGCTCTGCCATCACATCAGCCAACTCCCTCAGCGCCCTTGGATGAAGTTCACCTGGCCCCATAGACTTGTGCACATCCAACTTCTCTAAGTAGTCCCTAACCTGACTTTTCATCACAGAGAGTTGCTCTCCTTCTCTTCATTCTGTGTTACCGTTGTAATAGCCTGAGAACTAGTATTCCCTGGCGCAGCCCCCTGCCGCTGCCTGGTGCAGGGGACACTGCCGGCTGCACCTGGCTGGCAGCCAAAGTCCCTACCTGGCCTGAAGCCTTTGTCATCTGGCCAGCTGAGAGCTCCTCCAGAGCTGGGAGTTTTTAAAATTCCCACTCAGAGAAGCTCTGATGGAGTATGCTCACTCTGAGCATGCTGCATCAGTGCTTCTCCCCCTGGAGGAGCCATGGCTTGGCTGAGCCGCTTGGCGACCAGCTAAGGGTGTGGAGGGTTGGGGGTCCGGCTGGCTGGGGGGAGGTTACCGGGGGTGCAGGTAATGGTGGGAGGCGGGGATCGGGCTGGCTCTGGGGGGCTGACTGGGAGAGCAGCAGGCTGTATTGGGCTGGCTACGGGTATAGGGGTGAGTGGGAGAGTGGGGGGCAGGGGCAGGCTGCCTGGGAGGGATTGATTGGTAGAGTGGGTGGGGCAGGATTGGGCCAGCAGGGGGAGCAGGATCAGGCCCATGGCGGGGCCCACACAGTGAACAACATAAGTTGCTCAGCTGCCTCAGGGCCTTAGAGGGAACATTGGAGGTCAGCTGAGAGTGCTGATAGACCCAATCTGTGCAGACGCACATTGTTAATTGATGAATGTGTATATGTGAGTGGCTATTTGAATCTGGGGTTGGAAGAATTCAGTCCTGGGAAACTGAGGTCCTACAAGGGTGGTTCCTTTGGGGGAGAGCTTGCAGAAGGGAGAAGTGAGCCCTGTATAGAAAAACAAGTGACACAAGCAGTACACTAATAGAATTGCAATCCCTCCCCACAAAGAGGAAGTAACCCTAATAAATGAACATACCCCAAGCAGGTGGGCAAAGTTGGTAACAGTCTAGGACTGTTGTTTTCTGAGAGCTACCAAAGGCAATGGGCAGAAATACCTACCTGCTGGCTCTGGGTCAGGAGCACACATTCCAAGATGAGGACAGAGAAGTCTGGTACAGAAGAAAACTAATCCTGAAACAAGAGAAAATGTGCGTCTCTAAGACTACGTTCACACACAGGGGGTTATTTCGATACAAGTTGTTCCGAAACAACTTGTATCGAAATAAGGGGTTATTTTGAAATAAGTTAATTCGAATTAACAGTTTGTTAATTCGAATTAATGAAAAAAGCTCAAAGTGAAATAGCAGGTTCAGACAACAGTTATTTCGAAACAAGTCACCGTTGTTTCAAAACAACATTTTCAGATGGCATTGTTTCGAAACAATTGTTTCAAAACAACGTTGTTTCGTCCCAACATGGGGTTTAAGTTGTTTCGAAACAATGCCATTGTTTCGAAACAACAGAACCCGTTGTTTTGAAACAATGGTGCGTTGTGTGAACAGGGCAATTCTTATTTCGAAACAACCTCTGTTGTTTCGCAAGAAGAGTGCTGTGTGAACACACCCTAAGCAAAACAAACTTAGAAAAGAGCCTGAGCCTGTTAGACCTGTGGTGTCCAACTTTTTAGGACTACCATAACCCTTTCAGGAGTTTGATTTGTTTTGTGTACCCCATGTTTTACTTCATTGAAGAATTACTTGCTTACAAAACAAGACACAAAAGCACAAAAGTGTCACAGAGTGCTACCACTGAGAGATTTCTGACTTTCTCATTGTAGTGCCTTCACTAGTGCATTTTAGGTAACCTGTTGTGAAAGTAGGCAAATGTTTAGATATGGTGCTGTATGTCCTGGAAGACCTCTGCCTACGCTAGCTTAAGAATCAGAGTTAGCCCTACCTTGCATTCGCCCATTAACAGACTGCTAGTGCTACCATCTGGAATTTCTGCTGCTACAACTTGGAAGCTGTTTTAAAGTTTTTTCCAATATTTGACTATACTGTCTTTCACTATGTGCTGTGTTCATTAAACGAACATTTCTCTGAGAAAAAAGCAGTTTTCTATTGCAGCATTCATACACGTTAAAGTCTATTTCTGTCCCTGTGGGTTAGCAGGAAATTAATTGCTTTACTCATGATACGATATCTGAGATTTTAGACCCCTGCAGGTCTATAAATAGTTTAGCAAATGAGTAGTCTCCTGAGAAAATCAGCATTCTGGTGTAGCATGGGAATGTCATTTTGAGCAAAGGTGGTCTATGGTGTAGACAGCTCTTTTTTGGCAAATTGTATATAGCTTAGATAAGCTGGTTACCTTCCCCTGAAGAGAAGCACTCTGCAACTCAAAATCTTAATTTGGGAAATCTGGGTTCAAATTGCCAGCTCTTGCGGAGATCTCTTGTCTGATCTTGGGGAAACCACTTAATCTCTCTTGTTTATGGTGGCTAAGGTGGCTTCAAACCAGTATTGCACCTCTATGACCCTGTGCTGCTCTCAAGGCTGACACCTTTACACAGCTCCAAGGACCTGCCTAAATTAGGGCTGCCGTTTGAGTAGTAACACCATTCAGAAACTCAGGTATGCTGCAGCCCTGCCATCTCACCCCCACCCATGCATACAGTACCTCTTTATCCAAGAGCTTGGAAAGGGATCCTTGGAAGGCAACCTTCCAGCTCTCTCCCCAGTGCCTTTACTGCGGGAATATTTTAAGGTCCCAATGTAAATGGGACAGAGGCAGTGGTGAGAATCTTAGCACTAGTTTCTAGATCATATGAAAATGGAAGCATGACAAATCTGGATAAGGCAAGCAGAAAGGTGCCTGATCATAAATATTTCCTTTGAGTCAGGGTCTTTAATTCAGAAAAGATCTGCTACCTTCTCTTAACGTATACAAATCAGTACGAAGAGCTGTTGTGACGGTACTTCACTCCCTTCCCTCTCATCCCTGCAACACATTGTGGAAGCTCAGGGTATATGGGGTATTTTTCTCCCTCTATATCTGGCTCAGGTATCCAAAAGTGTCAATGCTGAATTCTGCAGCTATAAGAAATAAAGAATAATCTGACAAGCCACTGAGTGCCATGATACTCAATACTTCAGGGCCTGATTTTTTAGATGCAAAATCAGCAGGAGCTGAAGATACTCCACACCTCTGAAAACAAGCTGTTGAAGATTCAGTCTAGTACATTGCTGGTACTACATTGCCCTTGGATGGTCTGGTGTTATTTCCGGTCTGGCAGTAAAAGTTATTAGACTATTATTAAATTTTGCACCTGTTTATTGTGGCAGTGTTGAAAACAGGAGAAAGAATTTCCCCACATAATATTAACTGGTTCCAAAGGTGTGTTTAAAATGTAATGTCTAACAAAATTGCATTCTCACTTCTAGAATATAACCCTATAAAAGCAACCAGAAGCATACTGTGTTTATTATAATGTTTGTAGATTGTTGTCTCAAAGTATAAGTAGATGTCCCATAGGCCTTCAGGTTGCCTGCTATAATTGTTCTCCATTGTATGATTTTTCACTAATTGATCAATAACTGAATTTCACTAGTCATGCTCTTGTTTGGTATCATTCTGAAAAGATTCTTTTTTTTTTTGTTTAAATTTAAAGGGGTGAAGGGGGAACATATTTCATTTCATATCTACAAGGGTCAAAATTGTTTAGCATTTGCACATAGCTTGAGTTCTACATTCCTAAAAGAAGCATGATATAAAATGTATTTCTGCTCATATTAATATTAGTGTAGGGATCTTTCAATTTATTGATGCTGTGTAGTTTTAGTAACTATCAATTCCTGCACAACTATAATCAACTTTGTTTTTCACAGGTTATAAAATGTAAGGCTGCCATTGCCTGGGAAGTGGATAAACCACTATCTATTGAGGAGATAGAGGTTGCACCCCCAAAAGCTCATGAAGTTCGTGTGAAGGTACAAAACTTATTTCCATGGTGGTGGGGTCAGCTTTTCTGTTTTTCCTCCCCTATCTATGGGAATTATTCTTCTTGCAGTTGTGCTGAATATAGCTACTTCTCCTATTTCCCATATCCTGGATGGGAAAGTTGTTGGTTGTTTTTTGTTTGTTTGTGTGTTTGTTTTTTAAGGTAGAGCTGTGGTTAAGCCAAAAGGAAAAAAAAAAGAGAAAAAAATGTAAAAATTTGTTCCTGTAAAGTTTCTCCACTTCAAACGCAAAATTTAAAAAAAAATAGTGTTTAGCATTTTTGCTGGTTGAAAAATGGAGGAATATCTCAATTAGCTCAATTTTTGAAATGCTTGCCATGTTCCTATGCACCCTCCTGTTACCAGGTGTCTAGCAGTTACCTTACAGTGATCACTTTTGACAAAAGGGTTGGGTGCTTCCCTTTTTTTGTGTGCATGTGAAATATCATTGTGGACCACAAATCCTGAGGCTGACTATTACATTTTGATTCTTCTGCAAGGAAAAGGGAAATGTAATTGTTAGATGCAAAATATTTTAGATAATCTATGCAATTTTGGGTGGGATTTTGCGGGGGGGGGGGGGGGCAGTCCTGTGCTGTTTTGTGCTTCCATTAAGTTATAGTGCTATGAAGTTGCCTTATAATGATATTGGTTCCTGAACCAGAGTAATCACCAGTGGCTCCCAATCTGGCTCGAGAAGCCACACATGTCCTTTTTACAACTCCACAGGCCAGCAGGCTCCCCACTGCAGCTGGGTGGAGGTACTTTTCACTCATCTCCCATGCTCCTGGCTGCCATAGGGAAACTGCACACATTGTGTACCTCTGTGTGTGCCATCCGGCTCCCTAGGCAGGAGCTCCCTTCTGCAGTCAGGGAAATGGAAAATCAAAGCTCCCCCCCTCCCCCGGAGGGATCCCAGCGCCTACACACCTAGGCAGAGCAATTTGCCGTGCTCCTTGCTACAGCCAGGGAGAGGAGAGTGCTGTTCTACCATCTCCTTGGCTGCAGCAAAGAGTCTGCACCTGTCTTTTAACCCTGAAGACCCCATGCACTGCCTCAGTTCTTAGGCAGCAGCTCCTTTCAGTAGCCAGCAGGAAGGGAGCCACGGACCACATCTATATTGTACAAACACTTCTATGTCAGTATATGTCTTGAAAACGTGATGCTTGTTGATCCTTGAAGAAGAAATAAGACATTTTAAATACAGTTAAGAACCCCAAAAGATTAGGACTTAATATTGGCACTTGTGAAGAAAAAGGTGGACAGTCTGGGCCTGATTCTCAAAATTCTCTGCATGTAATTAAATATGTTGTAGATACAATCATATGCAGTAAATTGGGAACAAAAGAAGGATACTTCTGGATGTAAACTGTCAGATGCAAACCATGCCATTTCCACAGACATGCATTAATAATCACATGTTCAGCTCTAAACATAGTTTTAAAAATCAGGCATTTACTCCAGTTGGCAAGAGCTATGCAAACATACAGGTACAGGACTGGCCCAAGGTATTTTGGTGCTATAGTGCCTGAGATTTTGTTGCCCGTCCCCCAGGCCAGGCCAGGCCAGATGGGTGACCCCCACCACAAGCCTGGCCAGGTGGCAGGTGGGCACCGCACAGGCTACCAGGCCAAATCACAGCAGCAGCTTTGCTCCCTGAGCTGGGGTCAGCTCCCCACTCACAGCCCAATGCTGGTGGTGGCGTTGTTTCCCTGGCCAGGTCCAGCTCCCCGCCTACAGCCAGATGCCGGCAGAGCAGGACAGGAAGCTCACTGGCCCCAGCCACAACACAGGCTTTGGCCCCACCACTACAGGATGGTGCCCTAGGTGACTGCCTAGGTTGCTTCTATGGGAAGACTGGCCCTGTACAGGTATTAAATGAAGCATCTCCTGTGGTTCAAGAAACTTCTCCATTAGGTTATCAAATTATGGGGATTTTCATCAGCAATGTTATTGTATGTTCTCATATTTAGGATTCTTGGTTCCCAGAAAACTGAAAGCTGAGGTATCCTAGAAGAGAATTTACTGTCATTTTGAACACTACTGCATATATAGCTGATGGAACATATTAAATAGGAACAAAAGAGGCTTGGTTATAACCATTCTAGTATTTGTAATCCAAAGAGTTCAAAAACCATGAGTTAGGTCTCAAAAAGTTAGTAAATAAATAATAACACAAATCTTCTGCAATGAACACAAAAAATGGCTCTAGTGAACATTGTGAAACTTATGTCCTTTAATTTCCATACAGATAGTGGCCACAGGGATCTGTCGGACAGATGACCATGCTGTGAAAGGTTCTATTCCGGATATGAATTACCCAATTATTCTTGGCCATGAAGGAGCTGGGATTGTGGAGAGTATTGGAGAAGGAGTGACTTGTGTGAAACCAGGTATGGGAAAGCAGGCATCAATTTTCCAGTTACGTCTTAAGTTAAATGATGTAGGGCTATATTAGCATGCAGTGAAGGGAAAGAGAAACTTTGAATCTCATTATTTAGGTCTTCCACAAAGCAAAATGTATTTCCATTCCAAAAGCTGGAACAAACAGCGGACTTGCTGCTTGGGGATGAATAATGAATTTGTTTGGTTTCATAGACGTTTAAGAAGAGAGAGATTTTTTCACCCTCTCTCCTCTCCCCAGGAAACAAAGTCATCCTTCTTTGTCTACCTCAGTGTGGGGAATGCAGCTTCTGTTTGAATCCTGACACCTGCGGTTGCCTAATGACAGAGTGAGTTTGTTTTAACTTGTCTCTTACTTGAATCTCACCCTTAGTTTTTCTGACAGTATTAATGTTTGCTTATACTACTGAAAATTTGGGGTTTCTCCTAGGATCCATAAACCACAGACACTCATGCTTGACAAAACCAGCAGATTCACATGCAGAGGGAAACCAATTAGCCATTTCGCATGGATCAGCACCTTCTCAGAATACACAGTTATGCCCGATTGTGCCATTGCAAGAATTGATGATGCCGCGCCTCTGGATAAAGTGTGTCTGTTTGGCTGTGGATTTTCCACTGGCTATGGGGCTGCCGTCAACACTGCCAAGGTAAATACTTGTGTAGATGCATTCTTAGCATAGTAATGAATTTTACATTGCAGAAATCCTGTTCCCCATTATTTTTGTTATGCAGGTTAAACCTGGTTCAACTTGTGCCATCTTTGGTTTGGGAGGAGTTGGCCTCTCTGTTGTTATTGGCTGTAAATCAGCTGGTGCTTCCCGGATCATTGGGATAGACATTAACAAAGACAAATTTGCCAAGGCTAGAGAGTTGGGAGACACTAACTGCATTAGCCCTCAGGACTTCAAGAAACCTATTCAGGAGATGGTGGTTGAGATGACTGGTCATGGTGTGGACTATTCCTTTGTAGTCATTGGATATGTAGAGACCATGGTATGTCATATTGGCAAATCTCTTTGCTCATTGCTCATTCTAGTCAATCTGTCTGTCTGATGTAGATGTCTTACTTTATTTTTTAAAACAGGTAGCTGCTCTTGCATCTTGCCACAGGGGTTCTGGAACCTGTGTGATGCTTGGATTGTCTCCTGTAGGAAAACAGATTTCCTTTGACCCTGTGCTGCTGTTTACTGGCCGTACCTGGAAAGGGAGTTTGCTTGGAGGTATGGAGACTAGCAAATGTCATTCAAATTCTGGATAGCTGATGTGTTCAGACACCTTGTTTGTAATTCTCCCTCAGGGTGGAAGCCCAAGGATGCCATCCCTAAATTGGTGGCCAGTTATATGTAGAAAAAACTGAATCTAGATGTGCTAATATCCCACACATTACCATTTGAGAAAAATCAATGAAGGATTTGAACTGTTACGGTCAGGAAAGAGGTGAGATTTGAATATGGTCCAAGAAGTTGTCTCTGGGTGATTTGATTTTAATCAAGTACCTCGTTTGTGCAAGTCCCACCAAACTTACTGGATAGGGTTATATGCAGGGTGACCATATGTCCCATTTTTAAGCCCTAATTGTCCCATACTCTGGCTCTTCATGCAGCTGGGGCTGGTTTGGAGCCATTTGAAATCTCCTGCCATGGAAAGCCCAGGCATATGCCAAGGTAGGAAGTGAAACGCCACTGAAATGTGTTTGGGTAAGGGAGGTAAGTGGGAATAATGCAGAAGAGGTGAATTAGGAATAGAGAGAGATGTTTTATGTAATTACTTACTGCAGCTTTTTGGCCTCTCTATTATAGATCCTCACCCAGCCATCCCTGCAATAGATACTTAACCTATGATTCAGTTGCTGGGGTACCCTGGCAATCAAGAGGCCACTAGCATGTCTTCCATTCTAGACAAAGATGTTCTTAACTAACTCCCCTCCCTTACTTGTAAAAGAAAATCCAAATTATTTGATGATTTTTTGTTTTAGTATTCGCAGCATCCTTCTCTTTTAAATGGGGCAGTAGATGGCCATTAACAGCTGTGTACAAAATGGACTGCAGTAAAGAAGTATTGCACCATCCATAATGCAAAAATAGTACTTCTCTTCCGCTACCGGCATCTGCAAGAAAGAATTCATGTTACTCCCCAAGGGTATGTCTACACTTAGAGCTGAATTCGAATTGATTGTCATCAGTTTGAATTCTAATAAGTGCATGGACACACTCGCTATCATCAGTTCAAACTGAGGAACTCCTGACTTCAAATTTATCATACCTTGTTTGACTTCAAATTATTCAGTTTGAATTGACTGTGACTTCAAATTGATGCAGTGTGGCCATGTCAATTTGAATTACTCAGTTCGAACTGACTGTCTTGACACACTTCCTATGGTGCCGCCCCCTCCAATTTGAATTGGCAAGTCCATTCCAAGGACATGCCAATTCGAATCAGATTCTCTAGTGTGGCCATATCAATTCGAATTGACAGAATTCAAACGAATAATTATTATGTTGAATTGACTAATTGAAATTCAAACTCTAAGTGTAGACATATCCCAAGAGCCTGAGGAGACAGATCCCCTCAAAAAAAACCAAGACAGAACAACTCCCAGCCCAAGAGAGTGACAGAGAGATACCTGAGAGTCTAAGACAGAAAAAGCCCACACCAGAGAGACGAACCCTCAACAACAGACAGAGAGAATCTGAAAAAACCCTTGAAGAAACAAGCGACCAAGAGGACCAAGTGAAACAGAGACCCAAAAAAGAGACCCTGAGAGACAGACAAACTGAGCAATGACTCAGTGCCTTCTACAGTATCCCCACTTCCTGCCTGGGCACTGACACACAGGGCCCTCTCCCACTTGGCTGCCATTCCCCCCCCCTCTCCTGTTCCTGCACAGGGTGCTCCTTGCACTTTTAGAATCTGTGTCTTCAATGTGTTTTGTTTTGGAGAGGCCAAGGTGGCCAGTGGTAGGTGCTGCACTGGCTGAGTAATGGGTTTGGGGGATAGGGCAGCTTTCTGGGGTTGGTTCTGAGACTGCCTGGCTCCACAGAGAGGTTTAGGGGCCGGCTTGGCTTTGTGGGGATGGGAGGTTGATTTGAGATGGGCTTTGCCTGGAGACAGGCACTGATGATGCTGGTGCGGTGCCTAGCTTCACATCCCCCCACCCACTGCCCACACATCCTCAAGAGTATATTTCCACAGATCTTGGAGTGCTACAACATTGCCATGGCTCAGCAGGTCTGAGACAGCAAAGGAGATGCTATTCTTCCCCAGTAAGGGAGCTGAATGTGTACCACGCCCAGCCAGGAAGCTTGGGATCTATCACTGACTGTGGAATGAGAATGGGGTCTAGCGGGCTTGAGTGCAGAGAGATGAGAAGTCAGGACACCTGGATGCTATCCCTGGCTTGGATGTCAGTGGGCAGGGGAGTGAATTAGCTGACGCTCATGGCTCTTTCCCTGGGCTGGTACAATTGTTGCCATCACTATGACCACTTGGGTTGATGGAGCCTTGAGTACAGCATGTACAAGTAGCAGATTTTGTGTGTCAATAAATTCCACCCCCAAATCCTCCTAAGTGTCAGGGCCCTATGTCCCATTTCACACCCCCCAAACCAACCAGTCTCCCTGCCTCGGGGCTGGATGGAAGCTAGCACCCTTGGAAACCCTGGTGGCACCTTGAGGGGATATACCCTGTGTCCCATTTCTACCCCCTCCCCAAACCAACCAGTTTGTTTCCCCACCCTGGAGCCAAATGGGAGATAGTGCCCCTGGAGGCATTATGTTCTGGGCTGGCTGTGGCCTTGATCTCCTGGAAGGTCTGACCTGGTGTCAGGCATCAACTGGGAAAAGAGAGTCCCCCATCCAATTGGTATGAGGAGGCCCAAGATGTTGAGGATTTCATCAGAGAGGCCTTGGAAGCTGCATTGCATGAGCCCAGAACCAGGGGTCCACTGGTGTCAACCCGAGTGCCCCTGGCACCTCTGCTGCCCCCTGACCCCCATGCCACCCTATCTTGCAGTGTCCCAGTGCCCTTTCCCTTTCTCAGCCCCCCCACCTTTCTTACCAGTACTCACAAATCTCAAGTACCTCCTCCACCCAATGACCCTTCAGCCTCTTCCACCTCCACTCTACAAAGCCCTCCCATGCTCCCTAATCCTCCATGTACCCTTTCACCTCCACCCTTTGTGACACCCTCCAGGCCCTCTTTCCTATGAGCTCTCTGAATGCCCCCCCTCTTATGTTGCTCTAGGCCCAGGCCCCACAGGGACAGAACAAGGGTCTACCCTAATGGCAGATCCACAATATTGCCAGACCCAAGGGGAGGGAATGGGACCCAAGCACCTCACAGGATTCCCCCTGGGGCTCTGTAGCTCCCAGCCCCAGAAGTGGACTGGTAGGGAATGGAATCCCTGTGTCCCAGCCTCTCTCTCTCTCTCTCTCAGATGTCTTGAGGTCATCAGATGGAAAGTGCTTTAGAAGTCCTAAGTGATTCCACATTTAATCTTTCTTTCATATGATATTCACCTGGATCACAGGAAGCTGGAATTTCAAGGGCCTCCTCCTCCTACTGATGCTGGAGCAAATTGTCAGAGCAGGAGGGGAAGAGGGAACACGAGGGTGCACTCTTATCATCACTTTTCGAAGTGGGAGGTGAGAGAGCTAGAGAAGACAAAATGCTGCTAGGACAATTTTGTTCTCTGTGCAGAGGGTGGGCCCTTCCCAAAGTCAGGGACAGCAGAGCAATGATGGACCAAGAGAAATACATCCACCTGCACCTGCCCCAAAGCCCTTGAGTGTGTTTCCATGAGGTGAATAGCAGGCTGGTGGCCATTAGGGGAAGGAGTAGGGAGGTTGGCTGGGGGTGACGAGAGAGATAATGGCTTAGGGAATGCTCAATACAGTGAATGTGCCTGGGCCCTGCCATTATATTCAGGCATGTGTAACAATGATAGAAAAAATATCTATGTTACTTTATCTTTAGAGTACTTACTTTCTGCAGTTCACCAAGCTTGGACTAGATCAGCTCACTTTTGGAAGCATCATACTAGGGCAAGGCCATTTCAGTTTATATTGCACCTGCCCAGAGTTATAGGAGGTGTTGCCACACTAGAACTAGCCTAGAAAATGACTTCAACATGTCAGTCTTACTTCTGTTTAAAGTAAATTTCAAGATTTTGCCAACCCCCACAGAATCAAAAACCATGAGTCGGGCTCATCAGAAATGATAGGATTAACTTAACAATCATGGTTATGTCAAAATAATGAGAGTCCTATGGCACCTTAAAGGCTAACAAATTTCTTCAGGCATAAGCTTTCATGGGCACCAACCTACTTCACCAGATGTAATAGATTAGGTAAAAATAAATTTAGTGGGTTTTTTTTATTTGTCTGCAGTGTTTTGAAGCTTTAGGGTGCACTAGGGGCACATTTTGAAGCTTCCTCCGGGGTCATGAGGGCTAGCCTTTCCAGGTAAGGCTGAAATCACAGTCACTTAACTCCAGGAGATGGGGATTCAAAAAAAAAAAATCATCATGAGACTCATGACAAAAAACATGAGCATTGACAACACGGTAAAGCTAACAAGGAATCCTGTGGCACTTCTAAAGACTAACAAACATTTATTGCATGAGCTTTCATGGGAGAAAATCCTACTTCATCAGATGCTTTGCCACAGGACTCCTTGTTTGTTTTACTGAACTAGACTAACACAGCTCCGCATTTGGAACTGCCAGGCTAGTTACTTGTCAGAAGGCTTTTAAACACAAGACTCCAGCGATTGAGTTGCTATTCTCCTAAAGAGACCTTTTAAAACCAAACATCAAGAATATTCCACTTAACACAAGCTGTCAGAACATTTTGGTATTACGTGTGAGGGGATCTATTTATTTCTCCTTTCTTTGTATACAAATCCTATACAGCTCCTGTTACTTATTCTCTACATCAGGGATTCCCAACCTTTTTGAGGCTGGGGACCCCTTTTCCCCAAAAATAAAGACTTGCAGCTCCCTGTAGGTTCTTAATGTTTCAGCAGTGATGTCAGTGGGTTGGGGGGGAGACTCCTAGCTGGGGGGGGCACCGCAAGGGGTTGGAGGGCACTGCAGAGCGGGTGGTATGCCACAGGTATCCAGCAGGGCTGCAGCTGTGTTCAGCCCCCACACAGTGGAGCAGCAAGGCTGTGGCAGAGGGTTGCCAGTGGGGTCCTGCAAGACACCCCAACCCCCTCTCTAAAACCTGCCATGGCACTGGCATCCCCAGCTGCCCTTGGCAGACCCCCTTCTCCACACCCTTTCCTGGCTGCCTGCCCCCAAACCTGACTCCCCCCACCCAGGGCCCCCTTACCTGGCCACTGGAGCTGGGAGCAGCCATCCAGCAGGCTGCTCTTCCCTCCGTGAGCATGATCTGATCATGCTCAGGGTGGCAGGAGTTTTAAAATCTCCCAGCCTACAGCAGAGACACTGCCTCACATTGTCTGGTTCCCCTGGATCCCACCCCTGGCTTCTTGCAGGCCCAGCTCCCAGCCTCTCCATGGACCCCTTCAAGTGGCTCAGTGGCCCCCCAGGGATCTGTAGACCACAGGTTGGGAACTGCTGCTCTACATGTATCTGAAAGCAAAACGAAACAAAAAACACCACCTAGAATTTTTAGCTGCTTAAACAGCCCATGGAATCACAGTTAATCATCCTCCAGGCACCAAAATCTGAAACGCTGCCCCTGACATCCTGCTTTGAGTCTCTGGATCTCTGCCATTGCCACTCCAGGGAGGTGGGCCAGTTTCTTTTTAAGTCACCTTCGCATTCTCAGCTTGGCTTCATCAGCTGTCAAGTTCAACAGCCAGCACAGTGGCCATTCCACTAGGCAGAGATCAGTGATGCAGTTTGCCCATTCTCCCTTTCATCCAATCATAGAAGTTAAGGGTTGAAAGGGACCTGAGGCAGAATCTAGTCCAACCCCCTGCTCAAAGCAGGACCAACCCCTACTCCATCAGGTTCCCAGGTGTTGTCTTTCAAGGCTAGAGCTGAAGACAGTTGTCGGTGAAGAACTGTCAGAGCACTCTTGCTCTCTTGGGCTGTGTTCACACAGCCCTCTTATTTTGAAACAACAGAGATTATTTTGAAATAAGATTTAGGCTGTTCACACGATGCACGGTTGTTTCGAAACAACGGGTCCCGTTGTTTTGAAACAACGGCATTGTTTCGAAACAAGTTAAACCCCATGCAGGGATGAAACAACACCATGCGAACATGTTGTTTCGAAACAACGGTGACTTGTTTCGAAATAACTGTTGCCTGAACCTGGTATTTCGCTTTGAGCTTTTTTCCTTAATTCAAATTAACAAACTGTTAATTCGAATTAAGTTATTTCAGAATAAGGCGTTATTTCGATACAAGTTGTTTCGAAGCAACCGTATCGAAATAACCCCCTGTGTGTGAACACAGCCTTGGAGGACTGCTTCCTTCAAGGAATTTCAGATTGACTTGCAGAAGTGAATCAGCACAGAGCCTCCCTTACCTATAATGTGGCGAGACCATTATTGTTTTTAACAAGTTTGCAGTTCTGAGCAGCCATTCCATTTCTTTCTAAAAACTAACTGTAGTTAATAGAGCTCAGTGGGCCAAATTCATGCTTGGCATTACCCCTACTGGAATCACAGCATGAACTTTGCCACCTTGATTTTTGTTTGTGTAAGGAAAATTTTTGTTTTGAACACTAAATATCAGTGAGATGTTTTGCATGTGGCTGGTGTTCATTAGAAAACCCTTATTCAAGAGCTTTCAATGCCATTACAAACTTTCCTAGATGTGTGAAAATTTCCATATGGTGACACTTGCAGAGTCACCAACTCACCATGGAATCCTACACAGGCTAATCAACTGAACAGTGATAGGTGCAAATTAAAGTGTGTTAAAATGCTGGTTGCTGCCGCCAACACAGTTCTTCAAAGTGAACTTTGGCTAAGCAAATTTTGTAGAAAGGTAGCTCTGTAGCATAACAGAGCAGGCCTGGCTGAAAACAAGGACTGATTCTTTAAATGCAGGCTCTGAGCCAAAGTCCCTGGAAGGCCATGCAAAAGTCTCCCGTTGACTTTGAATTGGGCCCCAAATCAGCCTGCATCAATAATTTTTAATCTGAAAATGTTTTGTGCAAACAGAATGCCCCTTTCAGACAAGCTAAGGCCCCCTACATAAACATACACAGACTACGTGATGAGGTTAAACTCCTCAGTATTGTTGTGCAATCGCCAGTGAAAAGTGTGCTTTCCAGGCTGAAAGCTGTTCCAGTTTGTCTGTGCTTAGTTTACCTTGGCCTGATCCCATAGTTTTCTAAAACTTTATGTGGGGTCAAGGATTTTAAAACTTATCTTTTATCCTTGATTTTTTTTTTCCTCAGAAAATGTTCACGTGCAGCCTATCAGAAGCTGGAGGGAAAAAAACCATACCATAGGGCCAGCTCCTCAGTGCTGTAAATTGGAATAGTTCCCCCTGACCTTCTTTATTCAGGAACAATATATGTCTCTCTACTCTTTTACAATATTAGCTATTTTTTCAACAGAGACAAGGGCTTTCATTTCTAGGATTCAGCAGAAGACAAAGTCAACTCATTCTTCAGTTAACCACCTGTGCAGCTACTACATTGAGTGTGCTTGAGGCAGAACAACTGTGGAACAAACATTTCTTTAAAATAGTTATGCTGATGAAAGGTGTGACACACAGCTCTGAAGAACAGAGCTCACTGAAGTGAATGGCTGTGTTCACACAGCCTCCTTATTTCGAAACAACGGAAGTTGTTTTGAAATAAGGTTTCAGCTGTTCACACGACGCATGGTTGTTTCCGAACAAGGGAAGCCATTGTTTCGAAACAACCACGTTGTTTCGAAACAAGTAAAACCTACTCCA
>ML681966.1:65013353-65045437 GCA_007922195.1 Podocnemis expansa
CCCCCCCGCTCCTGACATCGCTCTCCCGCTCCCAGTCCCCCTGCTCCCAGCAGCAGCCCCCCTGCTCCCAATCCCCCCCACTCCTGGCATCGCCCCCCCCAGCCCCCACAAACTTACCTTGGGGCTGGACGCGAGCAGCAGGGCCAGCCCTAACGCCTGGGCCAGAGAAGCTCTACGGAGCATGCCCAGATTTTGTGGGCATGCTCCATTAGAACCTCTCTGGGCGGGAGTTTTCAAAACTCCCTGCTCCACTGGAGCTCTATTGCGGGACTCTTCTGTGCGATGGCGGCTGCAGCGGGCTGCGCTGCAGGGCACCAGTGCAGCTTACAGGGAATATTGGTTGACAGTGACCTTGAAATCTCCACAAATCCGAATGGAGCCGTCCTTCTTCACTATTGGGACAATGGGTGTCGTCCACTGGCTGTGAGTAACTGGCACCAAGACTCCCTCCTTGACTAACCGCTCCAAGTTTTCTTCTACCTTGGGTCTGATGGCAAATGGCACCATCCTGGCCTTCAAACCTTTTGGTTGGCAATCAGGCTTTATATTTAATTTCACAGTGATTCCCTTCATACTGCCTAAGTCTTCACCGAAAACAGCAGCATGTTTCGTTAGAAACACTGCTAGACTCATTTCTTCTTTAGTCAATTGATGCACTTGTGACCAATCGAGTTGGATTTTCCTGATCCAAGAGCTTCCCATTAGGGCTGGGTAATTCCCCTTTACCACAAACAGTGGTAGCTTTGTGGTCTGTCCATTGAGTTCTACTTTCACATCATTAGTACCCAACAGGGGAACAGTCTCTCCAGTATATGTCTTCAAAATGACTACTGTCGGCTTAAGTGGCAGATGTCTAAAGTCCTTCTCATACACAAGGTTAGAAACTAATGAAACTGCTGCGCCAGTGTCCAGTTCCATGCATATAGCTTTGCCTTCCAACACAGGTGTTACCCAGAATTTACGTGGGCCAGCTGTTATAGACAAAACATGGAAGGAATCTTCATTTTTCAATTGGGTGTCACTATGATCACCTGTATTCTGCTCTACTGCATGCAGAATTTCCCTCTTAGTCTGCCAAACCAACGGCCCATTTTTCTCAGGTCTACCTCTTCTGTTTGGCTCATCCTTCCTTTATTTGCAGGCACGTTCAATGTGCCCTCTCTTACCACATTGTTGACACAGTAGTTCCTTAAACCGGAACTCAGATGCGAGGTGGTCCTGCTTCCCACATCGGTAACAGTCTTGTCTCCCCGGTGCCCTGGGGGCAGGTTGTAGGGATACTTTATGGACACTGCCCCCGATCTGTTGCATGTCTTGGGTGATGCGTTCCATGGAGACTGCAATTTCCACAGCCTTCTGCAAGGTGAGTTCACCTTCAGTCAATAGGCGTTTTCGTGTTGATTCACTGTGCAGGCCACACACCAGCCTGTCACGCAGCATTTCCTCAAACATGTTCTTGAAGTCACAGTGTGCTGCCAGCTTCCACAGAGCTGCTACAAATTGTACAACTGATTCACCTTCCTCTTGGTGCCTTTGGTAGAACCTATACCTCTCTGCAATTACTAGTGGCTTTGGGGAAAAATGTGCTCCCAGAACTTCCACTAGGTCCCCGTAAGGTTTCTGCTCTGGCTTCTCCGGATAAAGCAAATCACAGAACAGATTATAAGTCTTAACTCCAATGACCGTTAGAAAAACTGGTACCTTCTTCTCATCAGTTATATCGTTTGCTATTACAAAATTTTGAAATTGGGCTGTATATGTCTGCCAGGAAGCTGCCGAATCATCACATGCTTCAAAGGTTGTAGTAAGTAAAGCCATGATGCCCTCTTGTGGTTATTGTTTGTCTCTTCTCTTAACAGCAGGCAGATCAGCTTCCAGAATAGCCGGCCAGCCTTATTTCTTCCTTGTGCTTAACAACAGGCAGATCAGCTTTCAGAATAGCCAGCTAGCCCTTAGGCAAACAGATCATCTTTCACAGCTACAACCCAACCCCCATGCAAGCAGTAAAATAAAGTTTTGCTTCTTACATTGTATTCTGGTTTTCCAAAGTTGCCAGGGTTGTTGAGGATAGCCACTCCATCACAGATCCCATCCTCTGTCGCCAGATGTGGAGTTTTAAGGGAAATTGTAATCCAATAAGGAGGACAGCATATTCAGAGCTGTATGAGAAGTCTTTATTGAAAGAGAACTGAGAGAGAGAGAGAAGACAGAGAGGTTTTCCTAGCGCTTAAACAACTCTCTCATTTATCACTATGACAACCCCAATGACCCAAGGTAGTCCAAAACACCACACTTATGCTGTGCACAATTCTTAGGAGGACAAAACTGAAGAGCAGAATAACTAACTGCCTGGTTAAGATGTCTACCTTGGCTCAGTTTGAACTAAGGAATTGAGTAGAGGGGTAGAAGGGCTGAACAATGGAGGCAATGGTGGAGGATGGGGGCTGAAATAAAGGGGTTGGGCATCGACAGACTTATGGGGGACAAAGGGACAGGATTAATTGCCAGGTGAGAGAAATGGAGAGGTGAAGGTGATAACTGGTCCTGCACTAGAGGCCAAGTTATAGTACCTGCTGGCCAGTGATCTGTGAAGCATGGACAACGTATTTTAGTGATGGAAGCATGGACATGTCTACTTACTATTATTTGAAAGCAATGCACAGATGTTGTCTTTTCTTAAGAACTTTAATAAAAATTTTGAAACTGAAATAGCGTTCTAGCAAAATTTGACAAGCCCAATCCTTGTTAAATGATAGAGCTGATTACTAATGCTTGGGCAGAGCCTACACCCCCAAGTAAAACACCTGTCCCCTCCCCACCCTATCCTCTCTCTCAACTAAGAAGCAATCTGGCATGAGACCCTCCTGCCTAGTGACAAGTTCCAAAGGGGTAGCTTTGTTAGTCTGTTTCAGCAAAACAAACAAGGAGTCTGGTGGCACTTTTAAAGATTAACAAATTTATTTCTCACATGAGCTTTCATGGGAGAAAATCCCACTTCATCTGATCCTTGAAGATGGGAAAATACAGAATGGGAGCAAAATAAATGCAGGGGAGTATAAATAATAGGATGAGGTCAGACTGTTACAGTAAATCAACGCAATAGTTTGGAGTCAAACAGCTTCAAAGAGAAACGAGTTAGAATTCATATGTAGATTTGACACCATCAACTCAGCTCAGAGACTATGGCTATGTCCACACGTACATTGTTATTTCAAAATAAGTTATTTTGAAATTAGTTATTTCAAAATAAAGTCCTTAGTATAATTAGTTAATTTGAGTTCAGAAAATGTTAATTTGAATTAAGGGAAAAGCTCAAAGTGAAATAGCATCTCCAAACACTGCACATGCAATTTCACTTTAGGAGAGGGGCACCATGGGACGTGTGGCAACATGGCCCCTTCCCTGGGCCATACCTCCACCCAATATAGACTAAAAGGAAGACACCCTGGGAAGGAGAAGGGCAAAAGTGTTATTTCAAAATAATGGTTATTTCGAAATAACACCGCCAATGGCGTTATTTTGAAATAACCGCCATTTCGATTTAAAGAAGGTTTAAGTTATTTCAAAATGATGACTCTTATTTTGAAATGACGGAGCCTGTCATTTTGAAATAAGAATACGTCATGTGGACCTAATCTCTTTTATTTTGAAATAACCAGTGTTCTTTCAAAATGAGAGAGATGTGGGCAGTATGAAGGGAATCACTGTGAAATTAAATATAAAGCCTGATTGCCAACCAAAAGGTTTGAAGGCCAGGATGGTGCCATTTGCCATCAGACCCAAGGTGGAAGAAAACTTGGAGCGGTTAGTCAAGGAGGGAGTCTTGGTGCCAGTTACTCACAGCCAGTGGACGACACCCATTGTCCCAATAGTGAAGAAGGATGGCTCCATTCGGATTTGTAGAGATTTCAAGGTCACTGTCAGCCAGTGTTCCCTGTAAGCTGCACTGGCGCGCTGCAGCGCAGCCCGCCGCAGCCACCATTGCACAGAAGAGTCCCTCAATAGAGCTCCAGTGGAGCAGGGAGTTTTGAAAACTCCCGCCCAGAGAGGCTCTAATGGAGCATGCTCAGAAAATCTGGCGGGGGGCAATGTCAGGAGCGGGGCGGCGATGCTGGGAGCAGGGGGGGAGAGTGGGAGCAGGGGGGGCTGCTGCCGGGAGCAGGGGGGTGATGCCGGGAGCTGGGGGGGGGGAGTGGGAGCAGGGGGGTGATGCTGGGAGCAGGGAGACTGGGAGTGGGGAGGCAATGCTGGGAGCGGGGGGGAGTGGGAGCGGGGGGAGTGGGAGTGGGGTGATGCTGGGAGCTGGGGGCTGTTGGGAGTGGGGGGGGCTGCGCAGCAGGCCCCGTGGGGGGGAGGGGGAGTGCAGCGAGCAACAGGCGTTGCTCAGCTGCCCTCTCCGCTTAGAGGGAACATTGCTGTCAACCCAGTGTTATGTGCAGAACAATATCAGTAGTATAAGGTACATAGCTTTCATCACCATACAAATTTGACAGCTGGTTTCTAGTCTGGGGTGCCAGGGAGCCTTTGATATCAATTTTATATTAATTTGATATCAATTTTATATCAATTTGATATCAGTTTGATATTAAGATGGGTGGCCATTTTTATATCAAATTGATATTAAGATTGGTGGCCATTTTTAATTTTAACTTGATATTAAGATTGGCGGCCATTTTTTATATCAATTTGATATCAGAGTGTGTTTGTCCTTGTGTAGTGCTTGTGCTGGACACATGAGTTAGGATTTGGCCCGTGGGCCAAGAGAGAGTGTGACATATTGTGGAGAAAATGTCTGTGTGTGTAGTGCTTGTGCTGGGACATATGATCCTGGGCTTGGACTTGGGGCACAGAGAGAGACTGGTGGGCACAGAGAGAGTGTGACAGGTTGTGGAGAAACTGAGGAAAGAGTAAAGGAGTTAGCATAAAGGCTGAGAGAGTAAAAGGAATGAGGAGTAAAGGTGGAGAGAGTCTGCAGAGGAGATGTTACCAGGTCGGCGGCTGGAAGGGAACTGAGAGCCGTTCTGGGGGTGACGCGCCATAGGCTCAAACTCCTCCTCTTCACTGAGCCAATGAGAGAGGATTTCTATGGAAAAAAATGCTAACCAATGAGTACAGATTGCAGTCTATAAAAAATGCAGCTTTTTTGTGAGTGTGTAACAGGCTAACCATGGAATCTCCCAAGATGCCTACAGAGCCTAAAACCCCCAAAATAGACTACGTGAAACCATCCTATTTTATCCTGAAGAAACCAACCCCTTACGAGAAACAGCGCCCTGCAAGGAGAAACAACTTTATGCTGAGGGGTAGCCCCGATTTTTCCAAAGAGCAACCAACGGCTGCACAATTGCCTGAAATGGGCCTGATGTGTGCATCACAACCTGTAAAGGAGGAAAAGGATAAAGTGCAGAGAAATCTGTTGCCGCTTTTTGATGAGACAGATTCAAGGGAGGAGGTAAGATGTTCAGAACGATACAATTACAGCCATTTGAAAAACTTAAAATATTTTAAGCATTAAGCATCTTTGAATTTTGTAGGAGATGGTGCAGGAAGAGCCTATTTACGAGGAGATGGCGGGCCAGGAGCTGCTGGAGGAGGAAAGCAAAGTAGAGGGCACCGTTCCTTCTACATAGAGTGACGGCTCCACCACTGCAGTAAGCATTGTTGAATGATCTTCTGTACAGTTGTAAAAAGGGGATGCTTACAATGTGCTTTATTTTAACTTCTACCATTGATAGGAAACTGCAGAGGACGAAGAGGATGGTTTTCTGAGGGACATAAACATGGTCTGCACTTGCTTTTTTTGCACAAATCCAGATTTTACAAAGAAAAAAATCCAACTTGAAAGCCAGGAGTATGAAGAGGCCTTGATTAAATCAGCAGTAATAAAAACAGTTTACCATTGCCTGATAGGTGAGCTGATGGACAACGGGGGCGCTTCCAGGTGGATAGACCCGACGATGTTGTTAGATATAGCTTGAGCTATGGGCAACTAGTCATGATTTCAAAAATTAGAGGGTTTTTTTCTAATTTGAACCCATACCAAGTGGAAGATCTAATTGTGAAAGAAAGTAACAAGCTGAAGTCTATTAACAGGTCCTACAAAACAGTACAAAAAGTGGCCAGACTGATTAGAGAGATATCAGGAGCTGTAGATCCGATTGCTCTGATGCTTAAACTTTCAAGAACAGTGCCGGGGGAAGTCGGAGACCTGATGTGCAGAGCGATCCCGCAGATAGCTTCTAAGACTTTTTATGAGAAATGATTAAGAGACTGTGTAAATACTTGACCTATTACTATGTTTCTATGTATTTTAAAAAGGCTTCACCTGTTACAGAGCTTTTGTGTATTTTAAAAAAAGGCTTCACCTACTGCTATGTTTTTATGTGTAGTCTCTTCACCCTTTACTATGTTTCTATGTATTTTAAAAAGGCTTCACCTATTACAGTGCTTTTGTGTATTTTAAAAAAAGGCTTCACCTACTGCTATGTTTTTATGTGTATTCTCTTCACCCTTTACTATGTTTTTATGTATTTTAAAAAGGCTTCACCTATTACAGAGCTTTTGTATATTTTAAAAAAAGGCTTCACCTGTTGCTATGCTTTTACTTTTCAATAAAAACAAAAAGAAAAAAACATTTTGTGATTTCTTTACATATATACATGGGGTTACAGGCAGAGCAGGGCAGACATGCCGGGGCTGTTGGAGAAAATCTATTACTCTCTGGGGGAAGTTGGGAGCTTTGGAGGTATAAATCCCTTATTTCAGGCTGCTAGAAAGCAAGATAAATCTTTGACCAGAAAACAGGTTGCAGACTGGCTTACGGACCAAGAGGCTTACACTTTACACAAGCCAGCAAGAATTAAATTTAAAAGAAATAAAACGGTGGTTTCTGATGTGGACACACAATGGCAGGCCGATCTGGTCGACATGGCCCCCTACTCTAAGCACAACGATGGTCGTAAATATATTTTAACAGCCATAGATATTTTATCTAAATACGCCTGGGCTGTTCCCCTAAAGAAAAAGACTGGGGAAGAGGTGGCAAAAGCCTTTAAAGTGGTTTTTAGACAAGGGCGTGTGCCTCAAAAATTACAGACAGACCAAGGAAAAGAGTTCTTGAATAAAGCTTTAAAGAATTTGTTTAAGCGTCACGGGGTGCATCATTTTGTTACCAATAATGAAGTCAAGGTGGGGTTGGTGGAGAGGTTTAATAGAACTTTAAAATCGAAGATGTGGAGGTATTTTACCACCCGGAACACCTTTCGATACATAGATGTGCTACAGGCCTTCCTAGACAGTTACAACAGGAGTTATCACAGAACGATCAGAGCTCAACCGATCGATGTGACTCACGCTAACTCACTGAGCTTGTGGAAATTAGTCTACGGCGATAGCTTTAAAACCAAAGTCCCAAGCCTCTTTTTTAAAAGATGCGATCACGTAAGAGTATCAAAAACTAAAGGGTTTTTTGAAAAGGGTTATCAGCAGACCTTTACAGACGAAATTTTTATCGTGTCTGGAGTTTCATTACGGGGGCAAAGACCAGTCTAAGTATTAAAAGATTATGGGGGAGAGGAAGTTGCAGGCTCCTTTTACCCTGAAGAATTACAAAAAGTAAACCCTAACCAGGACCGCGTTTACAGGATAGACAAGATCCTGGCCAAAAAAGGACGGGGGAAGAATGTGTCTTTTTTGGTGAAATGGAGGGGATGGCCTGAAAAATTTAACAGTTGGGTTAAAGCGTCTCAGGTACAAGACCTCTAAAAAAGATGATGGCTGAAGGGGGTTTTTATGTGACCTTGCCCAGCAGCGCCTCTGCAAGGGCTTTTCCTCAAAACACAAGCTCCAACTTTACCATACAGCTGGCCAAGCCTTTAAATTTAACCGGTCCTTGGGAAGCTGGATTATCAGAAATTCATTATTGCCATTCATGGAACACACTTTCTGAGGATAAGCGGCTTGTAATAGCATCGCATAAAGACAGTCGGACATATGCCATCGAAAGCGGTTATTATTCAAGCATTCAGCATTTAGTGGACAACATCAATAGGCACTTGCAGAATAGTGAAAAGCTGCACGCCACCCTGTCTTATAACAAGGTGACTAGGAGGGTACGGATAAAAGACATCGATGAGGAGTACTTCTTTTCCGCTTGGGGAGAACTGGCCCATGTATTGGGTGTAAATCCAAAAAAACCAGACAGGGTAGCCCCTCACCCCGCAGACATCACAGGGGGGTTTAACGCTTTATATGTATATACGGACATCGTGGAACATCAGTCAGTGGGGGACTCCTACGTGCCACTGTTGCGCTGCGTTCCCGTACAGGGTAAAAACAACGAGTACGTTACCATCACCTATGACAAACCTCATTACGTGCCCGTGAGCAAGCAGCACATCGGGACCATTACTGTTGAAATAAAGACGGATCAGAATAAACACGTCATATTTAGTTTTGGGAAGGTGATTGTTAAACTGCATTTGCGCCTCAGGAAAGTCGAAGGATGGTAGGCGTAAAAGCCTATGGAGATCCCACCGTGTATAAGAACTACTACAAGCTCCAGGCCGGCCATGGGCTGCCCGGATTTGAAGGTTTACCCGTCATGTACGGGGCCGGCTTAGGCGGGATATTCCACAGTCTTTTTAGAAAAGCTGTGCCGCTTTTGAGAAGGGGTTTTGAAATAATTAAGCCTCATGTGAAAACCGCCGCTAAAAACATAACCAGAGACGTTGTGAACCATGTGTCCGGTGCCATTATAAACAAAATAGGGACGGACAGTTCACAGGAAGGTGCCGGTCTCGTGGTGATGAGAAGGAAAAGACCGGCCTCCCGCCACCGCCTATTGATGGGACCGCCTAGGCCCTTTAAAAAAAAAGCACCCGGAAGAATCCCCAGACACAAACCCAAAAGGCGTCCTAAGAGAAGGAAGCAGAGCGTCGGGCGTGCTAACAGGGATATATTTTAAAATGGCTTTCATCCACTGCGGGTCTGAAGAATGTACCAAATCAGAACTCGATTTATTTCAAATGGCCCCCACACAAACCAGCATTGAGAACAGCTTTATGTGGAAGTGCCCCCTTTGGCCGCTTTAACAGTGAATGCCCCTTTGGAATTTTTTATTTCAGGGCATGGAGATCATTACCTAGACCTTAACAACACATTGCTATACGTGTGCTGCAAGGTCGTGAAGGACGACGGGTCAGACATTGAAAACGACGCCCGGGTGGCCCTAGCAAACTACCCCATAGCCACCCTTTTTAACCAGCTGGACGTCACTCTAGGTGACCGTCTGATCAGCCAGAGCAACAATTGTTACCCATACAGAGCTGTGATAGATCTGATCCTGAACTACAACCATGGGGCCCTCAAGACGCAGTATACCGCTGGAGGGTTTCAAAAAGACACGGTGGGGGCCCACGAGAACACAGCCTTGAACGGTGCTAATGATGGTTTTATACGCTGGGCTGCAATGACAGCGCGCAGCAGGAAGCTGGACCTGCTGGGCCCTCTACACAGCGACTTATTTTTTCAAGAAAAATTGCTGCTGAACGGCGTGGACTTGAAAATCAAACTCACCCGCAGCAAAGATGCTTTTTGCCTCATGAGCGGAGATGGTGATGAGAACTATAAAGTGCACATCATCTCAGCATCCTTATTTGTGAAGCGGGTGAAAGTGGCCCCGGGAGTGCGTTTGGGACATGCGGAGGCTCTCATGACCGCTAACATCAAGTACCCCATCGAAAGGGTGGGCATAAAGGTGTTCAGCATACCTGCTGGGAGTCGGGTCAGTAACCAGGAAATTCTCTTTTTGGGCCAGCTACCCAAGCAGCTCGTTATCGGGTTTGTAGATAACGATGCCTTCAGCGGCAATTACACTAAAAACCCTTTCAACTTTAAGCATTATCACATTAATTTTGTGGCCTTGTACGTGGATGGTGAACAGGTCCCGGCTAAACCCCTGCAGCCCGATTTTGAGAACGGGAACTGCATGGGGGAGTACATACAATTTGTGCAGGCGACCAGGAAATACATAAAAGACTGCACGCTCTTGATCAACCGTGAGGAATTTACCCAGGGGTATACGCTGTATGCCTTCAATTTGACCCCGGACCAGGAATGCGCCGACCACTATTCTCTGATTAAGACCGGGAATCTGAGAGCGGAGGTGCGATTCGCCAGAGCGCTGCCCTCTACGGTCAACATGATCGTGTATGGAGTTTTTGATAATGTGGTGGAAGTGAACCACAGAAGGAACGTCCTGTTTGACTATATGTGATTATGAACAGTGTGCAATTAAGACGCCTTTTATCAAAGGACGCTTCTTTTCTAGATGTGTTTCCTAGCGATCTGCTCCCAAAGGCCCCCATCTCCAGCAGACCCTAGGGCCTCGTTGTAAACACGCATCCCCAAAATTTACCAGGAGAACACTGGTTGGCCATCTACTTACCCGAACAGGGGCCGGTCGAGTTCTTTGACTCCTACGGACTGCCCCCAAATAGCCGTTTTTTCCCTAAAGCTATTATGACTTTTTTAAACCGTAACTCTAACAACTTGATGTTTCACCAGAGATCGTTACAGCACCCACTGGCCGTGACCTGCGGCTATCATTGTGTGTTCTTTTTAAAGAACCGCAGCCGCGGTTTATCTTTTGATGAGATTTTAAAATTGTATACCGATGATTTATTAGAAAATGACCGCATGGTGGTGCAGTTTGTCAAAGGGGCCAAGCCGGGCACATCCCGGTACACCCCAAGCATGTTTCAACATGTCCAGACATGTCTGACTTGTTGTGCGTTTAAAGAGGCGCATCAATAAAATAAAACAATAAAATATGTATCGTTTCAGACTTTTTATTTTACAGCGTTAACCACTCATGCTTTTGTTTCTTAGGAGGGGGGATAATATATTGGGTTCGTGGGCCTGCTTTTAGGCTATCTAAAAATTGCTTATTGCAAATGTGACCTACAACAGACGTAGGTACGTTCAACTCAGCCAAAGCATTCATAAAAATATCCCAGCCTTTAGGAGCCCTTTTGTTAGCAAAAGAATAAGAGCCAGTAACTCCCCGGACCAAATCAAGCATGTGAGACCCCTCCACCACTTTCCCCCGGTACACAAAGTTTCCTTTATCGTTCCAGGAAGACACTCCTCCGCTCTGTTTGAGTCTATTTAACAATATTTTGGCTTTTTTCTTATAGCGCGGGTTGACCCCTTCCAACACCTCCCGAGCGACGTAGTCCTCTCTGTTTTCAGGGGGACGCGTCTGCTGTGGCTCTCGTTCTTGCTCGGGGAGCTGGAGACTTATCTGAGTCTTTTCCGCTTCACTCTGTTTAGCCAGCACCAGGTATTTTTGTAGGACCCTTTCGTAAAGTTTAGCCTTTTCGTAGGCTGACAACCCGACTCTTTGAAGAATGTCTTTCATTTCTGAATCCAAGCGCTGTGTGGTAGTGGTTCTGATATTTTCTTCACTGCTAAAAGCACGTTTCATTTGTTCCAGCTGGTGGCTAGGGACGAGGTACAGTTTTTCAGCATGCTCCATTATCTGTTAATTAAAAGCCCGGACAGCAGGGGGAGTGCAAAGCTCAACAGAGGTCCGATAAAGCCCCCAGCCTGTTTCACCAACAGTTTCTTTTTTCTGAGGGGGATCCGTTTATTGCTTAGTTTTTTAATAAGACCCCTTTTTCTTTTTAGCACACTGACTTGTCGGGGTTTCAGGGGGATATTTCCTTTTAAAGTGTTGAGTGCTTTTCTGCAATGGCCGCTACCAGGTCATCGGAGGCCGAGCAGAGAATAGCCTTTCTTTGCTGAGGTTTGGCTCTGATGAGGAGTTTTAAAAGAGCCAGGTTCCTCTGTACGTGGTTTGACATCTTGCCACGGGGACGCTCTGCTTTTATAATGACCAGGAGATGGTAAAACAGGCTACTTTTTATGGAGATTTTTTGGAGTGTAGACACAGGGCCAATCAGGGGGGAAGAGGCCGGTTTTTAATCGGTAGGCCTCAGGCGTGGACGCATTTAAATCCACCAGCAGGTACCCATAGGGTTTTTTGGTAGCATCCTCAAAGGCCTCCAGAAAGAATTGTGTTTTACCGGGGTACATTTGACAGGCGAGGGTAGCGATTTGCAGTTTATCTCTAGGGTTTTTAAAGAGAACCATGTACTTTGTATTTAAATTAATCGTCCTGCTCTTCTTCCCCTGACAAAACACATTTTGCACAATGTACATGATGCTCAGGTTTTTGTGGTGCACGTATTTTGTAAAGGCTTTTTCAATCTCACTGCTTTCAGAAGCAGACTCCATGAGATCATCGATAATAACCAGATTCACTTTATTACTAGGAAATAAACGTTCATCGCTAAAAGATTCAGGTAAACCTTCTAAAAAGGTAATACATGGAAATTTTTGCAACAACTCTTTATACATCGGTTGCCAACAGCTATAACACCACACGATATTTTCAGGTATACATGAAAGCAGTCTATTACTATTTTCTAACAGCTGTTTTATAAAATAGGACTTGCCAGAATTGGAAGGTCCACACAGCAAACAAGAAAAGGGGTGTACAAACTGAACATGGCTCTGCATCTCCATCAGTACCCGTATGGCAAGGTTTTAAAGTCCTCCTCAAGGATTCTTTTGTCATAAACCACTTTTTGGGTTTTTTTGAGGATTCTTGTTTCTATCAACCAGTGTTTTTTCACCCTCACGATCCCCGGCTGCTGAACCACGATCTCCTTTGGGGGCTCTCCCCGAGGATAGTCACAGACGAGGGCTTTTAAACTCTCAAAATTAATTTTTTCACTATTTCCTGAGTTAAGTGTGATCCCTTTGACTTTCATACATGTTTTACCCCCAGACAGCTTGTACCCATACGTTTTAGGCCCCGCGGACACAAACTCTACAATGTGTTCACCCTGGGGTATTTCGCTGGTCAGGTCCCCTAAATAATCCCCCAGCGGAGGATTCCACACCCCTTCTTTATTCACAAAAATCACAGAGTCTGTATCGTGGTAAAGGCACTGCTCCTGTAAATGGTCTAACAGGCGATAGAGCTCTAGCCTGGCATAAGCAGTGGTGAAACACGCTATAAATACGTTAGTGTTGCTGGAATGTGTGCTGCGTTCTTTTGCGTACTTCCAGCACACCACGGCTGCATCATCCTCGATAAACTCACATGATGACACGTCATAATAAGGCACAAAGACGTACTTGAAAAGCTCATCAGGGTCCGTCACTATACTGGTGTTAGACAGATTTGATCGCTGTCCAAATTTTCCCCATAAGGAATTTAAAAACAGTTTTGAGATCTGTCTTTTAGCAGGATTTTCCTTGATCTTATTTAGCCGCAGATGCACGCCTTCCCTTTCACTGTACTCTTTAACGTATTGATCTTTTTTCAAATCGTCTGTACACCAGTGAGGGAACCCTGAGGCCTCTTGTTTTTGTCTGAGATGTGTTTTAATGTAGTCTGAAAACAAGGTGTCAGAGGCTCTTCTAAAGTGCCAGACTTCGTAAATCTCAGCAACCCTGTACCCTTTGTCTAAAGCCATGGCCAGTTCTATCGTACCCCAAGTCCCCGTTAAAGCCCTCTCCTCCTCACTGTGCATGCAGGCGTCCTTCTGTCTGCTTTCTGCACAACAGGCACAGAGGGGGAACATCAGCTTGCCTTGCACCCTGTACGGTAAAACAGGAAAATAAAGGCCTCTTGGGGGGTACACTTTAACTTTGGTGAGGCCGAAGTACTGTCTGATATCCCCAAAATTCTCATAGATGATAACGGGATGACCCAAGGGGTAATGTTTTGTCTTGTTAACAAAAGGATAGAGGCTGGTGAAATCATAGTAATGAATTTGTTCCCCAGGTTGTGGTTTGTAATACAAACAGATGGCGTTCGTTCTCCCCCCATAAAGGGCATCCCTGGGGACCAAAGGCTGTGGCAAGTTTTTTTCACGTAAAAAAACACCCACCCTGGCATCACTAGCTAGCATGGCCTTCCGTTCATGTTCCCACAGGGTTCTTACCTCAAACCCCTGACTTTTCAAAAATTCAGCCTTAATCACCGTTCGGTTGTACAGCTGTCTGTAGGTCGCGCTAAGGAGAGGATTGTAATCATTTTCACAATGGCAGACGGGACAGCCATGAAAAAAACAACCGTTAAATTCAAAGGCAGTAGGTTTACCGTCTATGAGGGCATAACCATCCAAAAAATAGGATCCCACTTTAAACTCCCCACCGCCCTGCAAAGCATGCTGTATGTGGATGTTCTCTGTGTGGGCTATGTACATCAACCACTGAATGGCAGGTGTGGAATATCTTTTTTGCTGCTTGTGGTAATTGTCTAAGGGCAAGAGAGCTATGGTGTGCTTTTTAAAAACTTAAAACGGTACATAGCCATGCAGACCGAGGCTAAGGTGAGGTACTGAAAGGGGTCTATGCACTTAGTCAGCACCTCTTCGTTATACCTCCCCGGATTTTTAACAATCTCCTTCTCTGTCATTTTCATGACCTCGTTTCTGAACTGGGCACATGCCTCTCGCAAAATTTCAACATCTTTTTGACAATAATAGCGCAGTTCTTCTTGGAAATCAAATTCATTGTGGCGATTGCACTGGTACCAGTTCAGAAATTCCTTTTTTTCTTCTGGCATCATGTAGTCTACTCCAAAATACTCTATTCCTGGCATAGGTCCCACATATTTTTGATTTTCAGCTGTGTTAAAAAAGTGGGGAAAATAACCCTTGACACCCTCAAACCCCATAGCCTTGGGCAGTTTACTCAGTTTCATGGGAAGGAAGTTTAAAGAATCTATAAATCTGATGTTTAAGTCCACCACCATCACACACATTAGTTTCCCTCCTTGTGTTGTAAGTCTGACAGTCATTTTCTCTTTAATCAGTTCTCTAAGAATAAAATAACCATCGTAGCCTTTGGCATTGTGAGCGATAAAAGTGTATGTCTTAAACTTTGTGTCTATAAAGGTTTGCACAAATTTGCTGACACAATTAATCCCTTTAAATTCCCAGCTGTTTCCATCTTCTAAATGCAAAGCATAAATGTAGTTTGGCACGTGGACCCCTGTTTCTTGCATGCACTCAAAATCATAAAACACATAATTCTCCCCTTCTCTGGGAGAGCATATGCTCTGCATGTAACATTCATGACCCACTAGGCTGTCTGTCTCTTGATAACATTGGGGACATTTGGTGCTTTTACAGCAGTGGTTTTTAACATCGTAAAAGCCACACTTATCGCAAAGACTTCTGGCTTCACAGTCAGCTTTACCATCCGAGGCCAATGCTCTGTGTCTTTCTAAACAGGCCACAGACCTGCAAAACAGCTTACAGCTGGGGCACCTCTGTTTTTCCCCAGGCACCTCAAGGCACTCGGTGCTATTACACGTACGGCAGTGATTTTTACAGGTATGCTTTTGTTTGTGGCTGTGGGTAGCGTGGCAGTAGTCACAAAAATACCTTGAGCCTATAAAGGCTTTAATATTTAAGATCCCATAATAATGCCCTTCGTGCAGCAGAATAAAAATCATTTTGGGGTAATGCACCACACCCGTTGTAAAAAACTGCCAAGACCCCTTTTCACGATAGACAACTTTAATAACCACTCCTAAATGTTCTTCAAAAGAGCTCACATCTGTAAAACTAATCCTTTTTTGGTCTGAAAACCCCAGCTCCCGGTGAAGCTGTCTGGCCCCTTCTAACAGCTGAGCGTCTGTGAGTTTTTCCTCTGATAAGAGACCCAGAACGCTCCCAGCAAAACACAGGCTGCTACCCTGGTTATTTAAATCAATTAAATGCATTTTCTTTTTTCCAATGATTTTACTGTATGTGATTGTCTTTAAGGGTCTAACACATCCACCACCCGCTCTGTTTCTAATAATGGTGACAACCAGTCTTAAAGTATCAGACCCCACAACCTCTGCATTACTTTGCAATATGTTGACAATGTTATTTAAAAAATCAACACTGTTTAACTCTTCCCGAGGCTTCCTTTGAGAAAACAAAGGTTGGTGTAATCCCGGTGCATCTAAGCGCAGCTGTAAAAAATCATCAGGCTGTAGCCTGTTGTTAAAATCATCTAGCAGGTTTTGAATAGCTCGGTCAATAGCAGCCATGACCATAGTAAAATCCGTTATCCTGTCCAAATTAACAAAACGGAAATCTTGAAAATACTCATAAGCATTAAATTGTCTGAGTTCTCTCGTCCAGTGTCTCACACGCTCCAAATACACCTCAGGGGGTGTGGGAGACGCTGACCCTTCCAAATCAGAGTCTGGGGGGGTCTACTTCCATTTCGTTTTCTGGGCTGGGGGTATGCCTTCTTAAATCTGCTTTGTCAGATGCTGCCCCCTCCAAATCAGAGTCTGGGGGGGTCTACTTCCATTTCGCTTTCTGGGCTGGGGGTATGCCTTCTTAAATCTGCTTTGTCAGATGTTGGACCCTCCAAAGCAGGGTATGGGCTGAGTGTCTGCCTTCTTAGAGCTGCTTTGGCTTTTTAAAATTTTTTTGCCAAATACCTTTGTACACTTTTAGATTTTTCCCACTTTTTCCCCCGACCCCTTTTTACATGCTTGGCTTTCATGTTTAGTCACTCCCACCTCTCGCCCATCCCCACACTCTTCATTTCTGCAAACAATGTCTTGGTTTCTACTATCTCATGGCATAAGGCCATCCATGCTTCCAGAGAAAGTTGTTTTTGATGTGTTGAACTAAGCAGTTTTGCAAACTTTGCATCTATAAATTCTCTGAGAGACTTGTATGCCTTAAATGCCCCACCACTACAAAGAGTTAGTACAGAGAGAAAATCAAATGGCACATGTTGTTTAACAGTATCTTGTACGGAAAATGCAGCCTCTGGTTCCTTCTGGGTTGTAAGCCGGCTAAGGGGTTTGGCACCCCCGCCTCTCGGTGGTATTTGTATTTCAGCAGTGCTTGCCTCTCTGTTCTGGGGAGGGGTAGGCTGATCAGCGACCACTGTTTTGGATGATTTCCTGCTGCTTTTGAAAGACTTTTCCTTCGCTTTTTCTTCTGTTTGGATAACCTTTGGCAAGCCTACCAAGAAATACAATACAGTTTTTAAGTCAAAGCAACTCCTACGTGCTTTTGCATAGCAGCTATGCCGTTTACACACATCAATGCATAAAACAAAGGGTTTTTACTAACACTCACCCAGGCCCTCTTTTAAAAGCTGATTGTTCTGCTGGATGAATTTTTTGGATGTGCTGGGTTGTTCAAAATCGATAGGGTTTTTCCTGGCTCTTTTCAAAGGTTTCTCATGTGGTTTTGCACCTGCTAACACATGGACATATAAAATGAGTTTTCATATCACAGAAACTGTTAAAGCATAAACCTTTTATTAAAAACTTGGCCAGTAAAGAGCGCGCCAAGCTCAACAATGCATTTACATGTTAAAGCATAAACCTTTTAAGTATAAATGGTTCCTACATATTTTTTTACCGATAGGCACCCCAACATTTAGACATGTTAAACCTGATTCTGAAGTAAAAAATGCCTACACCTACCATTTTCTACAATACTTGCAAGTTCTGTCAGTGGTTGAATGTCACATTCAACAAAATCTAAAATAACAGAAAAAGGGTTTTAGAAAAACTCTTTCAAAAAATAAAACCATCTATCTATAACATATTAACCAGCTTACCAATATTTGTTATCTCCTCTAATTCAGACTGTGATATTCCAAGAAATAAGTCATCATTCTGTTTAAAAGAAAAAAACATTAAGGGTTGCTATGCACAGGTCTGGCTTAATAAACCAATATTAGGGTTGTTCTCTTACCAGCATATTGGTTTCCATGATGCCTGAGATCTTACGTCACCAAACTTCTCTTATGGGCCAAGACCATGCTTTGCAGCTATATTTATAGATCTGGTATTGGGAGTAAAAGGGGTGGGGGTCTGTGATGTATGGGTTTGGGCTGTGTTTGTGGGGGTAATAACAGATATGGAAAAAGAGTCATGAGAAGAGTTAAATATGTGCTTTGTTTCCCTGTAAGCTCAAAATGATTTTTTTAATTTGTTTTATGATAGCCAGGGCTATCTTTCTTGGATACAAATGTAAAAAAAAGTTACCAGCCACCAATTGAATACCCTTTGTACATTAACATGGCAAAAGTTACAAGCCCCTCTCTCTTCCAAGCCCAGGATCATGTGTCCCAGCACAAGCACTACACACACACAGACATTTTCTCCACAATATGTCACACTCTATCTTGGCCCACGGGCCAAATCCTGACTCATGTGTCCAGCACAAGCACTACACAAGGACAAACACACTCTGATTTAAAATTGATATAAAAAATGGCTGCCAATCTTAATATCAAGTTAAAATTAAAAATGGCCACCAATCTTAATATCAATTTGATATAAAAAATGGCCACCCATCTTAATATCAAATTGATACAAAATTGATATCAAATTAATATAAAATTGATATAAAATTGATATCAAGTTGATATCAAGTTGATATCAAAGGCTCCCTGGCACCCCAGACCAGAAACCAGCTGTCAAATTTGTATGGTGATGAAAGCTATGTACCTTATACTACTAATATACTCTTCCCCGCATTGAGGACATCTTTGCAGGTTTGGCTGGAGGACAAAAATTTAGCAAGATTGATTTGAGTCAAGCGTACTTACAGATGCATGTTGAAGAAGAATCTCAAGAATTGTTGACAATCGTAACACATAAGGGGTTGTACAGATACTGTCATTGACCTTTCAGCATTACTTCAGCCCCAGCTTTGTTCCAAAGGGCAATGGATCAGATTTTGACTGGTTTATCAGCTGTACAAGTGCTATCTGGATGACATCCTGGTCACGGGCAAAAATGAGGAGGAACACCTTACGAACTTGGAAGCTACTCTGCAAAGACTGGAAGAGTATGGTCTACATGTTCACAGAGACAAATGTAAGTTTTCCAGCCCTCAGTTGAATATTTAGGACATATAATTGATGCTGATGGTCTCCATAAGTCTCCAGCCAAGGTTAAGGCTATTGTGGATGCTCCGCTTCCTAAGAACGTAAGCCAACTTTGCTCTTTTTTAGGCTTATTAAACTATTATGGCAAGTTTATTCCACAATTAGTGACGCTCCTGAAACCCCTACATGAGCTTCTCAGGCCGAAAAAGGCCTGGAACTGGACTGAAGGCTGTGATGTTGCATTTAATGAAGCTAAATGCTCACTGGTAAACTCTAAGGTTCTGACACATTTTGACCCATCCTTGCCCCTACAGTTGGCTTGTGATGCCTCCCCTTATGGAGCTGGGGCTGTATTGTCACATATTATGCCTTCTGGTGAACAGAGGCCTATTGCTTTTGCTTCACGCTCCTTGACTAAGGCAGAAACTAACTATGCCCAAATTGAACGCGAAGCACTGGGCATTGTTTTTGGCGTTAGGAAATTTCACCAATACCTGTGGGGAAAGAAGTTCACACTTCTCACTGACCATCGACCCCTGACATCAATTTTGGGGCCACACACAGGCATCCCACATTTGGCTGCTAGTTGGAAGCAACGATGGGCATTGATACTTTCTGGATACACATATGAAATCAAGTACAGGCAATCCTCTTTGCATTGCAATGCTGATGGCCTTTCAAGGATACCCTTATCGGCACACCATCAGGATCTGGGCCAGGAAGGAATCTTTTACTTTGAACAGGTGGAAAACACACCCGTCACAGCTTCTCAAGTGAAGAAAGCAACACGGGTTGACCCAGTACTCTCACAGGTTATGGATTTCATGATGCATGGAACGTTCTTACCTGACTCTCAGGTCTCTCCTGACCTCCACCACTATGTGTCTCGGAGGACAGAGTTATCGACCCAATCTGGGTGTTTGTTGTGAGGTATGCATGTCATTAGCTCACCTTCATTAAGACCACGTTTGTTGGAACAGCTCCATTCAAGTCACTGCGGCATAGTGCGCATGAAAGAAATTGCATGGAGTTATTTCTGGTGGCCGGGCTTAGACAGGGCCATTGAAGAAATGGCTAGACCTTGTACCTCATGCCAGAGCGTCCAGAACACACCTGAGTTGGCATCTCTTTGCCCATGGGATTGGCCCGAAAGGCCATGGCAATGTATCCATGTTGATTTTAATGGCCCATTTGAAGGATGTATGTTTTTAATTACTGTGGATGCCCATTCAAAATGGGCAGAAGTCTCTCTAATGCAGTCCACTACTATGGAAGCCACTATTCAGACCTGCATGGCTTTTTTAGTCATTACGGTCTTCCAGAACAGCTGGTGAGTGACAATGGACCACAATTCATTTCTCAGGATTTTGAAACTTTTATGAAGGCCAATGGAATACATCACATCAGGTCAGCACCGTATCATCCTTCCACCAATGGACTTGCTGAAAGGTTTGTACAGACTATGAAGCGAGCTCTAAAATCTGCAAAGGGACGTTCATCTCTTCAGAAGCATCTGGACAACTTCTTGTTGTCCTACAGAAACACTCCACAGGCTACAACTAAGGCATCTCCAGCTTTTCTTATGATGGGACGGCAGTTGCGCTCTTGCTTTGCTTTGTTGAAACCACAAGACACACGGCAAGTGGTTCAAAGCCAACAGCAGGACCAGGTCAGCAGACATTCACCAAGAATAAAGGACCACACCTTCAGTACTGGACAGCCAGTTCTTGCATGAAACTATGCTTCAGGAGGTAAATGGGTCCCAGCAATGGTCATTGCCCAGACAGGACCTGTTTCCTACTCTGTCCAGACAGCGAGTGTCCTAGTTTGGCGATGGCATGTAGATCAGCTGCTTCTCCGTCATATCCCCCCAGAAGATGCATCTCCAGCAGACATATCTGACTTCACCCTTACTGATAATACAACATCAGAGCATGAAACTACTATTTCTGTCTCTCCTGCTCCAGCCACCCCTTCAACGCCTTCAGCCTTCCTGGACCAACCAGACACAACATTCTCTCTGGTGCTGGCTACTTCCCCAGTACCTGTGATCCCACGACCCCCAATACCACCTTGTTGTGTGGGCACACTAGAAGTTCGCCATAATCCACCTCGCGACAGAAGGCCTCCTAATCGGCTGGATCTTTAGCTAGTGGTGAGCCCCTCTTCATGGCGCAGAATAATTCTCTGGGGGTTCACCGGAGATAGGGCAGTCTACCCTCATCTCCTAGTTTAGTTCTTATTCTTTCTGGGGGGGAGGGCTTTATTCTGGGGGGGTGTTCATTAGAGGGGAAGGAATATGTGGTGTTTTGGACTACCTAGGGTCATTGGGGATGTCATAGTGATAAATGGGAGAGTTGTTTAGGTGCTAGGAAAACCTGTCTGTCTCCTCTCTCTCTCTCTTAGTTCTCCTTCAGTAAAGACTTCTTATACAGCTCTGAATATGCTGTCCTCCTTATTGGATTATAATTGTTCTTAAAACTCTACAATAGATATCTGATTTTCTTTTGCTGGCTTGGAACAGAGCAAGAACAGACTCCTCTCATCACAGACTGAAGAGATCCAAGATCTCGCATTAACTCCATGCTAGGCTGTATTTGGATCATGCAGGTGCCATGAGTTGTTCTGATGCCAAGCTCTCTCCACGCTGATTAAACAGGAAATGGGATTTAAAAATTTCCTGGGGATTGAGGGCAGGAGCTATGTTCTTTTTATGTGGTCAAAGTGCAGTGAAGTGCAAAAGTCCAGAGTGGTCAAAAGACTTATGGGATACTCCAGTAACATTCTGCTTACACCAATGGTTATTCAAACCCTAGAATTCTATTTCAGTGCTACACCACTTGTAGAGGTGGTTTTATTAAGCTGAATTTCTATGTGCTATAGGGCAGCATGACTGATGTCTCAGTGGAGATGAATGCTCTAGGTGGTTGATGTAAAGACATCTTCTGCAGACCTCCATTGTCATGGTACACAAGTCCATAGATTTCACTGACCAAGAGAGAAGTGCAATCTCCTCAAGCGCTAGAGCATGTGGCTCTTGAATGAAAAAGTGCAGCTCAAGGAAAAACTCAGCTTATATGTGGGTCAGACAGAGGAAAGCAGCCCCAGCCTAGGAGTTTTAAAACTCCCACCCTGAGCATGTTCTGAGTATGCCCAGAGCATGTTCGGGGGGGGAGCCTAAGCCTGTGCCTAGCTGCCAGAGCAGCCATATTGATTGCCAAGCCCAAACAGGGCTTAAAGCAAGGGAAGCAAGCCCCAGCCTGTGCCTATCCACCAAAGCGGTCAGATGGGGGGCCCTGGAGAGGGTGCGGTCACCCAGAGGAGCCATTGTCAGTGCCTGAGGTTTATGGAGGGCATTAGGACAGTGGGGAGAAGAAGTGGCATGTTAAGGATGGTGGAGAGAAGTGTGGCATGGTCAGGGACAGTAGGGAGAAGCGCAGCATGGTTGGGGATGGTGGGGAGAAGTATGCCATGGCCAGGGACTGTGGGGAGAAGTGCAGCATGTATGGATTTTCTCGTAGACCCTTATGCGGTTTACTTGTTGGTAAAATAAAATCGTGTTTTGCAAGTCCTTCTAAACATGATGTCGAATAATAAGAAATGAAAATACAAAGAAGAAATAGATTGTTTACTGTATAGGCCTAGTTATCATGATAACCTTAAGTAATTATTAGAATCTGGCATTAGTAGGATCAATATTTGACCTCTTGTCATGATAAAATTAAAAGTGTGCAATGAGTTTTAAACTTAGTAATTTTGGAGTAGGTAAAAGTATATGGCTATATGTAGAGCCCTGCAAATCTGCAGATATCTGCAGATATCCGCCTTATATCCGCATCCGCAGATACAGCATGGATATCCACGGACCACTTCTTGCGGATGCAGGTTGGATACAGATCCACTCATTTGTATCTGCGCAGGGCTCTAGCTATATGCTTCAGTGCAGCTCTCAAAGGTTTAATAATAAACTTGTGTGGCTCTTGAGTTCCATCAGTTTGGCCACGCCTGTGCTATAGCAACCTAATCATATAGACACTGAAGCTAGTTCCACTATGTACTCTCCATCTTACCTATTTTACAAAGTTTTTAATATAAAAATTACAAACAAAGAATTGATATTCAGACTCCCATCCCATGTCCTTTCTGCCAGATGTTGTGGACATCCCAGCTGAGCTGCAGTCTCATATTTACCACAGACTCAGTGGTTACACAGTCTTTGAGACAGTTTGGTTAACCTGCTGTAAGGCTTAAGGTAGTGGTAGCTTCCGCTCTCCTCTGCCATCTTTCCTGACAAGGTAAAGTAACATTTGCATTTTTCTGCTTTTGTCATCCTCCTGTGCTGCCAGGTCTGTGTACAGCTCACACGCCTCCTTGCACTGGGTGCATCCCTGGGATGATCTGTGTCTGTAAAATCATGACTCTGCAGGAGCCTTAGATCAAGGTCTGTAACTCAAACCATGAGCTGCTATACTGCAGAGGACTCTCAGGCCTGACATTGACGCTGTGTTTCATTAACAAAGAAAGAAGCTGAGGGCATGTTAAGTGGCACTACTCTGTCCATGTGGCTGAGCTTCTTCCAAGCCAAAAAAAATTCCTTTTTCCCCTGGCAGCCTGTCAGAAACAGGCCTTCCAGGGAACATTGTCCTGCCAACTTAAGATTGTCAAAGATCTTTATTCTCTCTCTCCCTCATTCAATAAAGTTTGAAGTTAAAGGAAGAAATCCATATTTTCTCATGCCACTTTACATTTTAGAAATTACCCCAAGAATAACGCTTCCATGGACAGGAGGAGGAACCACATGCTGCCTTTGCTGCTCTTGCAGTGTCCTTGTCCTGCAACAGCAGCCAGGAACAGAGTAAACCTGATTTATGTAAGGCTACTTTTGCATTAGCGCCTATCTCCTTTTTCTATGTGGAAAGCAGCAGCCATAGTGTAGTTTTCTGATAGGTAGGGAAGAATAACAAATATAGCAAAGAACTGGTAAAGAAAGAAAAAAGGGGGTGAGGAAACAAAAAATCTAGGAGTACAGAAGTGGGGAAGAGCCCCACTCAGTGAAGGAGAGGAAACCAACAGAAAAAGACATAAGGGAGCTGCAACAACAGTTATTTAGCAATCAGTCTACATTTGGGGACTGAATGTGGTTCCTGGTTTTCTGATCAAGGTGTTTTCATGTGTGTGCAAAAGTTTGTATTTGCAAAAGACTAACTCAAGAACATGCATATTTGTAAACAAATGAGTCTTGGTCAGGGATTGAAAAGCCATGCCTTTAAGATCCTCCGGCCATAAATAGGATGGTGCCTGTAAGGAAAGCCTCCTTCCAAAATAGAGATAAAATTCTTGATGTCTTAAGAATGAAAAGTGGTGAAGGATAAGCTCTAAAAATGGTTTATTTTGGCTGAGTATCAACTGTTAGAACCCTAATACTGTATTTGAATTTCTCACACTGAATATTTTGCGAACAAAAATTGTTTCACATTATCTTTAACTGATGTTTAGAGTGCTTTGCAAACATGATTTTTTCAAGTTCCAAATGGGTAGCCATGTTAATCTTGTTCAGCAAAACAAACAAGAAGTCTGTTGGCACTTTTAAAGGCTAGTACATTTATTTATTGGATTAGGGTCTGTAGGAGAAAAATCCCATTTCATCAGTCAAGTGTCTCACAAAGTGGTATTTTCTCTCACAAAAGCTCACCCAGTAAATCAATTTGTTACTCTTTAAATGTGCCACCAGACTACTTCTTTGTTTTACAGGCTTCCTGCCAAACACTTTAAACAGAATCAAGTATATGGGAAAGGAAGGCAACCTAAAAATGAGTTGGTATATAGCAGGCATGGCCAAACTTATGGAACTCAAGAGCCACACAAGTTGATTATTAAACCTTTGAGAGTTGCACTGAAGCATATACCCATACTCCAAAATTACCTACTCCAAAATTACTAAGTTTAAAACTCATTGCACACTTTTAATTTTATCATAACAAGAGGTCAAATATTGATCCTACTAGTAGTGTCAGATTCTAATAATTACTTAAAGTTATCATGATAACTAGGCCTATACAGTAAACGATCTATTTCTTCTCTGTATTTTCATTTCTTATTATTCAACATCATGTTTAGAAGGATTTGTAAAACACGATTTTACTTTACCAACAAGTAAACTGCATTAGGACCTATGAGAAAATCCAAACATGCTGTGCTTCTCCCCACCGTCCCCAACCACGCTGTGCTTCTCCCTGCCATCCGCAACCATGCCGTGCTTCTCCCCGCCATCCCCGACAATGCCACCGCTTCTCCTCACCATCCTGACCCCCTCCATAAACCCCAGGCACTAACACTGGTTCCTTTGGGCTGACCCCATTCTCACCAGAGCCCCCTTTCTGGCTGCTTCAGTGGATAGGCACAGACTGGGGCTTGCTCACCTTGCTTTAAGCCCTGCCCGGGCTAAGCAATCAATCTGGCCACTCTGGCAGCTAGGCACAGGCTGAGCTCCCCCCCGAAAATGCTCTGAGCATACTCAGAACATGCTCAGGATGGAAGATTTAAAACTCCTAGGCTGGGGCTGCTTTCCTCTCTCTGACCCACATATAAACCAAGTTCTGCTGCAAGCCACGCTTTTTCATTCAAAAGCTGCATGTGGCTCCCAAGGCACAGTTTGGCCACACCTGCTATATAGGTAGTTACATTTACCATATGTTTTGATAGTTCAGTGTGTGTTCGGTTTTTTTGGCTGCAATTGTTTTAAAGAGAAGGGTGAGTTTTATAGGCTCCATAAATATGGATATTTGAGGGGGAGATCAAAATCTCAAGTCTGAAAAGTGGCTATCCAGAAGAAGCTTTCTCTGCAACTGGCCATAAATCTAGAAATGCCATGGCCATGAATCTAGACTTCCTTCTTTAGTGATATCATGATAACCTCAGCCTCTGCATTTATCATGGACTGGATGTAATTAAAGAGTCCCTGTGTCTGAGCTGGAGTCTGCTCTGCAGGCTGGGCTCTGGCTAAATCAAGTCTCATACAAGAAAGAAGCAGGGAAACAACTTTCCACCTCCAAGGCACCAGTTCAAAACCAATGAGTAGTAAATGCACACACACACAGAGAGTTGAATAGTGCAGTGCATATAGGAGAGGGAAATATGTACATTTACAAAGGGCTGAATGGAGGGGGAAGAAAACAGGGGATAAGATGGAGAGCAATAAAATGATTTTAGCTGGCACAAAAGATCCATGGGTCTAGTGATAGCACAAATATAAAAAGACAGATGCTGTGTGCTGCATCTAGACCAGAGTTTCCCAAGCAGTGTGCCACGACACACAGGTGTGCCATCGGGTCTGAGCAGGTATGCCACAAAATTTTTTGAAAAATTACTCAAAGAGCTCTGGATTGTCTCATTGGCTCATGAATATTCATGAGTTTATTTGGAAACTATATGGCGGTGTGCCTTAAATTGATTAAAAGTAGCAAAGTGTACCACAGCAGAGAAAATATTGGGAACCACTGAGCTAGACACAGAACTCAAGTGCAGCATTGAGTCTTGGGTGCTCCTGGTCATCTTAAAGCACCAGTAAAGCTTCCCGCAAGAAAACCTTCTGGTGCCCTTAGCTACCTCTCTCCACAGAGAGACAACCACTCCCCCTTCTCTTTTAACTGGCAATATTGCTCTCCTTCTTCTTTGAGCACTGCTCAGATATGTTCACAAATAGGTGTCTCCGTGCCGGAGCGCCTGATTGGTCAGAACTTTTTGCTCTAGTCTGTCAGGAGAGGGCAGGCAGCCAACGCCCTCTGCGCCACCCTGTGGCTATATATGTGGCTGCCGCCTGATCCCTCCCCAGTTTCATTTCTTCCGCCTTCGCATCAGTTGCGGAACTGCCCGCTCCTTGCTCTTTGCAAGCAGCCTGTCCTTCGTTCACTTTATGAGCTTTTCACCCGACTGGGAGCACCTATTTATGGACTTAGTTCCACCGAACAAGGTCTCCCCTCTTGAGCCAGAACAGCGCGCTTCTTTGTCGTCCACTATGCCGGGGTTCAAACCCTATGCCGAATCCGACAAGGCCTTCCCACAGGACGATCCCCACGAGAAGTGCCTCCGGTGCCTGGACGAAAGCCACATGGTCACTGCTTGCTCCATCTGTCTGTCCTTCAAGCCAAGGACAATCAAGGACAGGGAGCAAAGCCGCTGTGCCTGGCCCTCTGAGCAGGCTCTGCACTCTTCCCCTGAGGCTTCGGGGCTTCCTGCAGCACTGCGTGCCACCTTGGCCTGGCACCATGCTGACGGGCAATAGGACAAGCTTGGTACCGACCTCAGTACCGCGGTGCCATCACAACCCTGCGTCTCTGATACGGGGCTCTTCCTGGGACCAGTCACAGTCGACTCCAGCACCGCAGCACCAACATAGCCCTGTGTCTTCGACACGTGGCTCCCCCTGGGACCAGTCGGGGTTGGTGCCAATCCCAACAACCCCAGAGGCAGTGGAGGCTGCCAGGGCACTCGTCCTGCTCCCTACACCTCCCTCCCCGACACCAGTTAGAACAGGGAAGCCAGCCTTCATGTTGAAGGTCTGGGCGCAGCACAAGCGCACACTGCTCCCCTTCTCTGCCACCGGCCCTGGGCTCCAAAGCTCCAGAGCCCATCATCTCCTTGGGTCCTGGTACTGTGGAGCCATTCCCTCAGCAGCATATCACCCTGCCATCTCCAGTACTGCCCCATGGGTCCTGAGATGCTTCCCCCTATTCCAGCCCAGGGGAAGGGGCTTCAAAGGGCTCTAAGTGGCCTCAGCGCCGGGTTTCAGTGCCATCGCCCTTCCAGTACCACTCTCATGAATGGTCCCTGCAGGAGGCCTCTGAGTCCGCGCCAGTACCACCCCCGGCACCGGGGAGAGCCTTAAACCCTGTGCTATCCTCTTACATGGGCAATTTGTTGGCGCATTTTGATCTCCTGCACCACATCTCAGCCCACATGGGGATGGAGGGCCGATCCTCTGAGGCACCCTCTGATGCTTTATTTGGCCCGGTGTTCTCCTCGGTGGAACCGGTCACGGTTCCCCTCCACCCTAGTGTCTGGGACCTGGCCTTCTCCTGCTGGCAAAACCCGGGTTCCATCTCCCTGGTCTCAGATACAGCGGGACTCAAGTACAGAGTCCCGGGGTCAGAGTTCCCCTCACTCACTCACCACCCAAGCCCACCTTGTGCCATGGTGGAGGTGGCCTTAGGGCCAGGACAGACTCCCCATGATCCCCTCTCAACATTGAGGGATGCAAGGGAGTTAGAGTTACTGAGATGGAAAGTATACTCTTCCTTAGCCTTCCAGTTGTGGGTTGTGAATAATCAGGCCCTAACAATCAGATGCATGTTGGATGTGTGGGAGTCAATAAACAAATTTAGACATCTACTCCCACCAGAGGCCAGGGAAGAGTATGATGTCTTCTTGGAGGAAGGTAGAATAGCCTCCTAGGACCTCCTCTTGTCAGCCTGGGATGCGGTGGATACAGAGGCCCATACTATGGCCTCAGCAGTAGCCCTGCGCTACGCAGCTTGGCTATGGGAGGCCAGAGTGCCCCCGGCCTCTCAACAGTTGGCCTTCGATCTCTCCTTCATGGGAGATGCCCTCTTTCCACCAGAGACCTTGGCGGTCTTGGGTAGCACTCGTGACCCCTGGGAGGGAGTTAAAATACCTCGGCCTTCTCCCCATGGGGCCTGTTCCACGTCCTCCAGCCCCATAGGGCCCCATAGTAGACTGACCCCCCCCCAATAGTTACTGGTGAGGACTTAATCCTCACCATCACAACTTCAGTTCGAAACCCACCTGGGGGACCTTCCCAGCAAGGCCCTCCCCCATGGAACTCCAGGGAGGGAACCTAACCGGTCAATCAGCAGTATTGATTATAATCACAGCCTTGCTGTCAACCATCCAAACCCTACCGTGGAATGCCCTCTGACTCAGGACCATTCCTCTGAGCTGACAGAGAGCCCTCTCCACTCCCTCTTCCTCTCCCTCTAGGTGAGGGTGGACAGCTCAGAGGTTAAGTAGCCTCTCCTCCTTCTAGCAGGATTAAGGTTTGACCCATATCCATACTCCCGCTATTGACCCTAATGCATCCAGCACCTGAGGGGGCTTGAGCCTCTCATTATCCAAGCCTCCTTGACCACCATAGTGATCACAATGGAGCTCTGCAGTCAAAAACCCCGTGGGCCCCCCTTAGTGATGGTTTTGACTCCCAGGGGGCTATCACGCCCCATACACAATGCCCCCCGCTCCCTTGGGCGGCAACTTCTTCACCTTTTGGGACACATAAGGGTTCACAGAACACACTCCAAACATCGAAGACTGTATCACCCTGCCGATTCCCGCTCTGAACTAAACAGGGCCTTCCCATTTACTGTGGCCATTTCCATTCCAGGGAACGTCGCTCCCACACACTTCCCCCTGGATAAAGCTCTACTGTTCTACCCTCCAAACAGATGGTCGGAGAACCCCTTGTCGATCCTTGTTTCCTTCCCACAGAGGGGGGTGGCAGGGAGAACCTTCCCACCCTTCTTATGTGCCTCCCTAACCAGCCCTCTCTGATTGTCACCAATGGAATTAGCTGTGCTTAAACACAGATTGTATCTGTTCGACCCCATCAGGGTCCTGAGGTATATGCTTCCAGCTCAGGATACTTCAACCCTTCCTGAGCCCATAGAGCTGGCATATCACTCCTCATGTCAAGTACCAGACATGCAGGCTGGAGCCTGGCTGAGGGACACAGGCCTTTGGCAACTCGCTCGCGGTCTGCATGCCAGAGGTGAAACCCCAGCCGTTGCTACTACCAGCTGGTTCACAGCCTGGTGAATGACTTGGTGATGGGTCACACCAACTGGGTCTCCACCTTGTTTCCCACCTACTTTTCCCCGTACAGGAAAGGGGCTTCCCCAATGAACAATGGTTTCTTTCCCCCTCCAGGCCTGTTGATCACACCTATCCGGAATGCGTCATAAGCCTGAGCATCTGTATACGGGTTTTTTTCTTTTGACGAAGTGGACTGGTATCACTTTCCCCTCTTCTGTCTCCCCACCTCTAATGTGGCCATTCCCTCCCACTCAAATTGGGAGGCTCTCGGGTCATGGCCAACAGAGGAGATGACATAATAATAGCGATGTTTCTCTCCCACCCCTTTCCCACTCGGCCAGAGGTGAAGACACTCATCTCTCTGCCTTTCCTCATTAAACTTGCAGTCAAAATCTGCTTGGACAGTTCAGAGGGTAGACAAGATGTCTTTAACCTCAGAAGTCAGGGGTCCAAGACCTGTAAAGGGCGCTTCCAGTGAAGTTTCACTGGTATGGTCCGCAGACCACTCCCACAGGCAGGGTACTAATCTGGGCCTGGTCATCGCCTCCTAGAGTCTACCCAGTGGGGTCACCTCATAGTTCCTTCTCTGAGGATGGACATAGTACCGTGGCCATCCTGGCCTAGCTCCGGGACCAGGGGCGTCACTGGTGCTTGGCACATGCCCTGAATCTCAGCACCAGTGCCCCAGGTCCTGGCGGGGCCCCTGCCTCTCCCAGTCTCCAGCCAGATTGGAGCAGAGATCCCGGACCCGGCCGCCGGCAGTGGCAGTGGCCGCTTCCAGGCCCTTCCTAGGCCGGGCAGCCCCATGGCCGCGGCTGCCACTCCCTACCCTGTTCCTGGCTGGGGTTGTGGCCTGTGGTCAGGGGGGCGGGACCTGGGCCGATGCCCAGGGTCCTTCCCTGGGGCAGCGACACTCCTGTCTGGGACACCCCCATTCAGGTGTCCCACGGGTTCAACTCCCTCTTCCTCATCACTTTCTGAGGGTTTTCTAGCCCTAGCAGTCGCGACTTGGCATATTATGCTTCTGTCCTAAGCAACTACTAGGGGTTTTTCTCACTCTATACAGCTCATATTACACCCATGAGATTCCGACCAGTGACTGGGAATTTGGGAGCTAGCTGTCCTCTCACAGAATTCACTCTTCAGGGTAAGATCTGATAACAATGGTAGCACATTCGTAGAAGACACTTTGGCTAAACCAGAAGTGTCTTAAGGGAGATGGCAGATGTGCACCATAGGGGTGACGCACTTTTGTTCCGCTCCCTTGGAACACGATGCTCCCTCCTCCTGTACATCCTGTTTCTCCCTAGGGACCCTTCCTTTGGGGACCCTCAATCCTGACACACACCTCTGTGCGCCACCAGGCTTACGGTCGGTGCCATACTGGGTTGGGGGCTCTTCTTGGTGGTATGAGGTCACGGAAGCCAATGGGAGCCTAGTCTCATAGGCCACGGGATCTGGCACCTGGGACTATCGCACTCATGATCCTACCCTTAGGCATTGCCTTATTGCTATCAGCTCTTTGCTTCCTATACCCCTTCAGCCAATTGCCAGCTGCTGAATTCAAAAAAAGGGGGGGGGGGAGGGGAATAATGATAATACCACTTCCTTGCATCTTCACAAGGTTATTGATACTGACAGTCCTCCTCAAAGGGACCATCACAGTGTCATCAGTGTGCTCACATAGGCCTTGGATATTTTCATCAGGCTCACGGGAAGTTCTTTCCCCAGCCTATCTTGCATAGGGCCATTGGGTGGGTCGGGCACTTGCCTTTCCCCATGTCAATCCAGGTGCTCCACTTCTAAGTGTGCTGCATGAGGTCGTCAGCTGCTGCCTCTGGCTGTTAGCATTCCCCCCTTTCAATCTAGGATGAAGTAACCCTCCTAGACCCTACCCACACCTGGTAGCCCATCCCTTCCATGGGACACTGAGTGCACCAGATTCATGTACCCATCAGGCTCATGGCCCACATGTGCTTCACATTGCCAGACCAACGGAAACACGGTCTACCTTCCCTCCACTGCTTATTGCAGTGTCGGTAACCACCACTGCCAACCTGACAACTCTATGGCTGTGTTCACACGGCACTTTTGTTTCGAAACAACCTCGTTGTTTCGAAACAAAAAAAACCATGTTCACATGACGCACAGTTGTTTCGAAACAAGTTAAACCCCATTTGGGGACGAAACAACCTTGTTTCGAAACGCTTGTTTCGAAACAACCCATGTGAACATGTTGTTTCGGAACAATAGGTTCCGAAACAACATTTAAAGGGCTGCCCCCTCAGCACCCTGGCCAGGGAACACTCAGC
>ML681966.1:65068983-65098354 GCA_007922195.1 Podocnemis expansa
TCACAGTCTGTCCTCCACGTTGCAAGCCCTCTGCCCAGGCCTGGCTGAGAGTGGATGATCCAGGGGGCCAGATGCAGGCTCTGGCTGTGGCCACACGTCCCCAAGCTCCAGGGGCTGGGCCCTTCTTCCCAGCGTCAGCCCCCCTTCACTGCTCCTCAGCTGCTCACCACACCTAGCTCCAGATGGCTGCAACTCTGGCTCCCAGCTGCTGCTCTGGTTCAGTGGGGCTCCTCTGGCCCTCCTGCTGTGGGACTGCACAGATGAGCTCAGCACCTTGGGCTCCTTCTCTGGCCTCCTGCCCCAGCTTCAGGCACCTCTGGCTCTGTCACTGCCTCCAACTCTGCTCTGCTCAGCTCCACTTGGCTCTCTGCTGGTCCAGCTGCTGTGGGTCTCCTCTGCACAAATCAGCTCAGCCTGGCCTCCCTTCCTGGGTCCTCTGGCTCCCAGCTGCTGGCTGCTTAGTGCTTCCTCCTTAGCTCGGCCCCACACACACTCACACACTCACACACTGGCTTGCCCAGGCATGTCTAGCCTGCAGTTTCAGCTCAGGGGCGGGGGAGCACTCTCAATCAATCAGGCCATCCTGGGACACTAGCCTCTCCCACTGGCCCTGGGGCTGTCTGTTTCAGAGTCCTGCTTCCAAGCGGGAGTGGCCAATCAAAAGGCCCATTCACTCTCAGTAAGGGGCTATCAGTCCCCTTACATGGAGATGCTGATGTAAATTCAAAGAGAAGGTCCTGTTTTGTAAAGGTTGGGGAATGTGACATTCTCCTGACTTTGTCCCTGTTTGTTTGACTGAGGCTGGCTCCATAAGTTTTATCTCAGCACTTGCCCTTTCTCTTCCCCTCAGGGAGCAGTTGTGGGAAGGTGGCTACTTAAGAGTTCCTGTAACCAAACGCTGCCTGTCTGAATTCCCTTCCCCCTTCCCTGACCAGCCAGAGCTGCTCCCTAGTCCCACAGCTTGAAAAAGCTCCCTGCTTCCTTACTCCAGCCAGCTGCGTGGGATCCCTCAAAAGTGTGAGTTCCCCCAAAGCGCGGGGCCTAGGGCAGTTGCTCCTCCTGCCCCCCCCTTAAGGACAGCCCTGATGATATGCACTCTATAATGCTCAAGGAACTGAGTCAGGAGATACCTGATCTATTATCTTTGAAAAATCATGGAAGACAGGTGAGGTCCCAGCGGAGTGGAAAAGGGAAAATATAGTGCTCATCTACAAACAAGGAAATAAGAACAATCCAGAGAATTATAGACCAGTCAGTTTAACCTCTGTACTGATAAAAATAATGGAATACAGAATTAAGGAGTCAATCTGCAATCATCTAGAAGAGAATAAGGTGTTTAGGGCTAGTCAGCATGGATTTGTCAAAAACAAATCATGTCAAACCAACTTGATAGTTTTCTATGATGTGGAAATGAGACTTGTGGATAAAGGGGAAGTGGCAGATGTGGTATATCTAGACTTCAGAAAGGAATTTGATAATGAGCAGGGTGCTGCAGAAAACTGTCCTGGGTCTGGGTCTTGTTCAACATTTTTATCAATGACTTAGATGATGGCATAAAGTTTGCAGATGATACCAAGCTGGGAGGGATTGCAACTGCTTTGAAGGGTAGGGTCACAACTCAAAATGATTTGGACAAACTGGTGAAATGGTCTGAGATAAATAGAATGAAATTCAATTAAGATAAGTGCCAAGTACTCCACTTAGGTTTGAACAACCCATTGCACACATACAGAATGGGCAATGACTGCCTAGGAAGGAGTACTGTAGAAAGGGATCTGGGTGCCAAAGTGTTGCAAAAAAAGCAAACACCATTCTAGGATATATTACCAGGAGTACTGTGAATGAGACACAAGAAGTGATTTTTCCACTCTGCACTGTTTAGGCCTCAACATGAGTACTGTGTCCAGTTTTGGGTGCCTAACTGCAAAAAGGATGTGGATAAACTGGAGAAAGTCCAGAGGAGGATAGCAAAAATGATTAGAGGTCTGGAACATTTGACCTATGAGGGAAGATTGACAGAGCTGGGAATGTTTAGTCTACAAAAAGGAGACTGAAGGGGGATATGATAACAGTTTTGAAATACATAAAAGGTTGTTATGAGGAAGAAGGAGAAAAATTATTCTCTTTAATCACAGATGATAGGACAAGAAGCAACAGGCTTAAATTACAGCAAGGGAGGTTCAGCCTAGAAATTAGGAAAAAATTTCTAACTATCAGGGTGATTAAACACTGGAATAAGTTGCCTCATCAGGTTGTAGAATCTCCTACTTTGGAGGCTTTTAAGAACGGGTTAGACAAAACCATTTCAGGGATGGTTTAATGGGGGTACTTGGTCCTACAATGAGTGCAGGGAACTGGACTCGATGACCTGTCATGATCCCTTCCTGTTACCATGGCTATGTCTACACTTACAAGTTATTTTAAGTTAAGGAGGCTTAATTTGAAATAATGTATTCCCTGGCCAAGGAGGCATTTTATAATATCTAATTATGCAGTTCCTTAATCTGAAGTAAGGAACTGCTAATTCAATATAATAAAACCTCCTTTTACTTGGAAGTATTGCTTACTTCTAAATTATTAGTTCGAATTAAGCCATTTTAAGCCACAGAATAGCCTTAAATTCGAACTAATTTCCTTATTCTTTTACCTGCCTTCCCTTATTTCAAATTAGAGAGTCTAGTGAAGACTCTCCACTTTACATAAATAAAGCCCACTTTATTTCAAATTAGAGAGTCTTCACTGGACTCCTAATCTGAAAGTAGTGCTAATTCATAATAATGACTTTGATTTAAATTCAAAGTAGTGATTTCAAATTAACTACTTTGAATTAATTTTGTAAAGTGTGTATATAGCCTATGATTCTATGATCATCCCAGATCTTTAGAGAGTGCCCAAAGGTCTGTTGCCTATTGCCACCAGAACTGGGGAGTGTCAAGGGACCAAGCCCCCCCCCACCACCACCACATACACACTTTTAAAAGTGAGGTTTAAGTAGAATTTGAATTCCTCCAACACTTTTGCCTTTCCACCCACCCTTACCCCCTACAAAGGTTTTGGTGCCCTGACGTGTTGTCCCCATCTGTTCTTGGCCTGCAGTAATGGTGAGGAGGAACAGGTGATATTACTATAATATTTACAAACAATACACATTGTGCTAGGTCTTGTACATTCAGTAGGTATGAAGACAGGATTCCTTCCCTAAAGAGTTTACAGACTATACTAAGAAACAGGCCTTAAATTATTATAGAATATTTCCTGAAACCCCCCACATCCTCTCCCCCCATGCTATAATACTCCAGTGGTTTGTAAATATTTACCAAAACTCTGCTCTGGACAACTCGGACTAAATTTAAGACCTGAAAAGAAACATTGCAGGAAGGAGATGGAGATAAGACTGAAATCGATGTATTTTGAGCCATAAAGTTGAGCACGTCTTGCATATATCATTATTTATAAAACAGAAGAGTTTGACTTGCTAACACTTCAACAAGAAGAGACTAAGTTTACACGAGAAGCGTTCTGAAGCAGGAACTGTAAGACAAATGTCAAATTGAATTAGGGGAAGAGGTTTCAAATGTAGCAGACTGCCTGGGAGAAAGGAGGGTGTATAAAAGTGTGGGTAAACTCAGGCTGTGTCTACATTACAGCTTAAGTCAGCATAACCTGTACTGCTCAGGGGATGAATAAATCAACTCCCTCAGCAAAGTAAGTTCCAGTGCAGTAAACGGCAGTATGGACAGTGCTACGTTGGCAAGAGAAGCTTCTTCACTAGATGTGCTGCACTGTGCTGCTACAACACCATTTATGTAGACAAGCCATCAACCACACACAAATTCTCCTCCTGTGGTCTTCTGGGAGTTGCTGTGACAGCAGGACTAGAAATGGAAAAGAAAGTCAAGACACAAGTTCCAAAGGGGCACCTGTGTTAATCTAGTAAAGCAAAAACAGCAAGGAATCTTGTGGCACTTAAAGACTAAAAGATTTATTGATCACATGAACTTTCGTGGGACAATATCCCACTTTGTCAGATGCTTTGAAGAGGGAGAATTTACAGAGTTAGAAGAAAATAAATGTAGGGGAGTGTAAGACATGGGATCAGGTGACACTGCAACAGCAAATCAGAGCATTTGTAAGGATTCAAACTCTAGAAAACAGCATACAAAGGGAGGGTGAAGTCAAATTACCTGTTATTATGTGACAAGAATCCATAGTCAATTTTTTCCTAAGTGACTTACTACATTCCTGCAACTATTTTATGTTCCCCCCAAAAAAGTCATGATCATCCTTGTTCCTAGACAATACAAAGTAACAAACCAAACGCTCCATCAGCTGGAAGTCAATTTAAATCACTAGATTCACTTAAAATTCTGTCCTAGGCAGGGCAGTCCCTAGGTAGGTGTGGGACCTTGGGTGAATCACCCTCTGTGGGGCCCCCACTCAGCCCCCCGGGCACTGAGGGAGGGAGCCAGCCAGCCCAGGGGAGGGGCGGGCACCTGCGACAGTCATCCCATGCCAAGGACTGGATGAGCCGGCCAAAAACAGCAGAACAGGAGTGGAGGGTCTGGTTTCTCAGCCGCCCTTAAGCCAGTGATTGTCAAACTTTTTTCCTTGGGGACCTAGCTGCAGACCCGTCCGCCATGTGGCAACACTCCACTGGAAAAAGTGGCTGCCACCAGAAAACTGAACAATAACCATGGCTGGGGTGTGGAGTGGCAATCTCTCATGGCTTTCATCCTTTTCTCTTGAGGCTTCTACTGCATCTCTGAAATCTAAACATCTAATTTAAGTTCACCTAAATGGAACATGCAGAGGGTGATCCCACATGCCATACCCCTGTCTCAAATCAGGAAGAATGGCAAGTGTCTAAAATGGCATGTAGTAGCCCAGAGTGTGTGTATGGCAGCTCATTGCAAATGGGGTGGGGGGTGGGGGTGACTGGGTGGAGAAATGAGAGGGAAGTGCTGAGACAGAGAAAGGAGAAGAAAGCCAGTGCCAGGCTGGAAAGAAAGGTCCTGGAAGATCCTGTCTGCTGCTGAGCCTGTCCAAGTCCCTCCAGGTCCTGATCCCTTCTCCACTGCCCAATCCCAGGAACTGAAGCGGCCCCTCTGGGTTCCGCTTTCACATCTGCTCTTCATCTGCTCTTTCAGTCTTCATGGCTACGTTCACACACAGGGGGTTATTTCGATACGAGTTGTTCTGAAACAACTTGTATCAAAATAAGGGGTTATCTCGAAATAAATTAATTCGAATTAACAGTTTGTTAATTTGAATTAAGGAAAGAAGCTCAAAGTGAAATAGCAGGTTCAGACAACAGTGATTTTGAAACAAGTCACCATTGTTTCGAAACAACATGTTCAGACAGCATTGTTTCAAAACAATTGTTTCGAAACAACGTTGTTTCGTCCCCACATGGGGTTTAAGTTGTTTTGAAACAACGCCGTTGTTTCGAAACAACGGAACACATTGTTTCGAAACAACGGTGCGTCGTGCAAACAGGGTAATTCTTATTTCGAAACAACCTCTGTTGTTTCGAAATAAGAGTGCTGTGTGAACACACCCCATGAGTTTTCATGAACACACAATTGTCCAAAATATTGTGCTTGAAGGGGGTGCTAGCCCTCTCTGCTTGGTCTGTGACCCCTGGCAGCATGCATAAGGCAGCAACACAATGGGACTATCCACTCCCCCCTTCAGATTAGGATCTTGCTATTACTTCTCCTTCCAGCAGATCCATCCCTGAGTTGGATTTTATTGTTCCTTAGGTTTTCTAATTATAGAAAAAATACCATACTTCGTAACACAGGCTCCTACTAGAACAGTTTGCTTTTTTCTCTTCATTTTTTAATTCTGTCAGAAAAAATCTCTGTAGTTTTTATTAAGATCTACAAGTTATAACTTTTGTTGCAAGCAAGGGAATCCTCAACCCGCTGAAAAGAGGCAAGTCCTAATTTGCAAAAATAACTGCAATCACCATATCCCAGAAATGGTGGAATAAGGTGGTGTTCAGTTTTTTTCTTTTCTTCATTGGGTCTATTGATAAAAAAACACAAAGGTTGCTTGTCAGTGACTTCAGTCCTCTCCATATGAATGAGAGAAGCCCAAAGAGATACTGACTCAGAGAGGAGGCACAGAGGTTGTTTGAACAATTAGCATCTCGTCATTAGGACTAACAACTCACCTTTGTTGCAAAGCTGATCTACAAGCCACTCCTTTGGCCTCAGAGTAGAGCTGGCCCTGTGAACAAGGCTTCCACTTTAAGCCAGCTCGCCCAGTCCCTGGCATGGGAGGGCAGCGGTGAGGCCCTGCAGGGCCCCCCAAAGCGCAGGGCCCTGGGCAGCTGCTCCTCTCACCCTACCCTAGGGACAGCCCTGGTCCTAGGAAGCATATAAGGGGCTCCTGCAGGTTCAAGAGCTTGAGGGCTGGAAGGTGGGGGGAGAGGATGAAGAAAAGCAATAACAAAACCTCATATTTCTAAAGTGAGATCTTGTTGGTTCTAATGTAGTTAATCTGACTAACAAAAATTATAAACTCATGCTGCATTTTCATGGGAGAAGAATCAGAATTGCCAGCAGGCTTAGGTGAGTTTCATCATGGAAACTAGAGAACCAAACTTGACAAACTTGGTAACGTCTTAATGCGACTAAATGTCCCTTATTTCAAGCATCTAAGACAGATCTGCAGGCAGAGGCAGCTTTTGGTGTAAGCGAAGCAGGTGGCTGCCTGGGGCCCAGAGTGGTTGCCTGCATCACCTACCCTGGCTCTCACAGGGTGGTGGGAGAGCTGGGGCCACAGACTGCCAGGGCCTGAGGCTGTGCCACTCACAAGTTCACCTGGCATCTCTGCAGCAGAGGTGGAGCAGCACTCTCCATGTACACCCAGGTGGCCGCACCTCCCCCAGGGGAGGGAGGAGAACAGCCAGTGTGGTGCTGTGGCTTGCCGGGCGTGGGGCCATCTGGAGTGGCCCACTCCAAACAGTTCAGGCCACTTCATCCCCAGCCACTGCAGGCCTGCACAGACCAAATCCAGTGTCTGGGGGCGAGGCCACCTCTACTCAGGCCTGGAGTAGCCAAGGGTGAAGTGGCCCAAACTCTTCAGAGTGGGCTGCTCCAGGGGGCCCCACACCCAACAAGCCGCAGCAACATGCTGGCCACTTTTTCCCTGGGGTGGTGTGGCCAGTTGCGGGTAGGTGAGGAGCACTGCTCTGTCCCTGCAGCAGAGAGGCCAGCCGGGGAGGCAAGGGGGCAGCACAGCCTTTGGCCCTGGTGATCTGTGGCCCCCCTCCTCTCCCCATGGGAGTTGGGATGGTGGGGGGGGCAATTAGGGTTGCAGGATGGACTGGGCCTAGGGCCCCCAATTGCTTAAGGCTGCTTTAGTTGCAGGTCATGTACATTTTGAGAATTAGGTCCAAATTGTGTTTTTAGGTGATGTGACTCCTGTCTTGCTCCCCTGAAGTGAGTGAAGTTATTCTGGATATACACCTCTGTAACAGAGGAAAAGAATTTGGCCCTTTACACTTTAGCTTTAGTTGAGAGGTTTCTAGCTGCATAGAACTTAATATCAGGGGCGTCGCTGGCATTGAGCATGCCGGGGCACATGCCCCGGGTCCCAACGCCAGTGCTCCGGATCTCCAGCCCAATCAGGCCAGGGATCTGGGGCCCGATCCCTGGCCAGCTGTGGCTGCAGCAGCCCCATCCCCAGCCAGGGAGACGGGGCCCAGCTGACCACCCAGCAGGCCCCGCCCCTGGCCAGGGACAGGGCCAGAGGGAGGCTGCGCCGCCACAGGTGGCTAGGCCGCGGCAGGGCTGGGCCAGAAGTGACTGCTGGATGCCGAGCCTACAGCCATGGCCGTGGGCAGCCAGGTCCCCAGTCCCTGGCCAGGGATCGGGGGCCTGGCCACCCACAGGCCCGGCCTTCAGTGGCCGCTTCTGGCTAAGCCGCACCGCGGCCTAGCTGCCCGCAGCAGTCCAGCCCCCCCCCAGCCCTAATCCTGAACAGGGGGCATGGCCTTCCATCTGGGGGTGGGGCCTGCCTGTTGGGGGCGGGGCCTGCCTGCTGGGGGCAGGGGCTTGGCCCGTGCCCCAGGTCCCTCCCCGCCCCAGCACTGCCTCTGCTTAATATACTGGTTTTGCATTGTGCACATTATGTATTTTGTAAATGCTTGTTTTCAAATTCTAAGTCTGAGTGAGGGTGGATAAATAAGAGTATAGCATCAGTAAGCATAGAAATTGGAAGGCACCATGACAGGTCATTGAGTCCAGTTACCTGCACTCGTAGCAGAACCAAGTACCCATATTAAACGTTCCCTGAAAGGTGTTTGTCTAACCTGCTCTTAAAAACCTCTAACGTGAGACTTCACAACCTGCTGAGGCAACTTATTCCAGCATTTAAAAACTCTGACAGGAATTTTTTCTGAAAATCTAGGCTGAACCTCCTTTGCTGTAATTTAAGTGCACTGCTTCTTGTCATATAATCTGTGATCAAGGAGAATAGTTTTTCCTCCTCCTTCCTCATAACCTTTTAGGTAGGTGAAAACTGTTATCATATCCCCCCTCAATCTCCTTTTTTCTAGACTAAAGAAACCCAGGTCAATTGTTCAAACCTCTTATAACTTTTGGTGTTCTACTTTGGACTTCCTCCAGTTTCTCCACATCCTTTTTGAAATGAGGCACTCAAAACTGGACATAGTATTCAAGTTGAGGCCTAATCAGTGCAGAGTAGAGTTGAAGAATCATTTCTCATGTCTTACTCACAGTACTCCTGTTAATATATCCCAGAATGGTATTTGCTTTTTTGCAACACTGTTACACTGCTGACTAATATTTAGCTTGCGATCTACTATGACGTCCAGATCCCCTTTTGCAATACTCCTTCCTAGGCAGTCATTGCCCATTTTAAGACTAACAGATTTATTTTTTGCATGAGCTTTCGTGGGAGAAGATCTCACTTCCTCAGATGCTTCGAAGATGGGTGAACTTACAGAAAGGAATGAAACTAAATGCAAGGGGGTGTAAAACATAGGATCAGGTCATAAAGTAACAGCAAATCAGAGCAGTTTACAGGCTTAAAGAATGGGAAGCCTGAAGTCAAATTACCCTTTGTAATGTGAAAAGAACCCATAATCTCGATTGAGTCCTGCTTTCACAGAATTTAGCTTGCATATTAATTCGAGTTCAGCTGTTTCTCTTTGGAGTCTTAATGTCCCAGGTACATCTCTAACGACAGTCGTTAACAAATCCATTATCGAGTGATTAGGAAGATGGAAGTGGCCCTGGACTCTAGACCCCCCTGGAGACAGCCCTGGACTAACCTCTCATTGTTCAAATCCCATTTTACTGAAGCTTATTTGTAATGCCTCAAAGACTTCAGTCAGAAACAATATTAACTATTTTATTTTTAAAGTGCTTCAAAATCTATCTAAGGCAGTGGTTCTCAGCCTTTCATATCTTACTTTCTGAGGAATCATGTGAGGATCTGTAAAATTCTGCAGTCAGCAGGCTTATAAATAATGGTATTGAGTCATATGGGCAGGGTAGATTGGCAGGAGGGAGAGCAAACTCTTCATAATTTTTATGAAAGCATTATGTCCCACCTTGACTACTTCTATGTCTGCCTGGTGATAGTGGTATGCATATCAATGGCTGAGAGCCACTGATCTAGGGTTCATACATGGTAGCAAAAAAGGCTGTATAACAACACTAATGTGGTTTGAAAGCTTACTGGAAACAGAACAAGTTAAGATTTTACTTTGATTTAGCTGATCAAGGTGAACCCTAGGCTCCCTCTGAGCAAGGTTCATGTCAGCTGGCTTCTCTGAGTTAGATTTTAACTTTTCCTAAGATGTAGTTAGGGGCCTACAAATGGTCATGGCCTAAACTGAGTGATCAATCAATCAAATCATAGGGCTGGAAGGGACCTCATGAGATCATCAAGTCCAACCCCCTGGGAATTGAACCCAGGACTTTCTGCATGTTAAGCAGAGGTGCTAGGCACTTACACTATCACCTGATCTTGACACTGTTGTCCATGTCCTTGACTCATGTGTTGTACCTGCTTGATATACAGTATTGCTAAGACTGAGTATTCAAAAATTAACAACTCAGTCCTAAGAAACCATGAGAATATTTTCAAATTAATGCAGTGTGGGTTCTCACAAGGGGTACAGCAACTGGAAGAAGGCTATTGAGAATGAGTCAGAACCTACATAACAGAAGTGCAGTCTACAGAGACTGCATGATGGCTTCGGAAGAGTTACAGACAAACACACACAGGCAAAGGAGGCTCAGGTTTAGCCCTATTAAGTGATGCTCATTAAAAAAAAAGAATCTTTTGTTCACCTCTAAATGAAAAATTGCTCAATGTGGACACTGGGAAAGTGATGAGATGAGTGACAGAGGAAATTTTCTTGAACGTTAGAAGCTAGTTACAAACCATGATCCCAGAATTCAGTTGAAAATAGATATCTTACATCATAATGCAAAGTATACACATTCAATTCAAGATGAATTACTAAGTCGTGTGAGCAGAATGGTTCTAAAGTCAATTTCCCAAGAAGTCAAAGAATTATTTTTTGCACTAATTGCTGATGAAACAAAGGGCATGCGTAAGCAGGAACAAATTTCATTGGTCCTCCATTATTGCTAGAGGCAATATATTTGAATGATTTGTTGGCTTTTGTCCATGTCATTCACTGGATGCTACTTAGCTAATGAGTTATATAAAGGTGTGTTTCCTAGCCAGTGTGCCATGGCACACAGGTATGCTGTCAAGTCTCAGCAAGTGACATGGCTCAAGCTTGCTTCCTTAGCTCTTTGATTGATAAACTGCAAGATCTGAGGGATTATGAGGAGAATTTCAACAAAATTATGGCTGATGTAAAGATTATTGCAGAAAAATTCCATCATGTTGCAAGCTAAAGAAAAGAGAATCCACTGTGTGCCCCCAAATTTTCAAAGCTATTTTACTGAACTCAACGTAGCAGAAAGTATGCTTCCAAAAACTGAACACGACTTTAAAGTAAAGGTATTCCTTCCTATCTGTGATCACACCCTTAGTGAACTTAAACGATTTACAGACAGACCCCATGTTTTAAATGGGGTCAATGAATTCAGTCCAAAGTGCCATTAGTGCAGTGGTTGTCAAACTTAGGGTCAGGACCCAGTATTGGGTCACAGACCCTCAAGCACTGGGTTGCGGCACCCCTTGATGCCACTGCCAAAAGACCGGAGTGCATTGTTCAAAGATACAATTGGTGGGTCATGGACATAAATGAATTTTTTGAACTGGGTCTCAAGAAGAAAAAGTTTGAAAACCACTGCATTAGTGTCATGATTCAGAGAAACTCAGACCATTTGCAAGACATTATAATAATGATATGGATGGATTTGGTGCAGAACTGAGACTATTTCCAAAGGGTCTAGAGATGTATGAACATGAGAAAGAAGAGAAAATTGCCACAAAGAACCATGTGCTTAATCTACTTGAAGAACTGAAAATGTTTTTCAGTGAACTCTATCAATTGTGCGATATTGCCATCAGTCTACCTCCATCAAATACAGGCTGTGAACAGACATTTTTGTGTCTGTGTCAAATTAAGACCTATTTGAAGAACAGTACAGGTGAACACCTTATAACATTGCCAAACTGGCAATAGAAAAGACACACCTCCCGGGGTGCTCCTTTCCGAAATCAAACTAGCAAATCCTGTCCTTGGACATGCTAGTTCAATTTGGAGCTTTTGTGGGGACCTGTTAAAGTGATTTTAAGTTTAATCAACTTACTGATTGTTATATCGATTTAACTTAAATTGATTTCAGTTAAATCAATTTGAGTGCCCGTGTGTGGACATAGTCCTAGTGTATTCCTGGATGTGTCTGTACTAGTACTAGCTCATAAGAAAGCAACCGTAGTTGAAAGAAATCTATTACCAGTGTTCTGTTCTGCCTAATTCGTACAAAAAGTGTTTACATAGGGACTTGTCTGGAAGCTGTTCTCTTTGCTGTAATTTGAATTTGGTTGGTTAATGCTTGCTTGCAGTAGAAACAGCAAACTATGTCACCTAAGTTCATCTAAATAAGTAGGATTTATTGCAGAAAAAAATAAGTTTAGGATGAGTGCTTGCCCACCATGAAATTCACTGTACCCCATCTACATCCCCCTATACAAAAACTTCTGAAGTGCTGCTGGTGGCCACCACCTCTGCTGGGAGGGTTTCTGAACTAAGGGCCCTATCCTCAAGCCACTTTACATGATCTTTTAAAAGGACAAGATGCAACTAAGGCCATACATGGCGTTCCTACCAAAGGTTTCTCCCCTTTCATGTTAACAAGGGCTTAGTCCTCCCAGTGTTCTTCCCTAGACCACATGTGATGGTGAACCGGAGGTGGCATATCGTAGACATCAGAAGGAACCTCACCATATGCATTGAAAGAATGAGGAGATTCTGCAAGTGGACACAGTTCTTCATCGCTGCTGTAGAATGTATAGGAGGTCAAGTGGTCACATCGCAGCACAGTTCATCATGGATTGGGAGCTGCATAACGGCTTATTACAATTTGTCAATGTGCCATTGCCAGCCTCAGTCAGAGCACACTCAGCTAGAGCTCAAGCTTTTTCAGCTGCCTTCATAGCTCAGTTCCAAGCCAGGAGTTCTGTAGAGCAGCGACCTGGTCATCTGTGCATATATTCATGTTGCGCTAAGCCACTGTCCACAAGGCAAGTGATGATGTAGCCTATACTGCATGCGGGGAGACGATAACTCCACTCACCATCCTATGTAAGGCTTATAAGTCCCCTACACCAGAATGGATGTGAGCAGCACTCAAAGAAAAATGGAGGATCACTTAACTCTAAGTGCCCTTCTTTGAGATGGGCTGTTCAAATGCATTCCATACCTTCACTGCATCCCTGCTTTTCAGAGTTGGCGGAAGGAAGGGACAGAAGGGGGAGCAATGTCAGTGCCACCCATTATACCGCAACCTGAGCATGGGACTGAAGGGAGCATTGGCTGCTGACCCTCCAAGGACAAGCTAAAAGCAAAAAGCTTTCTGAATGACTATGAACTGTGGCCAGTACACACCCACATCCAAATGGATATTGGCAACCCATCTTGAAGAAAGACACTTACAGGTAAGCAATACTCCATTTCCCCAAATCATTCATGTAAAAAGAGAATCAAGAAAGCAACCATTCAAAAACATTGAAATAAAATATTTGAATTTTTTTTCATTTGAAACAATTTTGTTTGAAATTGCCTTTAGTTTTTAAAAGAGAAAATAGTTTAAATTGATCAAAACTACTCATTCCATTTTGGTTCAAACTGGAATGCTGTGAGGTTTTTTCCCAACTTTTTTGATTTGTGGGAAATTCAGGAAAGCATTTTTGGGCTGACCCTGAATGACTCCAATGCTCCATCACCACAGAACTGCCAGTGAAACAAAAAAAATCCATTATTCACGCGGCTCTTTTAAGGAACTCTAAACAACCTTAACTCTGCCTTCCAAAGCCCTTTACACATGGCACACTTTTCATAAAAGATAGACATCTGTCTATGACCAATATCAGAACTAATGGGTGTCTGTGACTCATAACTGTTACTTTGATGGCTGCCCCTCCCGGGCCATCATTAAAGTAGGTAGAACGTGTGAAGTGAACAATGGCTCCTTCACCTTAACTAGATGGCCCCCTTGAACTCAACTGGATGGCCGTTACCACCCTGGGGGCCCATTGTTTTGCAGGGCTTGGTGTAGGTGGGCTCTGCCTAACTGCAAGGTTCTGCAGGGCATGACTCATACCCCCATTGTTCCCCACATTCCCTGTAATCAGGGAAAGGCGGGAAATAGTCTTTAAAAGCTGAGGTTCTGGGGTGCTCAGGCAGGACGGTTTTCAACATCTAGCCTGGCCTGATCAACCAGAAGCTGCCTCCTCCGCTCATGAATTCCCCCTAGAGTGTATCAACGAGTTACCCCCACGAGTTACTGCCCGCCGATTACGAGTCTCCTCCAGCCTGTAATACTGTTACCCTTGCTGCTAGGAGTGGTAAGAGTCTGCCCTGCAACCTTTCTCTAAGAAAAAAGTTATTCTATTTCTTTAGGGCTGCTTTAAAACTGCTTTCCCCAGCTTTACAGGCTTGCGTGTGTACCTTTCTGTTTGCTTGCAGCTCCAGTTTGTGTTAGGAGCTCCCCGTGTCTGTAATTGCTTCTTGCTACTTTGTATCACCCAGTGTATCTCTTTTCCTCCTGGGTTGTTTGAACTTGCTTTAAGAGTATTGTGTTTTGCAACATTGTATAAAGTTAATTGGTAGCCTTAGAGGTCTTAAGTTAGCTGTTAAGATTGTTTCCTTTAGTTCCTAGCCTTTAGAATTGTTTGGTTAAGTTGCCTTTGCCCTCCCCTCTGTAACCTCCCCGACTTAAATAAACCTTTTTCTCTTTAACTTTACTTGTTCCCTCTTCCATTCCGGGATCCCCCGTGCGCCTCAACTTTCCTTCTGTCCCTGTCCCTGCGGCTCCCGAGCCGCTCTTACGGTCACCCTTCCTGCCCCGGCTGCCAGCCGTTCTTTCCCACATCCTGCCCTGCGGCTCCCGGTTCCCAAGCCGCTCTCGCCGCCGCTGCCGGTTCCCCGCAACCCGCCACTGCCTGCAGCGGCCCTGAACTCCCGCCTGCCGCCTCTCCGCCGCTTTTTGTGGCCGCTTGGCCCCCGCCACTTTCACCGATCCCCGGCGGCCCCCGCCAACTGCCCTTGCCAGCCGCTGCTTTTCCCGCAGCTGCCCATCGGCTCCCCTGCGGCTCTGCTGCCTTTCTGCGGCTCCCTGCCAGCTGCCCCGTAGCCCCGCCACTTTTCCGCAGCTCCCTGCAGGCTCCCTGCCGCTGCCACTGCATTTCTGCGGCTGCCCCACTCCCCTTTTCCCCTGCCGCTGCCACGGGCTGCCTCCGCCTGCCAGCCACCGCTTCCCCCGAGACCCTCCTGCCTTCCTCGCCAGCCACTTCCCCCAAACCCCTTCTGCCTTCCCGCCGCCACTTCCCCAAACCCCTTCTGCCTTCCCTACCATTTTGCCCTCCTCTGCCTCCCTAGCAAACCCCTGAATCCCCTTTCAGCCTCTCCTGCTTCTCCCCATTGCCCACACTCCCACGCACCTACAGCCCCTCTCCTGCCTCTGTCCCCTTACCCCAACCACCTCCTCACCCCGCTGCCTTTCGACACCCCCCCACTTGCCTTCACTCCTCTTCAGGCCCCAGCTTCCCTGTTACTTATCTTCTCTGCCACTGCGGCACACTAATTTGCATTGTACCCCCCTTTTTTTCCTATAGTGTATTAAAAGCCTTTAGGTTATAGTGAGTAGCCTTTAGGTTATAGTGAGTAGGGCTATAGTGTTAGTAGGTTAGTTAAAGAACCCCATTGTTCTCCAACCTGTCCCCACTCCCGAAAGTTAGGTACCCCCCAACACTTTACAGAAACCACTGTGACAAACGTGACATACACCAACCACCGACCACCGCTCCCTATACTCATTTTAATGAAGTGTACCCCAAATCCACCCCGTACCCCTGGGGTGCAGTGATTGCCCCCCAAGGTCCTCAAATTTTTGAACCTGCTGGCAGGGTCAATGGGTATCTTAGTAGTTTAGTCAAGAACCTTTGGGCTAGGAATGTTTTTTTAAACTCTCTGTAATTTAGTGACTTGCACTCTGGACTTTACAAAGTCCATTTTTTGCCACTCCACAGCTATGGTTTATGGAGTTGGGAGCACTGTTCCCTTTAAGCTGCGTGGCCGCGCAGCCGCACAGCCTGCCAAGCCCCCCCCACGCAGGGAAGGCTGCCGGCCGTGCAGGGCCGGCAGCCAGAGGCCCTGCACACACAACTCCTGTGGGGCAGGGAGTTATTAAAACTCCCGCCCACAGAAGCTCTAACAGAGCATGCCCAGAATATCTGAGCATGCTCCGTTAGTGCTTCTCTGGCCCAGGAGCTGTGGCAGGGCCATGCAAGGTAAGCGTGGGGACGGGGGCGGGCCGCCAGGATCGGGCCCGCGGGGGGCGGGGCAGGAAGATTGGGCCCGCACAGGGGGTGAGGGCCCCTGCGCAGCGAGCAACAGTAGTTGCTCAGCTGCCGGTGGGTCTTAGAGGGAACATTGGTTGGGAGTAGATGTCTGTACTGCTAAGGCTGAGATGTTTTTAAAAGGTCTGCACCACTTATATCGTAAAGGATTGTTGTTGGTGGTGTCATGATGGCACATAAATGCCCTGATCAGGGCCCCATTATGTCAAGCATTGCACACATGGATAAGGACAGTTCTGTCCCTATTTGCATATGATAAGAGACAGCAAGTAGGAGAACAGGCTATCAGTGAAGCAATCTGATCATATTTCATAATGAAAACAGGAGTGCTACACTGCTGCCTCATCTGTTTTAGTCATTGCTGAGAATTTTTGTAGACAGCCCTTGTCTTCACAGGGCTTGATTTCTGAAGGCCAAGTCAGACTAGTACAAGGCAAGTCATAAAGGGACATGGACTCAATGTAAAATTTCTATTTCTGTCTCCAGCACAGATGGCTCCAGGAAAAATTCCTCTAGATTGAATTACCATGTAACAGTCATCAGCATAATATTACGGCCTCCAGACAGCAATTTCTTTGAAGAATGTCTCCAAGCTACCTTCTCTCATTCAGGTTCTGACTTCCCACCATGAGAATAAAATAGCTCATTTAAAAAAAAAAAAAAAATGAACAAACAAGCCTTCTGGTCTTGTGGATATGCATTTCTTTAGGGGTATGTCTACACTGGAGCCTTAGGTTGACTTCAGCAAGTCGATCTACAGACTCCTGTGGTCACATTGGGCTTTTATTAACTTGACTGAAGCACTTCCTTAAGTCAATTTAATAACACCACCTCTTGAGGTTAACTTAAACCAGGGTAGATGGTGGGGGAGCCCTTAAGTTGACTTAATTGGCTGCCAGGCCCACTGCCAGAGTTCCTGGCTGCTGACAGGGGTCAACCTAGCACCTGCCAGTGTGGATTCAGGCAGTTGACAGCAGTTTTATGTGTGGACACTCTAAGTGCACTTAACAAAGTCAACTTTAATTCAACTTGAAGTCGACCTTGTTAAGTCAACTTAACAGACCCTCCAGTATAAACAGACCCTAGGGTTAAGTCCACAGACAGATTGTAAAATCTATTCAAGTTGAATCAATTTAAGCTAAATGAATATAACTTTTTTAAAATCAATTTAAGCTGAATCGATTTAACAGGTCCACACCAAAAAAACCAGATTGAATTAGGATGTCTGGACACAGGACATGCTAGTTCAATTCAGGAGAGGGGCACTATGGGAGGTACGGCAACATGGTCCCTTAGAAGGACCATGCCCCCATCCAATACATGAAAAGAGAAAGGCACCCTGGGAAGGAGAAGGGCAAAAGTGTTAAATCAAAATAACTGTTAAATTGAAATAACACATCCAAACGTTTTGATTCAACGTTTGTTTTGATTTCAAAGTTGGTTTTTTTGAATCGCTCTAACAGTTCTTGAATCAAAATGACAGAGCTCATCATTTTGATTCAAGAAAACATCATGTGGACCAAATACTTTTTAAATCGCAATAACCAACGTTATTTCAATTTAAACTCTACGTGTGGACGTACCCTAGGAGTCCTTGCTCAAGAGGAATTCTAAGCTTTCCCCAAATTTATCCTTTTTGTTAGTCTAACTACTAATGTGTATCCCTTCTAGCTGAGAAGGCCTGGTGCTGACCCCTTAGGTACTGCTTAGTACCATTCTTGGAGCCAGACTGTGTTGTCCAAAAGCAGTGCCTGCTTTTCTTTTCCCATTTTACTGCAGCCTTGTAAGGCAGTGGTTCTCAGCATTTTGCAGGTCACAACACACTTGGTGGCATTTCATAGCCCTACAGGACACACCAGCCCACCCACCCTAGGCTGAATCCAGCCATCTCCTCAGCTCTCTGCAGCATACATTCCACCGTGTAATCACATAGTAATGTGTCCTGACACAGTGGCTGAGAACCACTGCTGTAAGGTGAGTGAGGAGCATGTTAAAAAAACCAAGGAGTCCTGTGGCATTTAAGGACTAACAGATTTATTTTTCGCATGTTGCCTCGCTTTAGCCTTTGTTAGCCCAGGTGAAAAGAAACATGCTAGAGATCTGAATTCTGATTTCCCCTTCAGAGCTGCCTTGGACTTCACTAAATTTTTATCTGCCTCCCAGTTGTAAGGAACAGCCACATTGTTCTTTGTTTGAGCTGCCCAGTGTATTGTATCTTGCCATATGCTTTTGCAACCTTAAATAAACACACTGTAATACAAGAGTTAATTACATCAGCCAATTTCCAGGTTTTTACTGTTGTGAAAATCCAGCGGAGAATAGGATATTATAAAGGAGTGGTTTAGGTATTTTCTGTGCTTTGACTGTTTGAGGGGTGGGGTTAGGGAGTGAATAGGCTTGTTAACAGACCCAAGCTCACATATAAGAGCAGCAACTTCTAGGCTGTTTAACCAGCGGGACAGATTAGCAAAGAAATCTTTGACTGCCTACAGAACATCTGGAAAGAAACAAGAAATAGAAAGCTGTAAAAGAGACAGACATCATGAGCACTTCAGGCAAAGTAAGTAAGCAAGCAAGCAATTCAATTGAGAGAGTTCGCATTTGCAGATGATAAAGAAACGGGTACAGGATGCAGGACTCTGTTGTTTTCCTGAAGCAGACTAACACAGCAACCCCTCGGATACAGAACTGTTGTTTATAAATTTGTGACTCAATGTTTTAATAATTTAAAGAAATCTTAAACAATGGCTGGCATAGCTATTGTTTGTAGGGAGTGTTTTCTTCACTGCCTAAGAAAATAAGCGATAGTCTGAGAAGGAGTAGAAAGTTTAAGTGTGGAACTTAGCTTTTTAAACATACCCTATCAAAACATAACAAAGTCAAAATAAAGCCCCATCGTTTGTGCATTTATTTTCAGATCTGATTGGTTAGCTTAATAAATCCAGGTTTGTTTTTAATAAGCAGTTATTTAATAATACATTTACGAAGTGTAGTAATTTCCTTCTGAAAGATCCCAGAACACTTTAAGCTTCAGGCATATGGATTAAGCCAGACTTGTGACTATTTTTGATGTTTAGGGTAGGCAATACTGAATGTGTCATGGTGATGTTCCATCAACCTCACAGCCAAGTGGACAGGAGCATCTGGAAGTACTCTTTGTCGTTCTGGTTTTCTGTTCAAGATGGGCACACAATTTTACAAGTTTAATAATTTTTCTTAGATCAAGTTTTTGTTAAATTGAAAATTCAGAGAGAGGAAAGCTATTTTTGGATGATAAAAAATAAATTCAGGTCCTCTCTCACCTTAAGGCACTGGATTCCAATTGTCTAATGTATGTTATTTCCTTTATGTTGCCTGATTCTTTCCTCTTCCATCTTATTTTAATATATGTATTCACACATTCCTCATCCCTTTGCAGGTGATCTAAGTAATGAAAGTCAGGTACTGTTTGAGGATGAGAGGAAGAAACAAGGGACTTTTGGCCTCCTCTTAGATACCCTGATGTAAATCAAAGGAGTCTTGTGGCACTTTTAAAAGCTAACAAATAAATAGATTTGTTAGTCTTTAAAAGTGCCACAGGATTCCTTGTTTGTTTCCCTAAACTAGACCTACATGGCCACAGTTGCTTTTCTCTTTGCCATGCTTTGGGACTGGTGCTCTGACTGCAATCAATGACAATGGGGCTTATTTACAGTGCAGAAGGAAGGACAAAAAACGAATGTGTTGATTGATGGCTATTAACCTAAAAACCCAGTATTTCCATATGAGTGCTAGGCTGGGGTCTTATCTCTCAGGTATAATCATTATCTGAACAGAGAAGTTTGCTCAAAAAGACGTCCCTGAAGACTGAAAAGTCTTGTTAAATGTAGAAGGAAAAAAGTTCTTTAATATCTGAGAACACTTTCTGGAAATGCTGATGTAAATTCAAAGAGGAGGTCCTGTTTTGTAAAGGTCGGGGATGTGACATTCTCCTGACTTTGTCCCCGTTTGCTTGACTGAGGCTGGCTCCATAAGTTTTACCTCAACACTTGCCCTTTCTCTTCCCCTCAGGGAGCAGTTGTGGGAAGGTGGCTACTTAAGAGCTCCTGTAACCAAACGCTGCCTGTCCCAATTCCCTTCCCCCTTCCCTGGCCAGCCGGGGCTGCTCCCTAGTCCCACAGCTTGAAAAAGCTCCCTGCTTCCTTACTCCAGCCAGCTGCGTGGGATCCCCCAAAAGCGTGAGGCCCCCAAAGTGCAGGGCCCAGGGTGGTTGCCCCTCCTGCCCCCCCTTAAGGACGGCCCTGCCTCCAGCCCCCCCCAACTCCTACCTCCTCCGTCCTGCAGAGAGAAGCCCCTGCCGGAGAAGCTGCTTGTTTGAAAGTGGCTCCCTGCCTCCCTCCCCTCCCCCGGCTGGTCACACACCTGGCTGCAGCACCTGGGCGGGGGAGGGGACGCTGCAGCTCCCAGTCCCAGAGCTCTGCCGGGGTCCCAGCCCCCAGCGCCAGAACTGGGGGTCCAAAACAGACTCGGGGCTCCATGGGGGAGATTCGGGGCACGTGCCCCAGGTGCCCAGCGCCAGTGACGCCACTGCCACTCCCACTAGATTATCCCAGCCAGGGTTTTTTCCAGCTGGGACTTGAACACCTCCAAAGACGGAGATTCCACCACCTCCCTAGGTAGCTTATTCCAATGCTTCACCACTCACCTAATAAGAAAGTTTTTCCTAATATCCAGTCTGGACCTCCCCAGCTGTAACTTGAAACCATTGCTCCTCGTTCTGCCCTCTGTTACTACTGAGAACAGTCAAGCTCCATCCTCCTTGGAGCAACCCTTCAGGTAGTTGAAGGTTGCTATCAAATCCCCCCTCAGTCTTCTCTTCTGCTTGTGCTCCAGCCCTTTGATCATTTTTGTTGCCCTCTGCTGGACTCCCTCTAATTTGTCCATGTCCTTTTTGTAGTGGGGAGCCCAAAACTGGACACAGTATTCCAGATGTGGGCTCACTAGTGCAGAATAGAGGGGAATGATCACATCCCTTGATCTGCTGGTAACACTTCTTCTGATGCAGCCCAATGTTCCCTCTAAGCTGCGCTAGCGGGCAGGGGCGCAGTGGCCCCACCCACCAGCGCAGTGAGCATGTGGGACAGCGCAGGCAGCCCTGCCTTTCCCCAGCCGGGAGGAGCCCCGTGGGTCTCCTGTCTCAGCTCCGGCAGGCAGCCTGTGCTGCCTGCGGGAGCAGTGAGAGCTGAAGGCCCCTCCCTCCTGCTGCACATAGCCAGGGAAGGAGCAGACGGGGAGGGAAATTTAAATCTCTCCCTTTCCTCTGCACCAGGCTGCTTGTGCAGAGACGGTGGCATCTTTGGGGCCTGTGTGGGCCCCAGGAGGTAAGCAGCCCTGAGCCTGGGCAAGAGGGGGGACCCTGAGAGATGGCAGGGCTAAAGCGTGGGACTCCCAGAGGCAGCCATGTAGTGGCCACAGGGATGCATGGCTCTCTGTGGGGGCAGGGGATGGGAGCTGGGCTGCAGGCAAAGGATCCAGGCTGGAGCTGGAGGAGGACTTGGGACTTGAAAGACCCAAGCAAAATTGTATTGAGCCATTTAGCATCTCTATCAAGGGTGAATGCTTTGCTTTAAACATGCTAAAAGGCTCCTGAAAGAAAAGCGATCCTTTAAAATAAGCAAAAACAAGTTGGGTTAATTTCAGATTTATTTTATTTTCTTTGAGAGATTCTAATGCAATCAGTTTGTCAAGGTGGGGCTTTACAATGTAACTTTGTATAGACTCCTGTGATGGAAGGAAACAAATGCTAATGATTAGGAAAATGAAATGAAAAACTGAAAGGATAAAAAGTCATTTAAGGCAGAAGGAAAAAAAATATTGCCAGTGGTGCAATAATTTTTTAAAAAGAGACTTTGTGTTTCTATTTCCCCAAAACTGTGTTAGAAAAATAATCATTTTCTTTCACAAATCCATTTATGCTCTTGCTTCTTGCAGCTTTGATGAGGTTTGCTTTAACTGTCAAAAATTAAAAATTATTAAACAACCTTTATTATATTCCACTACCAGACACACAAATCTCAATTGTACCTCATTTTGCTTATTTTAGTTCTGAGAGTATTTACACTCCAGGCATACTAATTATAGCCTCCCTTTTATTGTTGAAAATGATTTGGATTAAAAAAAAAAACCCATAAACTCCAAAACTGAGATGTTAGAGACACTTTATATTAAAGGACAATACTCACAGTGTTTAAAGTTTCCTGTATGCCTAATCAATTTTTTGCCATTCACTTAGGGGATTGTTGTCCCATATTTAGCTTTTGAGAGGTATGACTGGGCATGATAATGTAACAGACTCTAACCTAGCTCTATTTGATGCAAATTCTTTAGGCACAAAAGATGGCCCTGGTTACAGAGATGTGATGCTGTGAGAAACTGTCTTGAAACATGTTTTCTGCCCTTGCCACCTTTAAAAGTTTTTGAATTTCTCAGATAACTTTACTTAAGGTGTTGCCCCAAGGGAATCTGGGAAGCGGTTGCTACTTTGTGATTGTGATTTGCAATGCATGGTAATTTAATATGTTTCCTGAGGGCAGAATAGGTGTATTTTCAAGGTTGATAGCTAGATATTAAATACAGTCCCCATAACATGTCAGTCTCATGGTCAAATCTGAAGCTACCTACTTAATTTCAATCTACGTTTTGGACATTTAGGGCCTGATCCACTTTGAATCCCTTTTACCCCAGTTGGGCAGCATAACAGGGACTTAAATTCCAAAGGGGCAGCGGTGTTAGTCTAGTAAAGCAAAAAAAGCAAGGAGTCTTGTGGCACTTAAAGACTAACAGATTTATTTTTTGCATGAGCTTTTGTGGGACAAAATCCCACTTTGTCTGTATATGTATTCTGCAAATCTGACAAAGACAGGCAACAAAAACTGAGCAGTGTAGATGATGGTAGAGGCTAGACAGGCAGCAAGTTTCATTGTCTCACATTTGTTTAGTAAATTAATAAAACCACAGGACATCAATTTAACATTTTTATTGAAGTTTGAATGAAAAGACATCTATGAATTACTTTTGAATTAAGATACTTAGGCATGCTGATACTTTCATCACCAAAAAACTGTTGCCCAGGCCTCATAAATTGTTGCTCAGTAAATACCACAACTTGCTCAGCTGCATCATCAGCTTAGAGGGAACACGGATGCAGCCCAGTATGCCATTGGCCTTTTTGGCAGCAAGAGCACACTGCTGACTCATATCCAGCTTCCCATCCACCATGACTCCCAGGTCCTTTTCTACACTGCTGCTATTTAGCTGATCATTCCCCAGCCTGTAGCAGTACATGGGGTTTTTTCATCCCAAGAGCAGGATTTTGCACTTGTCCTTGTTGAACCTCATGAGATTTCTATTAGCCCACTGCTCCAATTTGTCTAGGTCTCCCTGAATCCTGTCCCTGCCCTCCAGGGTGTCTACTGCTCCCCCCAGTTTGGCATCATCCGCAAACTTACTAAGTGTGCAATCTATCCCATCATCCAGATCATTAATGAAGATGTTGAACAGAACTGGCCCCAGGACTGACCCCTGGGGCACACCACTCATTACTGGTTGCCAGCTTGACATGGAGCCATTGATTCCTACACGCTGAAACCGTTGATCTAGCCAGTTTTCTATCCACCTTACAGTCTACACATCCAACCCATACTTCCTTAATTTGCCAATGAGAATGCGGTGGGAAACTGTATTAAAAGCCTTGCTAAAGTCAAGGTATATGACATCAACGGCTCTTCCCGCATCCACAAATCCAGTCATCTCATCATAGAAGGCGATGAGGTTGGTCAGACATGATTTACCCTTTGGTGAATCCATGCTGACTGTTCCTGATCACTCTATTTTCCTCCAAGTGTTTCAGGATGGATTCTTTGAGAAGTGGCTCCATGATTTTTCCAGGGATTGAGGTGAGGCTGACAGGTCTTTAATTCCCTGGATCCTCCTTTTTCCCTTTCTTGAAGATTGGCGCTATATTTGCTTTTTTCCAGTCCTCTGGCACCTTCGCCATGAGTTTTCAAAGATAATGGCCAACAGTACTGCTATCTCATCAGCCAGCTCCCTCAGCACCCTCAGATGCAGTTCATCTGGCCCCATGGACTTGTGCACATCTACCTTCTTTAAGTAGTCCCTAACCTGACCTTCTGTCACCAAGCGCCTCTCTTCTTCTCTCCAATCTACCATACCTAATGTAGTGGGCTGGGAGCTGACCCTTCCTGTGAAAACTGAAGTAAAAAAAGCATTGAGCGCTTCAGCTTTTTCCTCGTCCTCTGTCATGAGGATACCTGCCCCATTCAGTAAGGGACCTACACCATCCCTGATCCTCTTCTTGTTATTGATATACTTGTAGAACCCCTTCCTGTTATCCTTCACATCCCTTGCTAGCCGCAACTCCATTTGTCCTCTGGCCTTTCTGATTTTATCCCTGCAGTCCTGAGCAATGTCTTTATATGCCTCTTTAGTCATCTGTCCTAGCTTCCACTTCCTGTAAGCTTCCTTTTTATGCTTCAGCTCAGTGCAGAGCTTTCTGTTAAACCACTTGTCGTCTTGTTTAAGAATGTACTAAACGCAAAAATAAAGAATAAGTTTCTACAGTCTTAAGTTTGCTAATGTTATTGTAGAGCAGTCAGGACATTCAGAATGAAAGGTCACAGCACTTGGAATTTGACCATGTTGAATACATACCTTAAATAAATAATGAACAACATATACCCAGAATAGGGATGAAATATGGTTGCTTTGGGAAAAGTAAAGTATAAATATTAGGTACCCTATCAAAATAATTTATTGAACTTTTCATGGGCTATATTAATTCTGTAAAACTTACAAAGTCACCAAAGATAAATAAAAACGAGTTATTTACATTTTTCTAGGGTCTGGTAGTCTCCACGCTATAGTGGATGACATTGATAGATTTGGTGTCCTACATTTAATAAAAGGTGGTAAAATACCTTGATATAAGAGTACTGAGTTTTGGTATATGAACTTGAGCCTGCCAGCTGAAGCACCTAAAGGAAAAACATACCTCTCTGAAACACTCATTAAGAAAGTTGTGTTGAGACTGTATTGTGTTACTGTACATCCAGCTAAATTGTGTATAAAGAAGGGTTACTGCATTGCAATATCAATTGAGCCCCAAGACTTTTAGAAAGTAGGAGATGTTCTGAAGCATTTGGCTGCGTGACCCCAGCAGATGCTGGGAACTGTAATGAGTCCTATAAGGATCAAAATGGGTGAATGGTTGCCTCCAGAACCTGCACAAGGCCCATTGGGTCTTCAGAGGCAGCCTGGTATATGTCCAAAAAAAGAATTGGATTCAGGTATCTTATTTTTTTCAGGGATTTTGTGCAATTCATAGGTTGTAGCTTCTGCCTACATTTCTTTTCATAAACTTTGGAGGGAGTTTGCCTTTTGCAGGTTGTGAAATCCATATCACCACGAGGTAAATTGAATACACTGTAAGATCAAAGGTACAAACTTTTTTCCCCCTTACTATGTGCCCTGTTTCTCCCTTTAAAATGTGTTCTTTGACCTCAGCTGTACATAGTGTTGTACACACTTACGAGAACTTGAAGACTTTATGGAACATTTTTATTGGTCTGTCTTTATAAAAGATCACTCTCATTTCCACCTTGAGTCAGTGTACTGGGTCTGGGCTAGCTTGTTTCACTCCTCTTTCCTTCTGTATAACTAAATATTGTATTGTTCAGATAATAGAATTTATTACTAACTGGAAATGTTCTTATTTGGTATTTTTGTTAAGCCAACATTGGTACCTTCCTCACAGCATTGATAAAATTCTTTTGCCTTTGTCAAGCTCTCTGGAGTAGCTCACAACAGTAACCTCATGACAGACAATCAAGCAGGGCTCAAAGGCAGAATAGGTTATCAGTTCTATACTTAGGCTGTGTCCATGCAGGGGAGGGAAGTCAGTCTACCTTAAATTGACTTTCACCCATTGAATTCTGGAAGTCGCAGGCACATGATCACACCACATTCCTTGTGGCAGGCTCTTGCAACCCCCTACTCACTGCTGGAGAAACATTCAACACAGTACATGGTGGGTGGCTATCTCACAGTGCAACTGGCTGCAGTGACTTGTGGGAAGAATGTCCTCCTCCCATGGTGCAACACGCTCTGTCTTTTTCCCTTCTTGTCACAAACAAATGGGAAACAGTTTTCATGCCTATTTTCTCTACCATGTGCACACCGGATAGGCATGGATCCTGCTCAGCTCTGCACTGTCATTGTGAGCTTTACAAACACTTCATGCCTTATCCTGCAGTATTTTCAACAGTGAAACAGGAGCTGCTACCCAGAAAATTGCATTGTTACTGAGGCTGCCCTGTTACACGCCATAGAATGCGATAATTCCTGATAGCTGCAGGTTGTCACACATCATCTTCAATCTGTGGAATGCTGGTTCTGGGTCAAGGAAACCAGCACAGATTAGTGGGACCATATTGTGCTGACTCTGTGGGATGATGAGCAGTAGCTAGAGAACTTTTGTATGAAGAAGGTCACTTTCTTTGAACTTTGCCAAAAGCCCTCCCCAATAATAAATTGTGTGAATAGTCATTTGAGACCAGCTTTGACAGTGGAAAAGTGAGTAGCCATCACTCTGTGGAAGCTAGCAACCCCAGACTGTTACTGGTCAGTTGGAAATCAATTTGGAAAGGAGAAAATGCACTGTGGAACCTCATGCAATAATAGTGTGCAGGGCCATCAATAGACTTCTACTCTGAAGGGTGGTGACTTTGGATAATTTACAGGACATATTGGATAGTTTTGCTGCATTGGGGTTCCCGTCCTGTGGGGGGCCAAATCATCCATTTTTTAGCTCTGAACCACTTTTCCATAAAGTACTTAAACTGCAAGGGAAAGTTCTCGATGGTGCTGCAGGTCCTTGTGGATCACGAGGGGCATTTCCCTGACATAAATGTGGGGTGGTCTGGAATGGTGCATCTTTGGGCACTCTGGTCAATTCAAAAAGAGGAATGCAGGCATTGTCTTTCATGATCAAAAGATAAATATTGGGGATGTTCAAAAGTCAATAGCGACCATGGGGGATCCTGCCTCCCTCTTGGTCCCCTTCCTACACTAGGCACCTGGACAGTGATAAGGAGCATTTCAATAACAGGCTCAGCAAGTACAGAATGGTGGTAGAATGTGCATTTGGGAGTTTAAAAGGGAAGTGGAAAAATCTACTGACTAAACTTGACCTCAACAGGAAAAAATAAATAGGAAATAAAAAAGGGATCTAATGGTGCATTTCTTAAAGAAGCCATCACGTCTTTCTGCTCACCTCTACTGGTGAGGAATAGAGCACATACTGCACACTCCTCAGCCTTCATTTGGAGCGATTAGGCATGCAAATTGGTGTCACAGCTTGCAATGCAGTCTGGATGGAGTGCAGAGAGAAGTTGTCTCACTGGTGCTGTTCCTTGAGCTCTACCAAGTGCCTCAGAATGTTTGACTGATCCCTCATAATAAGCCACATCTCCTGTTGTGTTTCATGCTGCTGCTTCTGAGCTTCTCTTATGTCCTTCATGTCCATGTTCAGTTTCTCAAACAAGGACATCCTCAAGACTCTTAGCTCTGTCTCAGCTGCCACAGGGGAGTTCATCAGCTCACTGAACCTGTCTTCCCTGGATTTTTTCCCTCTTCCTAATCTGGAGATGTGTGCCGTGGGAGTTGCTCACTGAACATGTACTCCCTCGATTTTTTTCCCCATCTTCCTAAGCTGGAGATGTGTGCTATGCCAGTTGGATGACTGAAGGTTGAAGAGTCAACTGTAAAGTAAGCAAATTACACACTTCCCATTCTTAGATGAGACCATGTAGTCTAAAAATGATACATTGTTACAACAATATATTAAGGCTGAAGAAATGTAGAGCAACCAGTATGGGGACCCTCAATGTCCATGGAAATAGTGCCATGATGTCTTGTGTACAAGTCACTCCATCCTGGGAAGGGAAAGAAGCTGCCATTGGTCAGTTCCTATAAAATTGCACCATCTTCCCTAGGTGACCATGGGTGAGTGAAATCACTCTCTTGAGAGTAACACAGAGGGAAAGGGAAAATTTGCCAGAAGCATCAGGGTGCGGTCCTGGCCCTATGCTATGTTCCATGATGATACCTTCTCTTTTAATAGCAGCATGGCATGGAAAAGTCTTCTATTGTGCTGGAATAAATTAGGCTGCCCTCCACAGAAACCTGGAAAGGATTGCAGAGTACCTTCTTGAAAGTCTCTCGGAGACATTCAAGGAGAATTCTCATAGCATTCCTGTGCACATGAAGAGTCTGTTCCTGTAGTGATCTTATGTAGAAGTTTACCACACCTAGGAATGTCATCCCTTTCAAGCACAAACTCCTTTTCTCCTACACAAACACAAACAGTAGGCGCATGACTGGGAACATAACCATAGCAATGAAATATGATAAATGCACTCAGAGGTCGGATGTACATTCCCCATCATCACAGGCACTGACACTGTCCTGTGATTGTGACTGCTATAGGTCCTGACTTTCTGGGAGAGTAGATACCCCACTCTCCTGCTCCCCGTTCTCTTTTTCCTCATCCACAGAGTCCTTATTCACCCTGGATTCTTTGGAGATATAGATGCTGCAAGGTGGCACAGTACTAGGGTCACCACCGAGAATCACCTACAGCTCCTCATAAAAGTGGCACATCATCTGTGAGGAGCCAGAGTGACTGTTCTCCTCCCTAGTTCACTGATATGGCTGCCTCAGCGATTTGATTTTAATGAGGCACTGCTGAGTGTTCCTGCTGTGGCCATTTTTAACCATACCACATATCTGCTCATAGATATCCTATTTTCTTTTGCTGGTTTGAAACTGAGCAAGAAGAAATGTGCCCTGCTAGGGAGGGCTCAAATTCATTTACTTGCCCCTCTCCAGTGCCTCACAGAGAAACCCCTGCAGAAACCACCTGGAGAGCCAAGATCCAGTCTGTTCAGGACTCACAGCGAAGAATGCTCAGAGTTCCCATCCCACATTAAACTACTACTCAGCATAAACATAACAATGAACTTTATTAACTAACTAAACAAACCTTATCCTAAGCAATCATAATAAATTTAAACAAAACAGTAAGAAATCCAAGGGTATGTCCACACACAGTCCTTATTTCGAAACAACAGAGGTTATTTCGAAATAAGGAATGGCATGGCCACACGACGCACGGCCATTTTGAAAGAAGCAAACCGCTTCTTTCGAAATGGCCGTGGTCCTTTCGAAAGAAGCTAAACCTCGTTGCCTTTCGAAAGAGCGTTGTTTC
>ML681966.1:65103354-65152569 GCA_007922195.1 Podocnemis expansa
CTGAGGGACAGCCCTCAGCACCCTGGCCAAGGTCCTGAGGGTTCCCTGGCAAGGGTGCTGAGGATCCAATGTTGTTTTGGAACACTTTGTTCTGAAACAACATGTTCACACGCCTTGTTTCGAAACAAGTTTGTTTCAACCCCAAATGGGGTTTAACTTGTTTTGAAACAACACAGTTGTTTCAAAACAAGGGCTTCCCCTTGTTTTGAAACAACTGTGCGTCATGTGAACATGGGTTTTTTTTGTTTCGAAACAATGGGGTTATTTCAAAACAAAAGTGCTGTGTGAATACAGCCAAAGAAACTTAACCTCTTTGTGGGAAGGTTTATTCCACGTCAGCCTTCCAGTTGCATATAGCAAACCATCATGCCCTCATGGGGAGATATGTATTCAATCTCTGGAGGAAAATAGTAAGATTTTGTGCCATGATTCCCAGGGGACACCTCAGGGACTGAGATGCTAGTAGAGAAGGGCGTACGAGCCTTCCGTGACATACTAATGATGTCATTGGACACATCTGACACTGCCTCCCATAACATAGCCTCTGCAGTGTCAATGCATTGATTAGCCTAGTTACAAAGCTCTAGATTGTTGCAACAGATGCAGCTGGTCATTCAGGACCTCCCCTTTGAAGGCCTAGTCCTGTTTAGAGAATCTACAGATTCTAAACTGCATGGGATGAAGGATTCTAGGGCTACCCTAAAATCGCTGGGCAGGTATATGCCCCAGGAAAGTAGATGCTCCTTTAGGTCCCAACAGACACAGCAACAATCCCAACAGCTGCAACACCAAAATCAAGCACACAGGTCATGCCAAAGGTCTTACCAGCAGCCTCAGTGTCAATATGGGGGGGTCGGATAGGGAAAGGAACTGAGTAGACAAGGGTTCAAAATCCCAGTCCTCTGCCCAAACAAATCAACAGGGGAACAGTAACTCCTGACTGGCTGGCCAAAAGCAGTGTTTTTGACAGGCAGCTAGAGGGCCCCATCCCTCCACCCAAACCCCTGTTATTCAGCAACCGACTGGCCTGGTTCCTACCTCATTGGGCCAACAGCACAACTGACCATTGTATATTGGACACAATAGCCAAAGGATACTCCATGCAGTTCAAATCTATACCCCAGGACAGGCACCCACCCTCTCACTTGCATCTTGGGAATCCAGAGCTCGATCTTCTGCTACAAAGGGAATGCGAAAAGCTACTTTCCCTAGGGGCAATAGAGAAGGTCCTGAGGAAACAATGGGGGAAAGGGTTCTCCTCCTGATACTTCCTAGTTCCCAAACCAAATGGCGACCTGACACCTACCTTAGACCTCAGGGCACTAAACAAACACCTAAGGAAAATAAAATTCTACATGGTTTCCCACTCGCAAATCATCCCAGCTCTAGGTCAAGGGGATTGGTTCCTAAAGGGTGCTTATTTTCACATAGCAGTAAGACCCAACCACAGAAGATTCCTCAGATTTGTGGTGGGAAGAAGCCACTTTCAGTTTGTGTCCCTCCCTTTTGGGCTCACCTTAGCCCCCTGGGTGTTCACAAAATGTATGGTGGCAATGGCAGCACACTGCGAAGGCAAAGCATAAGGATCTACCCCTACCTCAACGACTGGTTAATAAAGGAAAGTCCAAGTACCAGGTTCGCCACAGTGTCAATGCTGTAAGAAGACTGTGTGGATACCTGGGGCTTTGCATAAATCAGAAAAAAGTAAAACCCATTCCAACCCTCAGGCTAGAATTCATAGGAGCCCTACTGGACTCCATAAAAGGAAAAGCATCACTTTCCCAATCAAGGTTTCTGTCCATGTGTGCCATCATTTCAGAGCTCCAGAGGGCCCCAGTCACCACAGCCAGACAGTGCCTGCTGCTCCTGGGCCACATGGTGGCCTTGACCTCAGAGATAAGAACAGCCTGGCTGAGAATAAAGCTGTTCCAGCTCTGGCTAGCCACGGTCTTCCATCCCCAGAAACAACCTGGAAATATGGCAGGACCCACTTTTTGCCAGGGCAGGATCCCCTTGGAGACCTCAAATCCCATGGTGACCCTGATCACCAATTCATCAGACGTGGGTTGAGGGGCACACATCTCAGAGGGACTTTCAACCCAAGGGACATGGGCCTTCAAGGATAGGCCCCTTCATATAAACATGAAAGAACTCAGGACCATTTGCCTGGTCTGCAAGGTCTTTCTGGACTTGATAAGGGGGAAAACAGTCCAACTCCTAACGGACAACACAACAGCCATGTTCTACACAAACTGGCAAGTAGGAATGCATTCCCCAGCCCTCTGTGTGGAAGCCACTAGCCTATGGGAACTGGCCCTAAGACACAACTTCACCCCAGTAGCAGCCCTCTTGCTAGGGGTGGAAAACAGTACAGCAAATTCATTGAACAGAACCTTCCTGTCTCACCATGAATGGTCTCTGCACATGGAGGTGATGTCCCCCATCATCAGCCAGTAGGGCCTGCCTCAGATGGACCTGTTTGTGACATGCCAGAATTGGAAGTGTTGTCAATTCTGCTCCCTCAGAGGTCAAGAGAATGGCTCAATTTCAGACACCTTCTTAATTCCATGGGGGGTCCCACTGATGCATGCATTTCCCCTGGTTCCCCCGATCTACATGTCCTTCTAAAGACAAAGAGGGATGGAGCGGACATGATACTAATCGTTCCAGACAACACTGGTATTCAATCTTATGTGACCTATCGATAGATATGCTGTTCTGCCTTCCAGTCAGGGTGAACTCGCTAACACAGGACTCGGGCAAATTACATCACCCGAATCTAAAACTGCTACACCTAGCAGCCTGGAGGCTGCATGGTTAAATGACTTTGAAACACTCTGCTCTGAGAGGGTTAGGGAGGTGTTAGTGGACAGTAGAAGGCCCTCCTCTAGGGCTACCTACACTGCTAAGTGGAAATGTTTCTCCCTGTGGTCCAGGAAAAGAGGGGTGATATCAGAGACAGTTCCTATCCACCTGATACTGGACTATCTTCTGACCCTTAAGGATAAGGGCCTGTCAACTTCCTCCCTAAAGGTGCACCTAGTGGTGATCTCAGCCCTTCATGATAAAGTCTAGTCTTCTCCCACCCCACCTCTACTCGGTTCCTGAAACATATTGAAAGGATCTACCCACAGCCTAGGAATTCTTCTGCCCAGTGGGACCTAAATGTGGTGCTTCACTGTTTAACAGAACCTCTGTACAAACTCTTGGACTAGTGTACTCTCTTAGTCCTTTCATTGGAAGGTAGTGTTTCTGGTGGCTATAACCTCCATGACACAGGTCATAGAACTCAGAGCCCTGTCATTGGAGCGTCCATATATGAGATTTTTTTCACAGACAAGGTGCTGCTACATCTGTATCCTACCATCCTTCCAAAGGTGGCCTCACCATTCCACCTGAACCAAGACATTTCCCTTACGATGTTTTTTCCAGACCCTCAAATCATGGAAAAACAGAGGAAATGGCACACCCTGGATGTCAGACGAGCGCTCCTTACATACATTGAATGCACACATCTGTTCTGCAAGTCATCTCAACTCTTTGTCACATCAAGGAGCAAAAGAGAGGGCACCCAGTGACAACACAGTGCATCTCCAAATGGATTGTGAACTGCATTAAAGACTGCCACAAAAGGTTGGGTACACCCCTTCCAGGGGGGTCCAGGTGCACTCAACAAGGGCCCAGGCTTCTTCAACAGCCTTCTTCATGCAGCTCCTGATCCAGGAGATCTGCAGAGCAGCCATGTGGTTGTCGGCACACACTATGCTATCATCCAACAGCTAAGAGAGAATGCCGCATTGGGCAGAGCGATACTCAATGTGGATAAGCTGAAACTCTGCCCACCATCCTAGATATGGCTAGCAGTCGCCTGTAACTGAATGATGTGAGCAGCACTTGATGAACAGTGGGTTACCGGTGTTAACTGTCCTTCTTTGAGATGGGCAGCTCACAAACATTCAGATCTCTTCCACTATCTCTTCTACTAGGAGTTGGCGAAAACAAGGGACTGGGAGGCTCAGGGGCAGGGTCACATATATAGCTGCAGTCATGGCACAGAGAGGGTGTTGGCCACTGACCCTGATCTGACAGGCTAGGGCTAAAAGACTTTCCAGATTATTGTACACTGTGGCACATAGACACCTGTAACTAAATGTATGTGAACAGCCTATCTCAAAGAAGGACATTTACATCAGTAACCCACCATTCCTGTTCTGGGCACAAGAGTACTTCCTTTGCTTCAGGACTAGGTTTTAAAGGGTCCTTGCCTGCTAACCTCAAAGGGGATACATAGATATTATGCTGATTACTCGTAGTAGTAGAAGTATCTATTTTCCAAAGGGACAAAAGGAGGTACCAGGTGTCATAAAAGGACCCAAGGACCCAATCCTAGTGAGGAGAGAGGAGAAGCCACTTTAAGTACAAAACATCAGAGAATTTTGAGCCAGAGCTGTCTTTGTGGGAGATGCATACACAAATGTTATTCTGTTTTCTTTGCTGTTTCCTTAGGTCATTAAATGCAAAGCAGCTGTTGCATGGGAACCTAAGAAACCATTTTCCATTGAGGAGGTGGAAGTTGCCCCACCAAAGGCACATGAAGTTCGCATTAAGGTAGAGGGAAATCATTTTTGTAAATTACAGATAGTATCGGTACAGGTTTTGTTAGTGCTATAGAAATTTAAGACTCAGTCTTACAAATATTACCTACCAAAGTGCTTAGTATCTGATCAATGGATACTGAATTAAAACTGCCCTCCAAGCAGGATTTCTGATTTATTTTTATGTGCGTTAGGGAGATGTGTTGTTTCTGTGAAGACGTACTGACTTTTTTCACCTGTGTATTTACATTTTTAAGAACGTCTCTTCTTTGTCAAATTAAGCAGTCCTTTTGTTCTCTGGACAGATGTGTAACTTTTGCATGTGATACATCAGTTGTTTTCAGACCATAGGTCAGGACCCAGTGCTGGGACGCAGACCCTCAGGTACTAGGTCACAGGACCCTCTGCTGCCTCTGTCAAAAGACTGGAATGCATTGCTGTAAAGATGTAATTGTTGGCTCATGGGAATAAATGACCTGTTTCAACTGGGTCCCAAGAAAAAAGTGTTTGCAAACCACTGTGCTAGAGTTTACTTCACTGCCCTTCCCCAGTGCCTAAAGTAACTCAGCTCCCAGAGAAATGTATATGGAGACCCAGAATTCAGGCTCTTAAGATTTTCAGAAAGGCTTGCACAGGGTTAACTGACCTGCAACCAAGTCCAAAAGAATTAAATTTGTTCCTTTGTTTCTTAAGTACCAATTTAATAAAATCTTATAATGATAAAGAAACATAAATTAATTTATGCAACATAATGTGGCTATTTTATAATCCACATAAATGATCTTCACAGTTACACATAAACAGGAAGAAAACAAATTAAATTTAAACAGTTTAGTCCCCACAGAAACACAGTGGGTATGTCCACACGTCTCTTTTATTTTGAAATAACACTGGTTATTTCAAAATAAAAGAGATTAGGTCCATACAATATATTCTTATTTCGAAATGACAGGCTCCGTCATTTTGAAATAAGAGCCATCATTTCAAAATTGCTTAAACCTCTTTTAAATCAAAACAGCTGTTATTTTGAAATGGCTATTTCGAAATAACACCATTCAGATGTGTAATTTCAAAATAACCATTATTTCAAAATAACACTTTTGCCATTCTCCTTCCCAGGGTGCCTTCCTTTTAGCCTATATTGGGTGGAGGCATTCCCCAGGGAGGGGGCCATGTTGCCACACCTCCCATGGTGCCCCTGTCTCCTAAAGCGAAATAGCAAGCCCTGTGTTGGGACATGCTATTTCGCTTTGAGCGTTTCCCTTAATTCAAATTAACATTTTCTTAATTCAAATTAACTTATTTCAAAATAAGGACTTTATTTTGAAATAACTCATTTTGAAATAACTTATTTTGAAATAACAACGTATGTGTGGACATAGCCAGTGAGAAGTAACTCAGTGTTCCCAAAAGTCTAGGTTGAGTTGACCTGACTGTAAGTTACAGATCTGAATCACCAAAATCTGTACAGTCTGCTTAGTTAAAGGCACTACAACATCCTCAGCTGAAATCACTTAGTTATTTAGCTTGCTAATTAACCAACCACTTAAATTAAATGTATAAATAAAAAAACAGTTACAAGAAAAGTACAAAGCTGAGAATAGCAAAATATACATGATTTTTCTCCTTCATCGCATTTACATAAAAGAAAAGTTGGTGAATGATGCTAGTGGAGACAATTTAACAAACAGTTTGGCTAGAATCAAATAAAATTGAATGTATAGAACTAAAACAAAAGAAATTAGTTTTTCCTCTCAATTTTCCCTTCCTGTAATGAATACTTCTGAGGCTTTTCTGATGTAAAATGAACAATATCACTGAGCTGCTGCTGGGTGCAGGGGCGGGGGTCAGCTTTTTGCCCACCCTCCTGCCGTGAAGCCTGCACTGAGGAGCTGGAGCAGCCTTGGCCCCGTGCTTCCAGCTCCCGCTCCTCCTTCAGTGCAGGCCTACCCCCGTGATCCCTTACATGGCTGCTGGAGCAGAGTGGCCAGGCCACGGGCTGCTCCTCCCACCCTGAGCCTGCTCTAACTGAGCATGCTCAGAGGCTCTGAGCATATGCAGTCAGAGCAGGCTCAGGGCGGGAGTTTTAAAAGCTATCAGCCTGGGGGAAGCTCTCTGCCATCAAGGAGCTTTCTCCAGGCTGGGAGCTTTTAAAACCTCATGGAGTAGTAAACTGGAATGCATCAGAATGCTGCATTCTGGCTACTGTTTCTTTTTTTAGGGGCCCTAGATCACTGGCCTGCTAAAAATGGGGACCCCAGAATGGTGTTCCAGTGCGTTCCAGCTTACTTTAATACCTGTGTCCACCTATCATACCCAGAAACCTCTACATGTGGAGTGCTGATTGCACATCTGTCTAGCAATAAAAACTTAGACACAACTAATTCCCACCTACCTTCCCGTAGATTTCTTAAAAATATATGCCCCTTGTAGGCGTGTGGGTTACAGCTGTGTCTGTTTTCAGAGGAGATGATCACCCACACTTTGCTACTTCACAGAGATTTTTCTTGTTCCTACCCAGCTGGTCTCTTCATAGCCTTGCCTCTGGAGCTTACATGATAATGAGGCCTCGTACACCACAGCTAAATTGTGAATTTATGTCCAAATTCACAATTAGTTTAATCCTGTATGTAGGATAATTAATCTCATCTCCCCAAATGAGACACTTTATCGGCAGCAAATGAAATAACTGCAGCAGGATCCCCTTTACTTTATGAAGGGGTCTCCAGTGGTAAGTCATCTGTTGCCAGTAGGTACCATACAGTGATGTCTCAGACAACCTAGTGATGTCCTACTCTAAGTATATAGAAATAATAATGATATTTCTGTAAGGCAGGTCTAGAAGCTGTGCCTAACAGCTTCTAAGGGAGGGGCAGTTGATCTGTATTGGTTTTGTATTTGCATGAGCACAAAGAACATATTAACATAGTCTCACTATAGGTGCAGGGTAATATGGGTAATGGTATTTGGGTTTATTTGATCACAAATCTGTCAATATCTATAATTCTACTGAAGAGAAACATGAAATACTGTCCTTTGTAATATACTACTCTCTTGATTGTTCAAACTCTGTTTAGGTTATTTAAAGGGTAAAAGCTACCCTTAGCAAAAAAGAAACTTGTAAAAGGGGCCACCCATCTGTTTCAGCCTGGTGAAGTTAAGAAAGGGGTGGAGATTAGTAGTAGCTCAGTCTAGAGCTATGTTGGAGGTACTGTCTCACCTCCTTGCCCCACTGTCAAAGAATAAAACTGGCAAGGCTTCTTGTGAAGCCTTTCTTTGTTATTTTAATGGAAGAAGCCGTTTGCAGCTATTTGAGGTTTAAGAGCTGAAATCACTGAGAGAAGAGACACTCTCAGAGCTGAAATCACTGGAAAGGAGCAGTGATGGAGTAAACAACCAGCAGGTGGCACCCATGGACAGTCGGCAGAGCCAGTGGACTCTGAGAGTGACCAGCGGATGGCTGGAAGGCATGAGTGACCAGTGGGTGGAACCGGCAGACAGTGAGAGCGGCCAGTGGACGGCTGGATGGCATGAGTGACCAGTGGGTGAAGCCAGCAGAGGGTTGAGCCAGTGGATGGAGTGAGAGACCATTGGGTGGCACCGGCAGACAGCTTGTGTGAAAGACATTCCCTACATACCCTGGGGTTTGTTGGGAACCTCTTCTGCACTGATTCTCCAGATCAGTGCTCATTTTGCTGTTAAGTTTTTATGTTCTGTTATGCTGTGTGGGGTTTGTTGGGAACCTTGCTCTGCACTGATTGTCCAGATCAGTGCTGGTTTCTGCTATTGGATTTTTTCATTCTGTTTTTACTACTATTAAAAGTTCTGTATACCACACTCAGACTCATGCTTGCAAGTAAGGAAGCATTACCCCTTTGGGGCCCAGGGAATAGTGCATGACTTCCCAGAAAACTGAGTGAGGGCTTGAGCTGGTTGGTACCGTCACATTATTTGGAAACCCCTAGATACAGAACCCGGCCCTTGCTCTGCCACCTCACCCTGGCAGAAGGGTTACATTTCAAATACTTTGGTGAGGAAATTATTGGAAAATGTTTGTTTATATAATGGTGACTTTACTAGCCGTCAAGCTATGTGTGTACTGCCTCTAGTATCTGACAGGGAGGACCATAATAAATATAATCTGTATTCCCAGCACTTCTGTGTATCATATATCTTTATTATAGCAACTGCTAGGGTTGGTTGGCAGTTATGGCAAAAACTGGGAGAAAGATATGCATTTTTTCTCTGACAAACTATCAAAGTCATATGTTTGCATTGGAACATACAAAAGTTATGCATATGTGTTTTACTTTGCTCAAAAAAAAAGACTTATGATGTTTACGGAAAAAAGCCTGAAGGAGGGGTAGTCAGGTGTAGATTTTACCTTTCTTTTATTTTTAAAAAGATGTACATAATACATTTATGTTGGTAAAAGAGACAAGCTTTCAAGCTACACAGACGTGAAGAAGAATAAACACTCATACAAGAGGCTTGTGTGACAGATTACAAAGGTCATAATATCCTATACAGTAACACAAAAAGTTATAATCTTCATCATGAGTCATGGCTGTGATAAGTAAGCTGCCTTAGAAATCACTGTCTTACCTTTATTAGGGATATACTTGCTTTTTTTTGATAGAAAAGAACTCAGAATACAAAATCCATTTTCACTCTCATATCATATGACACAGGTAATATTTGAAAAATCAGTTCCTAACATGTTCATATATTCTTTACTTTCCAAACAGATTTTGGCCTCAGGGATCTGTCGCTCAGATGACCATGTTGTAAATGGTACGGTAACAGTACCTTTTCCAGTCATTCTTGGCCATGAAGCAGCCGGTATTGTTGAGAGTGTTGGCAAAGGAGTGACGTACGTGAAACCAGGTATGAGAAAGAAAGCACCAAGCACAAGCCAGTGAGTTCTCACATAGTGTTCACACACTTGCTCCAACATCAAAGACACTAACGTGTGCTTCCTCATTTAAGAGGAAGATAGTAATCCGACATTTCAAGTTTTGCAGGACATTGTCAAGGATAGTTTGGAGGCAAAATATGTTGTAAATTTCCAGAGGGGGTATCATGTTGGTCCGTGTACAACAAAAACAATGAGAGTCCTGTGGCACCTTAAAGACTAACAGATGTCTTCAGGCATAAACTTTCATGGGCTTCAACCCACTGCGTCAGATGCATCTGACAAAGTGGGTTGGAGCCCACAAAGCTTATGCCTGAAGACATCTGTTAGTCTTTAATGTGTCACAGGACTCCCATTTAAAAAATATATATATATGTATGTTGTAAGTCTTATTTAATAAGTCTTTCTTTCTATGCTCCTAAGTGATCTTACCTTTTCGAAAGTTCTCATCTGCTCACTTCTAGGTTTGTCTGAGGCACCTGAACCCTTCACATGACTGTGAAGTGCTCCTTCTCCCCCCAGCATTCAAAACATGTTTTTACTAGTATTTCATTCAAGGGAACAAGTTATGAGCTGCCACTGAGCATGTCTACATCACAGCCTTATGTCAACTTAACCTGCATTAAATCCACATAAGTTACTACCTCTCTATGTTTAGAATTTATTAAGTCAGCTTAAGCGTTGCTTAAGTTGACTTAACTCCTGCCCTGCAAATCGACTTAAGCTTTTAAGTCGACATTGCAGGGTAGGAAGCCCCAGGCCCTAGACCGTCTCCTGGCCCCGCCCTCGAGCCCAACCTACTTTCTCATCTGGGTCCAGGGCCAATCTGGGCCTAGGGCCCAATCCAGCCACAGTCACCAGCACAAGGTGCTGTCCGACTGATGCAGCTCCGAGCCCCTTGCTGTGGAGCTGGGAGCTGGCAGACAACGACTAGGAGCCCCATCGCACTCTCAGGCCCTCTCTGTGAGTGGTGAGACTGGCAAAGAGGGGCTCAGAGCCCCATCGCACTCCCTGCTCCTCTCCTTAGGGAGCAGGGACTTGGAGCTGCCTCCCACTGGCAATGACAAGCGAAGCAGGGCTGTGAAATTGACCAGGCTGCCAAGCCTCCTGCTGGTGGTGACAAGTGACCCGAGGCTGAATTTGGCCCTGGGTCACTTTTCACTGCCAGCAGGACACAGCTCCAAGTCCCCACCGCCTGCAGGGACAGTCTGGGAGTGTGATAGCACCCCCAGCCCCTCTCTGCAGGTAGCATGGTGGCAGAGAGGGGCTAGGAGCCTGTGTCCAGGGCAGACATACCCTGCAGTCAACTTAACAAGGTCAACTAAATGCCAACATTGTTACGTTGACTTCCAGCCTCCCGCCCATCCCCTCGGTGTAGACATAGCCATTTTGAGCTCAGATCCTCATTAGGGATCCAGTTCAGCAAGGAATTTAAACATGTGCCTAGCTTCGTGAACATAAACAGTCCCATTAACTTAAAAGGCACTACTTTGTTGGGCATGTGCTTACAGATCTTACTAAACCAGGCCCACATCATCAGACTGATGGTACTGAAGTTCCCACCTTACTTCAGGCTTAGCATTTGAGTGACACTACCACAAAAAGCAACTTAATCCATCTACTAAATTAATTTTTTCCAGAAAAAGATTTTGTTCCTGTGCCTGTTCTCTCAGGGAATAATGTTTCAGTGTTTGCTGTACCTTTCACAATATTCTCTGATAAATATAATACCCAAGAAGGCGGTTCTTATCTTCCTCTGCACACTGCAGAATGGGACACCAACCCCTGTACTCTTTTCCCAGCAAATATGAACTGTGAGTAAGTTTCAGCAGAGTCTTGTGAGATAAAATGTGAAATGAACCAAATCTGTGTCCAAGCCTTGAACCGAACCCAAACCATTTTTTAAGGATTAAAATATTTTTGCACCTTTCTCACCTCATCCCATTTCTGTACCTCCTGGCTCTATCAGCAATGTAAAAACTTCAGTAATGCAAAGATATCTATTCTTTGCTTACTGAAATTTGAAAGCGCTGGAAATCTTCTGAGAGAGTGTATTTCTATAGGATTTCCAGATATAATAGCTTTGGACAAGCTTCAGGTAAGCAAACACATTTTTGGACAAGTTCTGACTGCAGATATACATTTCTTTTCTTTTCAGCCTGGCATGGAGAGTGTGACACCCAAAAAATTAATATAAACATAGTATTTTTAATTCTAACTGCCATGTAATTTCATAAGGTCAGGCTTTGGGCAAGTCATCAGAACAGTTTTTTAGTTTGAAATTCTCTTATTGTTTTAGGGGCATGGAGCTGTGGTGTAGCAATGAGACAAAGGCAGAAAGGGAAATGTCTTTGCTAACTGCAGTTCAGAGGGCAGCTGGAAATGAGATCTATCAGTCTCCTATTCCAGAAAGTTGTAACAATAAGTTTCCTTCAGCAGGCCATGTCAAAGATATTTGATATTTGGTGATTGCTCCCTCTTTTAATTCTCTGTAATTTATTTCCCTATATAATCTGGCACTAAAAATCCCTGCAAGCTTCCATGTAAAGTTAGGCATTATGTGGCACCTGTATATCCAAACCAACACAGAATCTTGTGACACTTAAAAACTAACAAATTTATTTATTGCATGAGCTTTCCTGGGAGGAAATCCCACTTCATCAGACACTCTGAAGATGGGTGAACATACAGAATGGGAGGAAATAAATGCAGGGAAGTGTAAGCCATGGGATCAGGTCACACTTTACCAACAAATCAAAGCGCTTGTTAAGATTTAAACACTAGGGAACAGCATATAGAGGAAGATGTGATCAAATCCCCTGTTGCAATGAGGGAAAAATCCAAAGTCGCTATTAAGTCCTGGCGCAATGCAATCAGATTGGCAAATAAACTTGATCTCCACAGCTTTGGTTTGAAGCCTTGATCTGGTATTCATCTGCCTGAGCACCGCAATTAGTAAATCGTCAATTCAGTGATGAGGAAGATTGAAATGCTCACGCATTGCTTTTAGAATGTTGTGATTTCTGATGTCAAACTTGTGCCCATTTATTCTTTTGCATAGAGACTGTCCTGTTTGTCCAATATAGAAGGTGGAGGAACATTTTTGGCACTTGATAGCATAAATCACATTAGAGGATGAGCAGGTGAATAAGCCTTTGATGGAGTAACTGGTTTTACTAAGTCCTGTGATATTGTCTTTTGTGCAGATATGCGGGGCAAAGTTGGCATCATAGTTTGTTACAGGGATATGTGCCTACTTTCATGGTTCTGTTCTTAGGTTTATAGTTGTTCGTAAGTACCTGCTTAAGGTTAGGGGTCTGTAAGTGAGGAGAGGTCTATCTCCCAAGGCTTCAGAGAGTGCGGAAACATCTTGCAGGTTAGACTGTAGATCCGTAACAATGTGCTGTAAAATTCTGACTTGGAGGGTGTAGGTGATGACTAGCAGGGTTCTGTTATTTTCTTTCTTGGGCTTCTCCTGTAGTAGTTGACTTTGGGCCAGGGTATCTGCCTGGCTCTGTCAATCTGTTTCTTCGCTCCTGCAGCTTGGAAACGTAGTTTTAAGAATGCTTGATAGAGCTCCTAAAGGTGTCTGTCTCTATCTGAGGGATCAGAGCAAATGCGGTTGTATCTTAGGACTCGGCTATAGACAATGGATCGTGTGGTGTGTTTCAGTTGAAAGCTCGAGGGGTGTAGGTAACTATACCGATCAGCAGGGCCATCCTTGGGGGGGGGGGGTGAGAGGGCTGATTGCCCCAGGTGTCACAGTTCTGTAGGCCCCACACTGTCCTGTTGCCCCACACCCACAGCCACACTGCCCCCACCCCCCGCCCTGCTGCCTTCGGTGCAGAGCCAAAGGCAGCGGGATGGGGGCAGGAGTGCAGAACCTGGCCTCTGCTCCAGGCCAGCTGACCCAGCCCTTCTGGCCCAGGGACAGAGCAGACCAGCCCAGATGCATGGCTCTGCTCTCAGCTCTTCTGCCCTGGGGATGGGGAGGGCCAGCCAAGAGGTGGGGCAGGAGAGTGAAGCCCAGTCCCTGGGCCGGACTGCTCTGTCCCCGGGGGTGGAATGGCTGGCTCAGGGGGGGTTGGGGGAAAGGGAGTGTGGGGTCTAGCCTCCAGGTCCAGAGACTGACTCGGCCCAGGCCCTCCACCCCCCCCCAAGGATGGTCCTGACGATCAGTAGGTTTTCAGTATAGGGTGGTACTTATGTGTCCATCCCTAATTTGTACTGTAGTGTCCAGAAAGTGGATCTCCTGTGTGAAGCGTTCCAGGCTGAGTTTAATAGTGGAGTGAGAATTGTTGAAATCTCTGTGGAAATCTTCAAGGGTATTCCTACCATAAGTCAAATGATGAAGATGTCATCAATGTAGCACAAATAGATGAAGTGGGATTTCCTCCTGTGAAAGCTCATGCAGTAAATAAATTTGTTAGTCTTTAAGTGCCACAGGCCTCCTTGTTTGTTTTACTGAACTAGACTACACGGCTACCCCTTTTGGAACTTGTATATCCAAATAAGTCTGTGAAACCCTTTGACATTTGCCCATTGATACAGAGCTAGGAAAAGTAGCTGTGGTCTTCCAAAATCCATCACTCGGGGGGAATATTTTTTAGTCAGAAACTGTAGTAAACAAGCAGTAACATTTTTTTTCCTTAGGATGTTATTTGCTGGGATGCCATTACTCCCTTTCTGAGCTAACTTTGTGTCACTTTAATAAAGAAAATCAGCAGAATTTTTAGGAATTACAGTGCCACTACTTGTCAGCATTAAAGCTACAGATTCCAACTTCGCCAAGATTATAACAATGGGGCAGCTGTACCATAATTACAGTTGCATTAAGAATTTCATGTATTGCTCTGCAGATGGTATCACATTTCTTTATGATAAATGTATGATTGCAGCTATGGGCCAAACATTGCACATATCACTGCTTTCATAGCTAGGGAGTCCTAGAATATTAAAAGGGATAGCCGTTTTAGTCTAGTCCAGTGAAAAAACAACAAGGAGTTGTGTGGCACTTTAAGACTAACAGATTTATTTTTTGCATGAGCTTTCGTGGGAGAAGATCCCACTTCCTCAGATGCTTCGAAGATGGGTGAACTTGCAGAAAGGAATGAAACTAAATGCAAGGGGGTGTAAAACATAGGATCAGGTCATACAGGAAAAGCAAATCAGAGCAGTTTACAGGCTTAAAGAATGGGAAGCCTGAAGTCAAATTACCCTTTGTAATGGGAAAAGAATCCATAGTCTCGATTCAGACCAGCCTTCACAGAATTTAGCTTGCATATTAATTCGAGTTGTTAAGTAAATACATAGTGGGAGGGCTGGGGATGGGGGTTAGTTGTTAAAGGCAATTTTGTTTTGTTGAATTTTAATGACATGACAGAGGGACTCATTCATCAAGTTTCGCTGTTGTTTGAAAGAAAGTGTCCTGAGTTGGGAAAAAGATGATCAGGAATTCAGATCCTCATGTAATTAACTACCCTCCTTATTCACTAAGACCCGAAATACCTATTTCCAAAGGGGCAGCCGTGTTAGTCTAGTCCAGCAAAAAAAAAACCACCAAGGAGTCGTGTGGCACTTAAAGACTAACAGATTATTTTTCACATGAGCTTTCATGGTAGAAAATCCCACTTTGTCACCAGACAGTTAAGAGCGAGCTGCTGAACCACAAGTATAAAGGGAAAATTAATACGCCAGTCTGAAGCTGGTGAATTTAATTTGATTGATCACAAAGACAAGCTGATGCCCTCCTGTCATGGATCCAAATGATGAAGATGTCATTGATGTAACATAAGCAGAGGAGAGGTGCTTTGGGATGAGACATGAGGAAACGTTGTTCTAAGTCGTGCATGAAAGTGTTGACGTATTGTGGGGCCATGAGGGTACCCATAGCAGTGTCACTGACTTGGAGGTATAAATTATCCTCAAATCTGAAATGGTTGTGGCTGAGCACAAAGTCACAAAGTTAAGTCACAAGCTTTGCTGTGGCAACATCTGGGATGGTTCTTCTAATAGCTTGTAATCCCTCATTGTGTGCAATGTTGGTGTAAAGAGCTTCTACATCCATAGTGGCCTAATCAAACTCATTCACTAATGCGATTTATGCCAGTCTGTGCCAGAAATCCCCCCACACCTTATACATTGGACGAACAAGACAATCACTGCACAAAAGAATAAAAGAGTACAAAACTGACATCAGAAATCACAACACACAAAACCAGTTGCTGGGCACTTCCATCTTTCTAAGCACTCTGTGGACAATTTGTTAATGACTGTGCTGAAGAAAGTCAATGGGACATCAAGACTTCAAAGAGAAACAGCTAAATTTGAATTGATATGCAGATTAGATTGTGTGACAGCAGGACTGAATTGTGACTATGGCTTCTTTTCCCATCACAAAAGGTAATCTGACTTAACCCTCCTCTATGTGCTGTTTCCCAGTGTTTGAACCTTAACAACAGCTCTGATTAGCTGTTACTGTATGACCTGATCCCATGTTTTACATGCCCTCGCATTTATTTTCATCCCATTCTGTAAATTCCCCAACTTCAAGGCGTCTGACGAAGTGGGATTTTCTCCCTCAAAAGGTCATATGATAAATAAATCTGTTAGTCTTTTGAAAGGGCTAGATTAGTGAAAAATGAAAACTCAGTTTTAATCTTCATTTCATCTTGGATTGTTTGGATTGGTGATTGAATTTAAAGTTCTGTGAAATTTATAAGTTGCCACAATGGATGCTTAGGTTCTTGGCTTTTTCCCCCAAGGCATCTTTTTTTTTTTTTCCAAATGTGTGACTTGTTTGCTTTCTTCATTAGCAATATGGATGTGGATTTTTCTTGTGTAAGCTTATTATATAATTAAAAACATCATTGTGTTTTCCCAAGAACCTTTGACTTAAGCAAAACAGTCTATGAGGAATTTATTTGGTTACTTATTGAGGTTGCCTGGCAAATACAAATATTTAATGGAGATAACCTAAATAAATAAATGTTATTGATACATGTTCTCTTTTGCAACTTAAATACCCCACAAGCTGATGCAGAAGGCGTGTATCTTAAATGACCGCAAGAATTAAGGGAGTTTTACAAAGATTGAAAGCTTGGAGTTTGCTGCCATATGCCTGACCAAAGCAATGAAACAAATTAAAAATGGAATAGTAAACGAATAGAAAATGTCATAGGAAAGCTATCAAAGGGAGTATCGATCCAGGGACTGATCTGTGTTGTCGTGTTCATCTTGGTTCCATCAACTCCCTGCACAAGTGGTAGTGATGGGCAAATAGTCCATTGATCTTATATGAGCTATGTCTACACATGCATTGTTATTTCGAAATAAGGATTTCGAAATGAGTTATTTTGAAATAAAATCCTTATTTTGAAATAAGTTAATTCGAATTAACAAAATGTTAATTCGAATTAAGGGAAAGCCTGCAATCCAAACGGCTGTTATTTCAGAAGAGATATTTCGAAATAAAGCCCTTTGGACCTGTTCTTTCGAAACAGCTCTTTCGAAACAACAGGTCTACACAGTGTTGTTTCAAAAGAACAGCTTTATTTCGAAATATCCCTTCCGAAATAACAGCCGTTTCGGGGAGGGCAGGTTTTACTTTTTCGAAATGACGATTCTTATTTCGAAAGGACGAGGTCCGTCCTTTCGAAATAAGAAAATGTCATGTAGACCTAATTTCTTTTATTTTGAAATAACGAGTGTTATTTTGAAATAAAAGTGCTGTGTAGACGTGCCCATGTAGAATAGTTGGATTTTGGAGGCACTAGAATGAGGAAATAGTGGGACTTTCACACTGGTCTATCATCCATTCCCTGATCATCCCAGATCTTCAGAGAATGTCCAGAAGTCTGTTGCCCATTACCACCAGAACTGGGGAGTGTAAAGGGAACCCCACCACCACCACACACACTTTTAAAAGTGAGGTTTAAGTAGAATTTTAATTCCTCCACCACTTTGGCCTTTCCACCACCATCCCCTTTGGTGCTCTAGTAAAGGGTTTTCATTTTTAACAGAGCAACAAATTACCTAGATTTTATCTTGCATATTGTTAGGTATGTGAGACTACTTCCCCTGGAATTCTGGTATTGTATAATATGGACTGTCTTTGTAATAGTAAAGATTCCACATCAAGTGTGTACACCAGAAAAAGAGACCAAAGGAAGAAAGCTAGTTAGACATTTGGTCACTCTGGTAGCATCTACCAAGAGTAGGGCTCCCTAGCTAGCAAGTCAGAATCTTAAGCCTTATTCTTTACTTATTCAGCATCAGGTAAATAGTTAATGTGCAGTATAGTATGCTAATGCTGTATTATAACTTTATCATAATAAAAAGTTTATTTTAAAGTTTCATGACTGGCCTCCTATTTAGTTGTGAAGAAAGGGAAGATGAACATGACTCATTGAACACTTTTTTGAGACTCCCGGGTTTTAAATCCATTCTCCGCCCTAACATCACTTCATTTTCCATCACCCTATCCTCCAATAAATGAGAATGTGTTAGAAAATTCATTAAATTTTTCATAAACAGCATCAGAAATTATGAATAGGCTGCAAATCTTTGTCCTGTAGCACATAGCCAGCACATTAACAGCAGCTGATGGATCCCATCTGTTGCTATTTCCTAATGTTTCTTGTGTTGGAATTCCCAGAACTTTGTGCTAATATGCTTTGCAGTGAATTCTGAATGTTAGTAAGAGGAAAAATGTAAGCCCTTACTAGATATTTCTCAATAAGTGGTGGCAAGAACTCAAGCCTGTGTAGTACTCTTACTTCAACTTTGTGTACTAACTGTCTGTACTTACCACAGTCTTTTACTTGCATGCTCTTCTGGGTTATTGAAACTTTCATAACTGATCTGTTCTATTACCAGGAGATAAAGTCATCCCGCTCTTTGCTCCGCAGTGTGGTGAGTGTATCCCTTGCATAAACCCCAGGGGAAATCTATGCGTTAATAATGAGTGAGTTTTATGGATTATTATCCTAAGTAATTTGATATCATTCACACAAAAGTGATCCCATTTACAATATCTAATTGCCCTTCCTTCTGTCTATCTTCTGAATAGCCTTTTTCCATCCAGTGGATTAATGAAGGATGGCACCACTAGATTTACCTGTAAAGGAAAACCAATTCATCACTACGTTACCACAAGCACCTTCACTGAATACACAGTGGTGCATGAGACAGCAGTTGTCAAAATCGATGCTGCTGCTCCTCTGGAAAAAGTCTGTCTGATCAGCTGCGGGTTTTCCACTGGTTATGGGGCTGCCATCAACACTGCCAAGGTGAGGGTTATAGTGAGCGTTTATACAACAAACTCTGTTAATGGGGAAATTATGACTATTTTTGTGGTCTAGTAGAGAAGGCATCAACCTGAGGGTCAGGAAAGCTATCTTTGCTGCTGACATGCTGTTTGACCATGGGCAAGAAATGTCACATCTCTGTGCTTCCTGCAATTTCCCCAACTAAAAGGCACTTTGATCTCTACAGATGAAAAACTATATACAAAAGCTGAGCATTAAATGTAATGTTTTCTCCATCTCTTTGTTAGCTTTTTATTTAGCTTATCACTCAGTTTTAAGAGCAAATAATCTTCTATTTACTGATCTGCAAAAAGATTTTCTGTACTTTGTTTTAAATAAATAAAGATCAGCTGTGAAATCCATGGTTCCCTAGAAGCATGGAGTTCTTTAGAATTTGATGTTTTTGTGGAAACAGCTTTTGGGCTGTGAAATTGATCTAATGCAGGTCTCTTCTTTTAGACAGGGCCATCCCTAGGCAGGTGTGGGGCCCCGGGCGAATTGCCCTCTGTGGTGCCCCCAAACCATCAACCCCGGCACTGGGGGGTGGGGCTGGCTGGCCCAGGGGAGGGGCAGGCCCCTGCGCTGACCATCCCATACTGGGGACCCAGCTAGCCAGCCAAAAGTGGCAGCCTGATTCAGTGCTGCTGGCCCCCGCTCCCCCACACTACTTTTGCTCCGTGCTGCAGCAGCGGGGAGAGGACGGGAGGCAGCGTGGGGTTGGGGAGGACCAGCAGCCATTTACAGAGCTGCCACTTTTGGCTGGCTAGCCCTGTCCCCTGCCCCTCCCGCCCTACCCTAGGGATGGCCCTGTTTTCAAATGCATTCTTTGAAAACTCAAGAGAGGGTCCAGCCACTGCCATGGATGTGAAGAGCCCCCAGAGTTTACATGGAGGATTCAGAATCCAAATCTGTGAATTTTACAGCTCGCCTCATCTCCAGTAGTGGTTGAGCCCAAAGCCCTGATTTGAACACACCCAAACTTAGAAGAGCATGACAAATCTGGATCTAAAACCCCATTTTGTTATGGGGTAACACTTCTAATAAAAACCTATTCTCAAATGTAGGCTTTGGTGGGTTTTACCCAGTTGTAATCCAATAATGGAAATTTTGACTGTGCATATCAAAAACACTTTCAAACAATGTAACTGGGTGGTACCCAATACAAGCAGTGTCTAAAATGAAAACATTTACAAGATAAGTGATGCAGCTGAATCATTGAATCCCTTGGATTCTAAAAGAGTCCCATGTTCTCATGACTATGCAGGTGGAACGTGGCTCGGCCTGTGCCGTCTTTGGTTTGGGAGGAGTTGGTCTCTCCGTTGTCATGGGCTGTAAGGCAGCTGGGGCTTCCCAGATCATTGCAGTTGACATCAACAAAGACAAATTTGCCAAGGCTAAAGAGCTTGGAGCCACAGAGTGCATCAACCCCCAGGACTTCAAAAAGCCCATTGAAGAAGTGCTGATGGAGTTGACCGGTGGTGGTGTGGACTACTCCTTTGAAGTCATTGGACGCACCGACACCATAGTATGTGATCAACAGCTATAAGATGATGATGTTCATCAACTCAGGTCCAGGAGTTAGTGAAGAAGCAGCTGAGAATTATTTATGCAGTACTTGACCCAGTCTGAGGTGCTGACTGTCTCCGGCAAGGTGTTAAGTGGAAATTCAAAAATCATTGAATCCACATGGCTGAGCCTAATATCCTGCAGTGGAAGGGAGAATTCTGTAGAAACTCTGGAAAAAAAAAAAATCTTGTCCCCTAGGCTGGCATGTTCAGCTAGGAGACAGAAAACTCTGCAGGCCCTATTCTCCTGTGCGTTATTCTATTTTCCAGGCATATAATTCCATTAATCTCTATTAAAATCAATTGAGTTACACTAACATAAAATTAGTATAGGTGAATGGAGGGTGAGATCTAAGATTGCATGCACAGAGATTCCTTTGCTTTCTTCTGTTTGGGGTGAGGATGGGGTTTTTAACCCCTCACCCAAGGAAGCAGCATTGGTTTTCTTCCCCCATCCAGCAACTCTTCCCAATCTGCAGATGCATGAAAGCATCTGCACAAAAACACTGCACCACCACATCAAGACCTGGAAGCCAGGGCCATGTTGTCAAGGAATAGCCTTGTTATCCAGAAACCCCATTACAGGAGGAGTTCAAGAGCATAGAAATGTAAGATAGGTAAGATAATGCTGACAGGATCAGCATCAGCTTTAACTTACTCTTTACAGCCCCAAAAACTTTGGGGAGGAGACAGTGCCTCAAAGAGCTGGCAGACAGACTTGTCCTAGCCACGCATTCCAGTCCACCTGGATCCTTCATGGAGAGGCCTTGGCAGGTTGGATAAAGGTGATGAATGATTCCAAAGAGACAGCACTATCCTCTTTTGACTCCCTCTCCCTACCACCATTTCTTTCACCAGGCTTTGTCCCACCTCAACTTACTATGGCTGATAAGTGCCACAATATTTCACAATTATTTTTATTCATTCCAAAGGGACCTCGTTGTATTTTCAGTCCCACTACTAAATAGCAGCCAGAATAGAAAGTTATTTTCTAACATTGTTTGTAGGTAACTATCTTTGTCTGACTATAGGGTAGATTGCTTTTTGTTTTCATTAGACAGCTGCCATGGCATCCTGCCACAAGAACTACGGAACCAGTGTCATTGTGGGCGTGCCTCCCTCGGCATCCCAGATCACCTTCAATCCTGCAATGCTTTTCACTGGACGCACCTGGAAAGGGTGTCTTTTTGGAGGTATGAGCATGGGAAGTAACTAAACTCTTCTGTGGGCTTGGGAAAGTCACAGACTCTTGGAAAAAAATTTTCAAATGTGTTCACCAAAATTACTTGCCTAACCTATATTTAGACTCCTGAATAAAGGTGCTGGATTTTAGAGACATTTAACAGTATTCTGTTGATCAGGCAGTATCTTGGACCTTGTTCATTGTTACAACATTGAGCAGTTAAGTAATTACGACATGGGGTTTCATCACATTGGATTGCCACTGGCTCGCTCCCAATATAACAATGCTTTTGAAAATCTTTTCAACTTATTAAAATAATAGAAAACAAAGGAAAAACTGTTAAAACTTTTGTGAGGTAATTTGTTAAGTAAAGCTTTTGTTTTAACAGTATCCCTTCTTTCTCCTTCTAGTAGCTGTATAGTCCTTTATAGGGAGAAACCCCTTCTTGATGGCATTAAAGGTGTCATTAACTGTTTTGGGGGTTAGTGGGGGAGATGAGGACGGGGAGAATTTAGATGGCCTTGAGATGTTGAAGTCCACCCCTGTTTTCTTTAATATCAACACAAAGGAGAAAGAGGAGGACAGCCAAATATTTTAAAATGCAGCTTTTGTGTCTGATGCTGTCATTCAAGTGCAGTTTTACTGCTGGAGAAACAGTGGGCAACTTTATTTATGAGCCATTTTAAGACATGGCAAAGTTTTACCCATGTGTCAGGTTGTTAAAGGACTTGCTTCTACTTGCCTCTGGTGACAAGCTCATAGAAGTGTTAAGGTGGAGTTGTCTTGGCAACTAAGTCAGTCTTATTGGACAGAAGACAAAAGCAAAGAGATAGGGAAGAGGAGAAAAAAGATGGGGAACAAAAACAAAAGATGAGGGAGGGGGGCCAAAGCAGAAACCTTTGGCTCACTTTCCAGATGATGAAGGTTGCCTTCTAACATGAAGATATGAAGGTCTAACAGTGTTTGGATGGGTCCCAGAGTCCCAGAAAATGGTGGGGATACCAGTCATCATGACAAAACTTGCTTCTTCAAACCCATCCATCCTCCAGCTCCTGTTTAGTGAGCTGAAGTCAAACAGTGTCCAAGGAAGGATGACAACCTCATCCTGTTTAAATTATCAGTCAAAACCTATTTTGGTGACTTCAGCTAGAGACATTTCCTCCCACTTCTAAACTCTTTCAGCTTGTTTTCTTGTCTTGACTAGGAATCTTGCAGACTCTTCATTGCAGGGGTTGGGGGGGGGCTGTTTTGGTTTCTTTCTTACTTAATCAAGTTTTTACCAGTTTATTTATCTCCTACGTTTTTAAAAAATAATTTTATTAACAGGCTCAGCTGGACTTTTGTTACATTGGACAATTTAAAATACAGGCCTCTGAACAAGAGAATTTTTAGCTCCTGCTGACCACAGACAGCGAGGCAGGGCAGGAAATTCAAGGCTGCTAAATTGCCCAACGCACTTTATTAATAATTTCAATCAGTTTTGTTCTTTACAGTGATCCATATAACAATGAACTCATCCAACCAACTCATTTAGTTGTGAGCCATTAGAACACACTTTCTCGGGTACGTCGTCATTGATGGCATCAAAATTGCTACTGTCAGCTTAACATTCTGGGTGCAATTAGCAGTGAGTACGTACTCACTGCTGCACTCCCAGAAGTCAGCGCTGAAAGTCCTGGTCCCTGGAAGATGTAGGGGAAAGCCGACTGCAAGCCATTTGCAGTCACCTTCCCCCAGTCTGTACTGGCAGCTTAGAAAGTCGCTGGTAGTTACTCAAGGCATTTTAGGTGCCTTGTGTATCTGCTGGTTGACTGCTGTCAAAATGTCCTCTGAGTGTAGACTAGGGCTTAGTTTTCATTTTGACATGAGTTCTCCTCCAGGCTCCTTGTTTGTTTCTTCACAAACTCTGAAGAACCAGTTTTATTGTCTGTTCAAAGTCAAACATGGGAGGGAGTTACGTTCCTTCTCAGCTTCATTTTATGACCTTTGTTTTTTTTATTTCAAAACATTTCTGACCATGAGAGTTTTTTTGTGACAATACATCCCTAGAAAAGAGATCTAGGTTATCTAAAAGCCAACTTGGGCCCAGCTCCTCTATGGGAATTGGACATCTACCTACCTTGAGGCTCTGGCATGAATTATTGGCAGAACTCTTACAGAAAGTCATGTAGAATATTAATCATTAGTTCTAACTTGTCACAACAAAACAAACTATTTGGAGTGATCCAGGTGAAATGAATGGAAGTGTAAAGTAAGATGATAGAACTTTAATCACCACTTTCAAGTGACTGCATAGATTTTTTCCCATCTTCCATTTCTTCTAGCATATTTAAAAGATAAAAGAATTATAAATAAATGGCACATTTTGAATTCTAAGCACACTCTGAGAATATGAAATATGGTAGGGTATCCAGATCATTTAGTACATCGTGGAAGGGCTCTGCAGCTCTGATACACCCTACTTCAATGATATGTCTAGTAGGAAGTTATAAAATCCAAGTTTCAGAGGAGTAGCCATGTTAGTCTAGTGCATCAGAAAAAACAAAGAGTCCTCTGGCATTTATAAAGACTAACAAATTTGTTTATTGTATGAGCTTTCATGGGTGTAATCCCACTTCATCAATCAGAGGCATGAAATGAAAGCTGTAGCATGGTAGGTGAATAAATACAGAGAAGGGTAAGTCATAAGGTCAGTTCATTCTTTTTTCAACAAAACAAACAATTTGTTTGATTCAAACAGAGTGGAATGACAGATAAGAAGGCAAGAACATTAAAAGGGAAAAATCACCTTAAGGCCACTAGACGTTTTGTCAACAAAAGTCAGCTTTTGTCCACAAAACAGTCGTGGCATACACACTGCAGTCGCCTCTTTGCCAGCAAAAATCCCTGTTCTGCTGACAAAATGAAACCACTTAAATGAGAAACACAGGCCTTTTGTTTGCAAATAAAACGTGGCAGTCTCAGTTGTAGACCCTGTGTCCCCTTAGAAGGATGGAGAGCCATCACACGTCAATTTCACTGCTCTAACAATTGAAATTCACAAGTAAAGGGGAGCAGCCAGGGTCCCCAGTGGCGATGGGGGGCGGGGTGCAGCCCAGGCTCCTCTGGTCTCTGGTGGCAGTGGAGGTGCAGGTGTTCAGGCTCCCTGGGGTCCTTGGCAGCAGAAGGGGCAGCCACTGGGTTTGCTTATCTCCAGTGGAAGCGAAGCTTCAGCTGCCCAGAGGTTGCCTGTCCCCAGTGACAGCAGGGCTTCAGCCTGTGGGTCACTGAGTAGGGAGCTAAGACATTGCTCTCCCAGCTCCCCCCACACTGCCACTTAGGTCAGTGAAAGTGGCCCTGGTGAGGACACACACCACAAACAGAAGGGTGGCTGTGTGAACATCAGCTATCGCTATAATTATAGTGGTGACTGTCTCTCAGCAAAACTTTTGCCAATAGAACTCTCTGGAGTAGACGTAGCCTTGGTAATGAGAGTGCAAGCTCAGATCTTGAATCCAGGGGTCGGCAACCCCGGCACACATGCCAAAGATGGCACATGGACCAACTCTCAGCAGCACACAGCGCCACTCAGGCTTCCCTGCTGGTCCCACCCCCCCAGGCTGCGCGGCCTGGGATGACAAGAGCTGTATGCCACAGCTCCAGGCCCCCGCTGACTGCGCTTCCCCACTAGTGGCAGCTAGCCCTGATGCTGACCCTCAGGAACTGGAGGCCCCCTGCCGGCATTCGCGGGAGCCAGCCCCAGACCAGGCTGGGAACAAGAGGCAGCCTGCCAGCAGGCGCTTGAGCCAGACCCAGCTCTGACCAGGAACTGGAGGCCTAGCCCCACCATCTTTTGACCACGCCCCTGGCACCTACTGAGGATGTGTGGGAAAGGCTGGCACAAGGGCTGGCAAAGGTTGCCACCACCTGCTCAAGTCAGACCTAATGTAATGGTGTCAAATTTACATATGAATTCCAATGCTGCAGTTTCACTTTGGAGTCTCTATTTAAAGTGTTTCTGTTGAAGCACTGTAACTGTCATGTCTTCCACAGAATGTGCAGGGAGGATGAGGTGTTCCCTTCTTGATGCCTGATTTGTGCCAATTTATTCTTTATGCACAGTTCAGTGTGGTCAAAGTATAAGGCGGAGAAGCATTGTTGGCAAATGATGGCATATATCACATTGGTAGATGAGCAGGTGAATGAGCCCCTGAAGGGGAGTGGCTGGTTTGGATAGGTCCTAAGATGGTGTCACTTGAGTAGATATGTGGGCAGAGTTAGCAACAGGGTTTATTGCAGGGATAGGTCCCTGCCTTAGTGCTTCTCTTGTTTGGTGTATAGTTGCTGGTGAATATCTGCTTAAGGTTGGGGGGCTGTCTGTAAGCCTCTTTCAAGGCTTGAGAAAATGAGATGTTCTTGCAGGGTAGGCTGTAGATCTTTGATGATGTGCTGGAGAGGTTTCACTTGGGGCTCTATGTAATGATCAGTGGTGTTCTGTTGTTTTCCTTGTTGGGCTTGTCCTTTAGTAGTTGACTTCTGTGTACCCATCTGGCTCTGTCTATCTGTTACTTCGCTTCCCCAGGTGGGTATTCTAGTTTTAAGAATACTTGATAGAGATCCGGAAGGTGTTTGTCTCTGTCTGAAAGGCTGAATTGGTCTTGTGAACTACCCTTCTCTTTATTTATTCACCTGACATACTACAGCTTCCATTTCATGCATCTGATGAGGCAGGATTACACCCACAAAAGCTCATGTGATAAATAAATTTGTTAGTCTTTTACCTGTGCCACAAGACTCCTTGAGGATTTTTAAATAAAATACAACTTTCTGTTTAATGAATATACTTCCATTTATTGCCTAGTACTGTGCTCTTCTTATTTTTGTATACGTGTTTGCAAATTTGAAGGGTTCAAGGTCAGTTTGGATAGCCAGTGTTAGTCACATTGAATAATTGTGAGGGGGGAACGATTGTAGGACAGTAAAGCAGTCATTCCCAGCCTTTGGCCCAGAGGCCAAAAGTGGCCCACAGTGGCTTTCTAAGTGGCACACAGCTCCCCTTTTTTGGCAGCAGAAGGAAGCCACTGTCTACAGACCCAGACCACGCATTTTTCCTCATCATTAAAAGACCAGCGGAGGCTTTTTACTACAGCCAAGGCAATGGAAGATGTGCACTCCTTTCCCTTTGTCTGTAGCAGAGAGAACAGCAAAGCACTCTGCCTGGGCCACTAAGTGCTGAGGTCCCTGTTGGAGCCAGAGGGAAGACAGCATTGATCACCCATCCCTCTGGCTGTGGAAGGGAGTTGCTGCCTAAGGACCCAGGTGGAAGTCACAACACTACAGGATGTGTGCGGTTTCCCAGCTGCAGCCCCAGAGATGGGAGATCAGCAAGGAGGCAGCTTTCTCCCTGAACTCCTTTCATCTAGCTGCAGTGGGGTGGGGCTGGAGGGAGAGGATGAATTGGTGGAGACTCGTGGCCTTTCAGGGTTGTAAAAACAGTAGCTGCAGCCCTTGAACAAAAAATGTTGGGAAGACCTACAGTAAAGGAACTGACTGGATTCTATAAAGATTAATTTGCATGCTAACGTTTGCAATTGTTTTAACCTGTAGAATTCTTGTAGAGAAAATGTTAAATTGCTTTAGGGGTGTGTGTTTAACTCCACTGAAACATACTTTCAGTTTAATATCATCAGGAGTTCCTTTTTTAACAACAGCAACGGAAATCCTGTGGCACTTTAAAGACTAACAAATTTCTTTAGGTATAAGCTTTTGTTGGCTGCAACCCATTTTCTCAGACTACGCAACTATCACTCTCTAACTTAACAATGTTTTTTGTTTGCACATAGCATTCTATGAGTAAACACACTTTTGAAAAGGCCAGAGTTTTGATGGATGCAATGCTCTGCTAAAAAAAATTATTATTTTAAGTCTTAAGTGCTATAAAACATCTTAGCCAGCATTTAATTTGTTTCATGTGTTTCTTATTTCAGTGGCAACATGCTGACTGTACATTACCTATTTTCTGTCTTTCAGGCTGGAAGAGCAGAGATGCTGTACCGAAACTAGTTTCAGACTACATGGGGAAAAAAATCAACCTGGAGGCATTAATAACTCACACTTTGCCTTTTGATAAAATCAATGAAGGGTTTGAGTTACTGCGGACAGGCAAGAGGTGAGATTCATTTATTTGTTAATATTATTTGTAAATACCACTTCCATGAAAAGGTCACAAAAATACAATGCAAACATGCTATTTGGTTAAATAACTAAATAAAAAGCATAGCATAGACAAGAGTTGACTCTAGGAATTTAACTCTGTCCCCAGCACATTCCTCCACTGCAAAAAAATCGAGGTTTGCACCACTGTACCATATAGTAAAAAGACATGTTAATCCCAGGTTCTTGGTTTTAGAATTCTACCTCAAGTTACCTTCTGTACTCTGTATGTTTCTGTTTGTTGGAAAAAATGCTAAGCAGAGTCAATTTTTAGCTTTTAACTTTTTAAATGATGCTATGTTATTAGAGGCCCTGCAACTGTTTTATGTTCCCCAGAAAAGGCGTCATGATCCGTCCTTGTTCGTTAACAATACAAAGTAGCAAACCACACTCTCCATCAGCTGAAAGTCCATTTAAATCACTAGATTCAGTTAAACTTCTGTCCTGGGAAGCATATAAGGGGCTCCTGGAGGCTCAAGGGCTCGGGGGGGAGGATGAAGAAGAGCAGTAATACAATGTCATATTTCTAAAGTGAGGGCTTATTGGTTCTAATACAGTCCATCTGACTAACATTAAAATTATAAACTCACACTGCATTTTCATGGGAGAAGAATCAGAATTGCCAGCAGGCTTAGTTGAGCTTCACCATGGAAAGAAGAGAACCAAACTTGGTAACCTGTGTAACATCTTAATGTGACTGAAACCTCCCCTTTTTCAAGCACCTAAGATAGGACTGCAGGTCACACACATTTTGAGAATTAGGTTGTAAGTGACTGGGGTCTCCGGTGGATAGGGAGGGTTCCTCCTACTGGTGGCTCAGGGGAATTAGCCTTCGGTGGTATCCCTCCAGGCAGCTGGAGCATCACCTTTAGCCGAGTTCCTAGGCAGGATGGGCACACACAGAGTCTATGGACAACTTGGGCGGTAAGTAATCACTCGGGGTTATGCCACAAAGGAAGGGGGACGCACGCCTGCCTGTCTCCATTGCATCCCAGCCCAGGGCCCTGTCCAGTGACAGAGCAGTCTGTCACTGGATCAATGGGGCTCCAGCTGAAATGCGCTGATACAAGCCACTGCTTGGTGCTCCACTCTCCTTGGGCTCCTTCCTCCTACCCCAGCCCTGAGTACTTAGTTCCAAAGAGGGTAGCTGTCCTTGGGGTCTCCCTCGTAGGTTGCTTGGGGAATTCCAGTGAAATCCTCCATGTCCATGGGCGGTAGATCAGGAAACTCCTCTGGCCCATCAGCAAGGGGTAACTCCTCCAGGTTACAAGGTCCGTACACCAGCGGTGGCTCCTCCTCTCCCAACAGGAACTCCTTTAGGTTGCAGGGGCTGGCGGAGTCGACTTCCACTTCCATTTCCAGCTGTGGGTTGGCCCCATCACAGGGACACTTATCAGGGCCCTGATGGGTCCTGGGAGGGACCTTCCGAGTTGGCAGCCTCAAGGTTCCCCTCCCAATCAGTAGGCCCAGGGAGGCTAGGTAGGCTGAAGGGCCATTCTGCCAGGGAAGACCGGGTTCGCCGCCTGACCTGGGCCAGGCCTCTTCCAGCTGGCTGCGTTCTTGCAGACATGTCCTTCTCCTTCAGCAGCTCTGCCCCTACTGAAGTGTTAGCTGGGGTTTTTATACCTCCCCCTTCTGGATGGGCCTCACCCTTCTGTTTCCGCGATCTGGGGCCTGCAGTTCCCCAGTCTGACCAGGTGGGCATTCAGACTCTTCCTCCAGCACAGGCTCTGAGGGAGGCCACAGTGCCCAGCCGCATAGGTCCAAATTATGTTTTTAGGTGATGACTCCCATCTTGCTCCCCTGAAGTGAGTGGAGTTATTCTGGATTTACACTTGTGTAACAGAGGAAAAGAATTTGGCCCTTTACACTTTAGCTTTATTCAAAGGAGTTTCTAGCTGCACATCAATTTACTGGTTTTGCATTCTGCACATTTTATGTATTTTGTAAATGCTTGTTTTCAAATTCTGAGCATGGATGGAGAAATCAGAGTATAGCATCGATAATAAAGTTAGGCTCACTGAATTTTGTCAATTTTAAAATGGATAGCCGTGTTAGTCTAGTCCAGTGAAAAAACAACAAGGAGTTGTGTGGCACTTAAATAAAAAATTATTTTTTTTTCTTTTTGTCTTCAAGTCCCACACAACTCCTTGTTTTTTCACTGAATTTTGACAATCATTTTCTGGAATGGGGTAAGGTTCAGGTGAGCAGTTGCTGAATTGTTCTAAAATAATAATTAGTTGCTAAAGTCATGCTGAATCATTGCATTGGGCAACATATCTTTACAGAAGATAAATGGGAGCCAGAAATAGGTGATAGACAGTGTTGGGGCTATATTGTTCCTTCCCAAAATGTATTAGGATTATTTTTAGCCAAAGCTTAATTAGAAATTGTTGATTTAGCTTCAAACGCTAAATGGAATTATTTCCATATTTTGCTGCATCTACTTATGTTTGCTTTTTCTGCAACTTAGGAAGGTCCTTCACTCTATAGCAGTGCTTCCCACATATTTGAAATTTGAGCCCTGCTTCAGGAAAATGAAACCAGCTGTACTTTTACTCTCCTCTGCCTTCCAGGAACCCTGCCATTACTGTTAAATGCCTACAGCTATGTCTACACTAGCAAATTAGTTCGAATTAAGGAGCCTTAATACAAACTAATTTGAGCCCTGGCTATGCTAGGTTTTCCCTAGTTTGAAGTAAAAAAAAATTTTAGTTTGAACTAAACAAAGCTTGATTCAAACTAGTTAGTATGGCTGGTTAGTCTGAACTAACTGCTAAGTTTGAAGTTACTTCAAAATTTAGTTTGAAGAAGCACAATGTAGTCATGCTATTTTGAACTAAATAAGTTTGAAGTAGCAGTTAGGTCAAATTAAGCATCATTCTTTAGTTTGAAATTTAAAAAGTGCAGCTAGTTGAACCTAAAAAGTTAGTTAGAACTAAAAAACCATGCTTAGTTTGAACTAACTTTGGACTACTTAGCTTGGACTAAGAAAGTCTGACCAAAAATTTTAGGTGTAGATATAGCCTACATGTCTTAATCTTCTGTGCCACCATTTACTCTACACTACTTAGTCTAGTTGAATGTCTAAATGGTGGGATAATACATAGTTATGACATGAAAGCCAAAGGATTGCATCTCACAATTTGGTTAGGGAGGTCCACTAAAATGACAAATTTTTTCTCTTAAAATGAAGCAAGAATATTCAGAATAAAGTAGGCATAAGTGATGAAGCACCAGGAAAAGAAACAAGGAGTCCAGTGACACTTGAAAACTAACTGATTTATTTATTGCATGAGCTTTCGTGGGAGAAAATCCCATTTAGTCAGATGCTTTGAAGATGGGGGAACTTACAGAATGGGAGGAAAATAAATGTAGGGGTGTTTAAATCATGGGATCAGGTCACACTGTAACAGCGAATCAAAGCAGTTAAGATTCAAACATTGTGAAACAGCCCATAGAAGGTGAGGTCAAATCACCTGTTGTAATAGGAAAAGAATCCATAGTCACCATTTAATCCTGCTTTCACACAATCAGACCTTCATATCAGTTTCAGTTCTGCTGTTTCTCTTTGAAGTCTTGACGTGTTACCCATTTGCTTGAGCACAGCTGTTAACAATCAACAGAGTGCTTAGGAAGACTGAAATGCTCAGGTGCTGTTTTTTTAATGTTGTGACCAGGAGCAGTTGTGAACTGGAAAGGGAATGACTAGATGACCTCATGGGGCTTTGCCAGCTCTAAATTCTGCAATTAATGGCTAAAATGCTGATGGGCTCATGAACGAAGTAGGTGGCACAACAATATCTAAGCAGTGCAGATATCACATAAGAAAGGATTATTTTGTTATGCATTTCTATTCAGATAACTTTACAGTCAATTCTTCTGTAGTTCAGTGACAAATAAGATGTGGGTAGGGGATACATGGAGGATGATGATCTTATCCTGAATCTTGTGAAAGTTCTGTGTTTATGTCTGGAACACAGCCTGCCAATCATTAACGTGTTATTTTGTGTTTCAGTATCCGCAGCGTCCTGGTGTTTTAGGATCCCTGAATGCTAAGAGGTACGTGGGTTATCAAAAGCACATCTCTTTCAAAATTTCCTGCCTGCAATTTCTTGAGCATGTAAGCCAGGGGTGGCCAAACTTATGGAACTCAAGAGCCACACAAGTCGATTATTAAACCTTCCAGAGCTGCACTGAGGCATATAGCCATATACTTTTACCTTCTCCAAAATTACTCAGTTTAAAATTCATTGCACAGTTTAATTTTATTGTAAAAAGAGAACAAATATTGACCCTACTAATGTGAGATTCTAATTATTGCTTAAGGTTACCATGAAAATTAGGCCTATACAGTAAAAACTGAGCTGCTGCTGGATGTAGAAGACTGCAGGCTAGTGGCATGTTTTTTTAAAATCCTAACCATGCTGCACTTCTCCCTGCCATCCCAACCATACCATGCTTTTCCCCACTGTCCCACCCACCCTCCTGAACTCCTAGGCTGCGGCTGCTTTCCTAAACGGATTTGCTGATGTTCTTCCGGGAGCCACAATTTTTCATCCAAGAGCCATAAGTGGCTCTCGAGCCACAGTTTGGCCATGCCTGGTATAATCGTTAAACAAAGTGTGGAAAGTCTTGGATTATTCTTTGCTACTAACAGTGGAATATAATGGACCAAAGTAAAGCTGAGCCATCTGGATAGATTTTGATTAATAAGGAGCATCTTACTAAACACAGATTTGGAAATACAAGCTGCTGTTTGGAATTTCCTACCAGGGTATCCTACAGGACCTCAAGTGGTGATTTCTTTAAATCCTTTACACTGTTGTGCCTTTCTCCACTGAGTCCTAACAGTTTGATAAGTATAATTTCAAGCAAATGCGATTTACAGTACTCACCATCTCAAACACCAGCATGTTGGGAAATGCCTTCATTCTATTTTGTTTTAATTGTAGCACAACCTGATTATATATGAGGGGAAAGAGAAATGTTTCTTTTTCTTCTTTGAGCACTGCTCGCATACATTCAGTATTATGTGTCTACGTGCCACAGCACACAATTGTCTGGAAACTTTTTAGCCCTAGACTGTCAGAGCAGGGTCCGTGGCCAACACCTCTTCCAGCCACTCTCATGATGATATATATAGATGGCCCCAACCCTGGGCCTCTCAGTTCCTTTTTCCACCCTCAGTGACAGTTACGGAACAGCCCACTTCTTGCATTTGCACAAGTGCCTGTCTGTCTGCTCTGTTTATGAGCCATCCATTCTCACTGGAAGATATGTTCATGGGCATCATCCCACTGTGACCTGGTGCTCCGATTGAGTCCTTCCAACTGAAGCCTGAACCCGCTCCCACCTGCTGCCAAATGTGCTGGGGTTCAAACGTTTTGAGAGTTGTGGCAAGGCCTTCCCGAGGGACAACCCCCAAGAGAAGTCCCTTAAATGCCTGGATGAGTCTCATCAGATGGATAATGCTCCATCTGCAGATCCTTCAAACGAAGGACTCAGAAAGACAGGGAGAGAAGGCTGCACAACATTGCTCAGGAACTGGCCCTCCAGGGTACTCCCAGTGCACCCAAGGGTTCACCAGCACCACGTGCTACATTGGCACCAGAGCCCTCTTGGTGCTGCTCTCCGGCTGTAAACAAAAAGCTGCAACTGGCCTCTGACTCGTCCCTGTCTTGGCGCCATGTGACCTCCAGCACCTCTGCTGCAAGAAAAAGGGCCAGAGTACCTAAGCACCATGCTTTGGTGCTGGCACAGCATGCCAGTTGGGACTAGGGCCCTTTCGGCGCCACTCCCCAGTGAAGCAGAGGAAAGTGCACTTGGAGTCAACTTCGGCACTGAAGCACCAACACCACTCCGGGTCTCCCCTCTGAGGGTGAAGATCCAGAGTCCATCACGGTGCCAACCACACTGGAAGCCTTTGAAGTGGCAGATGCTCTTCTGCTCCTGAACGTGCCACCCAGGCCACTGAAGCCAAAAGGTAAGTCTGCCTTCCTTTCCACTTCACCCAGCACCATGTGGAGCCGCTCACAAAAATGCATTCGTAAGTGCTCCCCTCCTCCTCGGCCTCACACCACTGTGGCACTGAGGGCTCCAACCCCTACAGCGCTGACACCCTTGCCTCAGCACTGTGAAGGGATCTGAGAACGCATTCCCTGGGTCCGGCCTCCCACTGAAGGGTCTCCGGCACCAGGCCCTTCCTGATACCATGCTCGAAGCTGGTTCCATTCCACAGAGGCCACAGAAAGGGAGTTCCCAGCCAGCACCTCAGCCCTGGGAGAAGACACCCCAGTACCAGGATGTCCTCTCTCCCTGCTAGAGCCATGAACCCAAGGCCAGGATCTTACAGAGAAGACCCTACTGCACACTTTGACCTTCTTCACCTGGTGACCACTTACCTGGGCATCAGGGTCACACCCCTTAAGGGGGACAAGACCCCTTGTTCAACCTGGGGTTTGCATCCTCTATGGCTGTGATCACGGTCCCCATTCACGGCAGCGTCCTAGACATCGCTGGGACTCACTGGCAAACCCCCGCCTCGGTCCCACCAGTCTCCAAGATGGTGAGCTGTAAGTACCAGGTTCCTCCCAAGCAGTTCCAGTACTTGGTGGAGCTCCCGGTTCCTAGCTCCCAGTTGGCAGAAGCCATCCAAGGTAGGCAGTGCGGTCCTGATTCAGCCTCTAGTTTCCTGGGGACTAGGAGATTCAACCTCCTGGGTCAAAAGGCCCATTCAACTTCGGCCTTTCAGTTTAGGATTGCTAACCACCAGGCCTTGGTTAGCAGATATTCCTTAGATCTGTGGGACGCTATGAGGTGCTTTCAGAGCTCCCCCCCACAGGAACACCTGGAGGACTATGATGCCTTCATAGAGGACAGCACCTTGCCTCCTGCGATGCCCTAACAGCAGCCTGGGATGCCTCGGGCATGGCCAGTCATGCTATTGCTACAGCCATGGGCATGCGTCGAGTGGCCTGGGTCCAGGACTCAGGCCTTCTTGAGGACTTGCAACAGTCCATATGAGACCTCCCTTTCAAGGGACGATCTCTTTTCGCCCAGGTCACTGACTCCCTGATCCAAGGAAACAGTGATCCAAGGTCAGCCTTCAGAGCCCTGGACACACTTACTCCTGAGACACCCAGATGCTCACCCAGTCTGCCAAGACCCTGCGAACATCTTGGATTAGGGGCCTTTTGTTACAGATCCCTCTACATAAAGTGACTGCCTGCAAAGGGCCCTCATACTGCAAGATAGTGGGCCCTTCGTTAAGACAATCAACTTTGAAGGGGTCGCCTTACTTTCCTTTGTGGCCATTCTTCAACTTCAGAGCGACACCCTAGCACTACTTATGTTGGACCACCCCCTCACAATCAGTCTTGGGATCTCTCTTCCTCCCCTCTGGTAACAGTGCGCCTCATTCAGCGCTTGCTGAGCGACGCCAGTGATCTTTCAGACCAAACAAGGACAAGATAACTGTAGGCTGCCCTCCACATGCCACTAGATCTGGGCTCATGTGCCTTTGGAGCCTTAGTGGAGAACCGAGGGGAATAGTGATACGAGGAGGAGGCACACGCTGCTCCTCTCTCTACCCTTGCATCTGTACTGGGCCCCCTCTCCCCGGCAACAGCCCGTTGGGGCACACATGAGAGAACAGAAACTTCCCCTCCTTTGTGCCCTGAGTCCCCTTCTCCCCCCACCCCGAGTCTGACACACTGGGCCAGAAGTGCTCCTATTGTTGCTGATCCTAAGTGCAGTTTTCTCATCCATATTGACCTGCAACGGATTTTGGGGGAAATAATCATGAGATGATGCACTTCGATTCTTAGGTCCCAGTTAAGAGGGTGAGTTTGCATCCTCTTGTCTCTTACCTTCCCCCCTTAGCCTCCCCAGGTCTTGCACACCCTTCTAGATGCTCAGTGAGACCATTTTTTTCCGCTCCCACCAAGGATGATCTCCATTCCATACTGGTTTGTCCGCCCCACGGGCAAACCTTGTGGGTAGCCCTCAGCTGAGACACTATTCTGTCCTCGCTTCTCCCCCTAACCAGGCACAGGGAAATCTTCTCTTCCACAAGCCCCCGACAGCTGACTAGGATCTGTCTCAATCTTACTCCCCTGCTGATCCTTTCATGGAAGTTGGCCTTCCCGGTAGCCATAACCTTGGCTAGATGGGTTTTTTGGAATTGAGGGGTTTCTTCTCAATTCCTAACCAACCCTCCCCCCCACACACACACCCAGTAGTGAAGGGAAGTAGAGTGTGAAGGAGCCCTCCCGCCTATCCCCAACAGATTGCATTTAATTTCCTTTGCTTGGGTTCCAAGCGAGGCCTTATGAACTTCTCTTCCGAGACACCTCCACTGGTATTCCCAGCTCCCAGAGATACCAAAGGGGTTCTGGTGACTCCTCACCATGTCTTTGCAAGATGTGGGAGGGGCTCAAGGGTATCCTCCTCACATCCCAGGGCAGCCACCATTGGTATCTGCTCGAGTGGCTGCACCTGAGCAAGATTCCTTAAGGACCCATTGTCCTAACACGATTAGTTCCATCACAGAACCTCAGCCTCCAAGCAGATCTGCGCAACCAACAGGCTGGAGAGCCCAGTGTCCTACGAGTAGCTCACCCGTAACGTCCCCCGATATTCTTTGCATTTTTCCCAGAGGGCATGATGGCTTTCCTCCTGCACCTTTCTCCTACAGGAACTGCTTTGTGCTCTTCTTTCTTCCTCGGGCTTTTTCCTCCTACCTTCCCCTACCAGGATCTACCCAACCTCACCCTAATTTGAATGCATGGGGAGCTTTTATCAGTAGTACCCCTCCCCCTGCAGAGTGATGGATACACACACATGCCTTAAGTATTGCCAAAGTTGTCATTTTCTCCCAGGTATGATGTTGGGTACCACATTGTTGGCCCTTCTCAGACTGAGATCCAACACGTACAACTCACTGCCCGACTCGAGGCAACCTGCCATGACACAGAAAGTTTTCTGCCCTGTTAGGTACAGCCAGGATGGTGACTAAATAATTATCACTCGCAAGTCATGTGCCCCCCTCCCCTATCATTCCGGTGCCAGGGACAAGAAGGCACGCTCCTTGAGATTAACCTAGCTTTCTTTCAGTAGGCAACCAGATAGCCTACGCTTGATTCTCTTAATCTTCCTTACATGAGTTCTTGAGCCGGGGGGGGGGGGACTGCGCATCTACCCTTACAGTTTGCACGAACCCCTGCCATGACTTTAAGAAGGACCCTTCATTTTCCTCCATCTTCTGCTACCTCCCCTACAAGTCTAGAACCGAGAGATTTTCCCACTTCCCAGCCTTTTCCTTCCCCAGCCACTCTATGGCTGTGTTCACACACAGGGGGTTGTTTCGAAACAACTTATATCGAAATAACTTATGACAAATTAACAAAAAGTTACTTCGAAATAAGGAAAAAGGCAGGAAACAAAATAGCAAGTTCACAGTGTGATGGCGGATGAGGATCTACCTCCACCCACCTTCCACAGTACAGCTAGCAGTCACCTAATACTGAATGTATGCGAGCAGTGCTCAAAGAAGAACAATGGGTTACTTACCAGTAACTGTCCTTCTTCAAGTTGAGGTGCTCGCATACATTCAGGCTCTTCCCAGCATCCCCGCTAGTCAGAATTAGCGATAAGAAGGGACTGATGGGCCCAGAGTCAGGGCCATCTATAGCCACGGGAGCGGCCAGAGGGGCCAGTGGCCGCCAACCCTGCTCTCACAGGCTAGGGTTAAAAAGTTTCCAGCCAATCATACGCTATAGCACGTAGATCCCTAATACTGAATGTGAGCAAGAAGAACGGTTACTGGTAGGTAACCCACCAATTAGATCTCTTTCTAGTCTCTTGGGAGGGGCTATTTTTTTCATCAATTATGAGCCTTATCCATCTTGAAACAAAGTGGTTTTCTGAATAGCCAAAGAAGAAAGTTATTGTGAAACCTTCAAGGAACAGGGTGACTCTAGTGACTAAATCTTCTGCTGCATTGCATAATATTCACCAGTATTGTGAAAGAATTTGCAAGGTATGGCATTAATTACCATGGCCTTAGAGAGCTCTTATTTACTGATATACTAAATAATTCTAATTATATTATAATTTATTCATCATGGCATCTTGTTATATGCTTTTTTAAATTCTCTGAAACCTGTAAGGTGCTAAATCCCCTCAGTTCCCTCTGAAAGATGGAGTTCTAAAATGTTTCCAAATATAAAGTGTTTTAATATTGCCATTTGCTTCCTCCAAACTGCCAGTCCTCTTCTTTTGTCTATGGTCATACAGCTAATGTAGGTAGAAAGATGTGTAGTGTCTGAGAATGACAGTTCAGGCATTCCATGTTTTGTTGCTGGCAACTCCAATAGACGATATATAACCAAGTCACAAATATGAAAACACAAGGATCCTATGCTACTGCACATATTGTTTACTTTGCAATTTCAGCTTTTATAACTCTGAAATCAATGTATGTTAATAAAAAAAAAATCAGGGCCATTTACATGCATCTTGTACTCCTGATTGCTTTAATTAGGTGCGTTGAGTGGGGAGAAATGTATTTTTTGTCATTGGTCCAGTTCATTTTTATCCAGACAACTTATACATGGGCCAAGAGTTTTCAAACCTAATTAAAACAAATTAAAATTTTCATCATTTAGCATAATCAAAATGTGTCTGTTAAAAGCTGCATAGTTTTTTGCACCACTTAAATACAGCATCAGATAGGAAATCTTATGCCTTTCTGTAAAAAAAAAAAAAAAAAAAAAAAAAAAAAGTGAAAAATGAGAAAAGAGGGAAAATAGTGGAATATGGCTGCAGTCTTAGGGTATGTCCACACAGGTTTTAAATTGAAATAACACTGGTTATTTCGATTTAAAAACCGTTAGGTCCACATGACATTTTCTTGTTTTGAAATGACGAGCTCCATCATTTCAAAACAAGAAAAGTTAGAGTGATTCAACAAAACCTGGTGTGAAAACAAAACAAGGGTTAGATTGAAACTGTTAAATCGAAATAACACCATGCAGACTTGTTATTTCTATATAACAGTTGTTTCAATTTAACAGTTTTGCCCTTCTCCTTCCCAGGGTGCCTTTCTATTTTCATGTATTGTTTGGGGGTATGGCCCTTCTAGAAGGCTATTTTGGCACACCTCCCATGGGCTTTGTCCACACATACATCATTATTTTGAAATAACCCATTTCAAAATGAGCTATTTTGAAATAAGTTAATTCGAATTAACAGTTTGTTAATTCGAATTAAGGGAAAGCCTGCTTTCGAAATAGCCCTTGTTTCAAAATGGTTATTTCGAAATAATGCCATTCAGACATGTTGTTTCGAAACAATGGTGTTGTTTCAAAACAATGTGTCTGAACGCCTTTGTTTTGAAACAACCGTTTCGAAACAACGGCTGTTTCAATTAGATGCAAGGTTTAATGGTTCGAAATAATGGTGCATCGTGTGGACATGCCACTTCTTATTTCGAAACAACCTCTGTTGTTTTGAAATAATAAGCCTGTGTGGACATACCCATGGTGCCCCTCTCCTAAATCGAAATAAGTCCTGTCCATGGACATGCTATATCTATTTGAGTTTGAGGTGTAGATCTGTTAAATCAATTTAATGATTTTATAGTGATTTTATTAAATTGATTTAAGTTAAATCAATTTAACTGCCTGTGTGTGGACATAGCCTTAGAGACTGTGCATCTTGTTAATGATGGAACTGTTGTTATATGTTACCACTTGCAACAATGCAATTCAGTTGAGAACGCAATTTCAGACACTATCTATAAGTATTTTTGTTTCTCATTTAACCAAGTAGGTGTTCAAAATGATTACATGTGAATATTTAAGATGTAAAGTGTGTGAACTGAGGTTACTCTGGCTGTTAATGTTGCCTTCCCCAATGAAGTCCTTTGTCTATCCTGATTCTGTCAACACAAACTGTTCTTGAACTCCTCTAACTCTGTGGATTATTTATTCTGAGTGAATTACTATAACCCATCTCAAATTTGCAACAGTAACAGTTTATTAAAACCAGAGGGTTTAGCTTCTACACCACTCCTCTACCACACAGGGTCCCCATACTCCTCTCCATGCCATGCTGTGATACAATTCCTTCATACCCATCTGCATTAAAACTGTAAAATGAGCAATCATTCACTACCAGTGTTCCCTACAGATGAACCAAGGTCCTGGCAATTTGCCCTTAAAAGGTCACAAACCATGTTAGGAGGACATACAAAAATTCTCTTCCTGTCTGACAAGGCATATCATTCCCCATTTCCTCCAGGTTTCTGTTGCTGAATATCAAGAGTCAGGGTGCTCAGAAAATAGGAGTGGGAGGGAGAGTGGTGGATCAGACCATCCCTGGGACTTCCAGCCAACTTGTTTAGGTTGTCCATGTACCAGAGAAGTGGATGGCATCTGAGTGCCCAACTGAGAGATGATACCCTTCTGACCCACACTGAAGACACCTACTGCTGTGTCTCAAGCATTTAAAATAGAGCCCATACCTCCCCTGAACTTTGCTGTAATCCTTGTCCCCCCACTTTGAGTGGCAGCATGCAACTGTGGAGCAGGGGAGTGGAGAGGTGGCAGCACAGCTGCTCCAATTTCCTATGCTGGGCTGGGCATGCCACAGGGCAGGAAATTTAAAAAGGCTCTGGCCCTCTCCCAGCTTCCAGGTGTAAGCAACCCACATAAGGGAAGTTGGGGAATTCATGGGGCAAGCAGGTAGGCTGGCTGGGACTACCAGTGTGGTGCTGCGAACCGGGTCACTCCAAACTGGCAGACCCAGCCAGCCTGCCTGCCTTCTGCCTTCTCTGCAAATAGGGTTACCAGGTACTAAGCATGGAAAGGAGGACAGGGAAGTACGAAAAGGAGGACACTGGAGGACACATGGAGAAAATGTAGTAATAATGTAACATTCTTCTGTTTTTAGGGGGCATGGGACCCTTCCCTCTAAAATAGGGTGTTCTGGGGCATTCTAGCATACTTTAACCCCTGTAAGTAAAAAGCCAGACAAAATCACGCATTTTTAAAATGCCTGCTGGATGGTGGATGTGAAGGTAAAAAGGAGTACATGTCCTCCCTTTGCCTGACATCTGGTAACCCTATCTGCAAACAGCCAAAGAGCAGACAATAGAGTCAACTGACGACAAGGCAGAGAAGGCTCCTGCACTGTTCCCTCACCCTGTCCTTAGCTTCTGCCACACTCCCAATCTCCTTCCTGGGGAAACACAGCAGAGGATTTAACAGTAAAAACTGAGTAAGCCCACTCTTACAGGAAAACCAGAGTCCAAACCAAAATTACAGCATTACTGGGACCATAGTATCCAATGCAAGACAAACAACATTACAAGAATTCATAGTGAAGTACTGCAGGAAGATAAAGTAAAGCAAGCAAGGAGTCTACTGGCACTTTCCAAGACTAACAAATTTATTTATCACTAGAGCTTTTGTGGGTGAGATCCCACTTTGTTGGACACTTGAAAATGGTTTCCAAAATGGGATTTCACTCATGTGATTAATAAATGTGGTACTCTTTAAAAGTGCCACAGGACTACTTGCTATTTTTATGGAACCAGACTAACATGGCTACCTCTCTGGAACTTGTCAGTAAGAGGAAGGTTAACTTTGTGGCTTGCTTCCTGGTAGGTGCACTTACACTGTGCACAATTCATAGGAGGGCAATACTGAAGCGCACAATAACTAAATAGTATTTCCAGTCTGAAGAGTCCTCATGTAACAATGGTACTCACTCAAAGGGATCTGCTTTTGCAGGGTATTCATTTTCGTTAGTGGCAAAAGTAAGTTTTATTGTTTGTATTCCTGTTTGCCCTGCAGAGCCAATGCCAATTGGATAGAAGGTATTGGATTCTTCTCTCTCTTGGTCATCATTGACAGAAATATTCATTACATACATCCTCTATGCAACTGAATGCAATGGGACTGTTTACTTGTTTAAAACCCCCTATTTACTCCCCATCCCCACAAGCTCCAGACCCCTCCTGACCCCGTTATGTCTCCTTCCCAGCTTGACAGAGTCTTCGATGTGCACACACCTCACTTGGCTCCCAGTACAACCCTCTGCCCCTGAGCTATTCTGCCTTCTTGCTCACCACTCATTTGGCTACTTTCAGATCTGAGGAGGAGTGGCAGTGGGTTTGCAAAGGGAAAAGAAGTTATTTGTTATCTCAGCAAATTTAATACTTGAGATGATTCTCAAGAGGCACCAGTTTAAACCCAGAATGCCCTTTCTGAAGTTAATTTCAGGAGTTTTGTAACCAAAACTGTATAAACTGTCAAAGTATTTGGCTTCCAGTTGGGAGGTGGTTACAAGAGCCAGTCTTCACTTTTGAAACTTTTACTTTAAGGCTACAAAAATAAACATTAGTCCATTGTGGCTTTTTCAGCACAGGCCCAAAACTGAAGCACATAAATTATGCAGATATGTCAACTCTTGCAAATTTATCATGAGCAACATTATTAGTAGGTAAAGCCTCACACAGGATCTCCCAGTAGAACTCTCAAATCTCAGATTTTTTTTTCCCCCCACCCCAGCCTGCTAATGTTAGCTCAGTCTTCTGTAGCCACAATGTAGGGAAACAGATAAAATGAATAGAATTTACCTTTAAAGCATCTGTCAGGCAACACTGGGTATCTGTTCTTTAATTTCATAACTAAAATAACTCAGTTTGAGACATTATAATCAATATTCAGCAAAGCTCCATATTGTAAATGTGGAACTCATTTTATGTACTTGATGAAACTTCTTTTAGGTGTAACACTATAATTTCATTTAAACGTGTGAAAAAGTTGTGTGAATAAAGGGTCTGTGTGATGAGATCAGTTGACGCCAGCCTGTACTGATGAAATGCAAGTATGAGCTTAATAGCTAAACAATTCAAACTAATCCCTGAAAGACAAGAAGACTCATCCACCCCATAAAGAAAAGAACAAAATACAAGATCAAAGTCATGTCTGCAAGTGACTGGTGATCAATGATCATCATACAGGAGCCTTGACGCAGCAAGACACAGCAAGTCCCATTCACTTACATGAGAGTCAGCAAGTATAAAAGATGGGAAAAACATGAAAATTGTGTCTCATTCTGCAACTGTCATCTTGGAGCACCAGATTCATGACCTATAGAGGCCTAGCTCCCTCCTTTTAACCAGCCTAGTTGGCCACTGGGCTGGACTAGTAATTATATCACACCAGCATTTAGAATTTCATGGGTATAAATGTATGTGCCTGGATTTTGCTATTTTTACATTCACAAATAAATGCAGCAAATTGCCTTGCCCCTGAAAAGATCCTGCTAGTCTTTTCTTTTTAAGTATAACAACTCCATTTCCTCCAGTCACCCTCTCTGCTTAATGTAAAACACTCCAAACAACACACAAGAAAACAACAATTTCAAGCACAGAATAAATACTGGGTGCTGCATACTGTAGTGTTCAGCAGAAATCAACTTTATAAATAATATCGCTGCTGATGAGGCTACACCCCAGTCCACCTTCTGCCACAGCCTCATGACAAAGGCAGCAAGGGGAGGGCAGGAGACCCCATGGTTGGGTCAGACTGGCCCCACCACTGCGGAAGACCCCATGGTCAGGCCAGGTAGCTCTACCAAATGGGTGTGGGGTGAGGGGAGGAGACCCCAGGCCAGGCCAGCCCCAACACCTGGGCATGGGGTGATGGCAGGAAACCCTAGGCCAGGCCAGGCTGGCTCCACAGTCAGGGCATGGAATGAGGGTGGGAGACCCCAGGTCAGCTCCCCAGACCTGCCCTCTGGGCTGTTGGGGGGGGGGGGGCTTACTGGCCAGGGCTGCTTCACAGCAACCTGGCCACCAAACTGACCCCCAGAACGCCAAGGCCGAGGAACGATCTCTGGCTCACCTGCCCTCTGCTGGCCTGAACAGAGGCTGGAGAACATCTTGGCCCACCCTAGGGCTAAAGGGGGCTCCATACCAAAGTCACCTGCACTGGGGTCGATAGGCCATGGGGGGAACCCCCAAAGGCCATGGGGTGACACCCCAGACCCAGCTGGGACCTGGAGACCAGGGAGGCACACCCCCAGTTCCTGGAGGCCTAAGGGTAGCCCTCCCTGGGGCCAGAAGGCCTAGGGGCAACCTCCCCCCATCCCACCTGGGATCCAGAGGCTTAGTGGCAGCTCCCCCAAGCTGATCCCTGGAGGTCTAGGGGCAGCCCCCTGATCCCTGGAGGCTATGTTGGCAATGCCCTGCCACCCCTCCCTCTTTCCACCTGCCTGACCGGGGCCCCTCCAATTTCCCACCAGCTCACCTCACAGTACCTACCTCTCCCCTGTGTTCCCAATGGGAAGCAGCTGCTGCTGATTGCTGAGGCAGAGAGGAGGGATTTGAATTTCCCTGCTCTGCCTCTGACTCGCAGCAATGTGGCAGGGGGATGGGCAGCAGCAGCTGAGAGAGACTTAATCAGCTCTCCCAGCAGGCTCTTACTGTACCTGCACCTGCACCTGCCTGGGGCTAAAAAAGGATTTGGGGCCCTGCCGGGGAGATTCGGGGCATGGGCCTCATGTGCCCAGTGGCAGCAATGCCCCTGTCTCTGTCTGATGCTGTTCTTTCTCTCAATCTCCCCAGTACTGCTCTCCTTTCTCTGAGCAGTGCTTGGCAAGAGTGAGGAGAGCAGAGTTGGTGGGGTCCCTGTCAGAAAGTAGCTGAGTCCTGCCATAATGCTGCTCTGCTCCCCCCACCTCACTTTTTTTCCCCTCTCCTCCTCTGCCATGCTCCCCTGTCCTGCCTTGCTCCCTACTCTCTCCCTTGCCCCCTCACACAGCCACCTCTGCCCTCCGTACACAGTGCAAGCAAAAGCAATGCCAAATATCACACTAATTATTTTATTAAAGTTTATTAATAAAATAGATTTCTCTGTCTTATCCAACATTTTTTCACCAGCTTCCTGACTGAGAAAAGAATTGCAATGTGGCCCTTCATCCAAAAAGGTTGGACACCACTCATTCAGAAGATTGGGAAGAGGAAAGGTTCTAGGCTGGACAGGGCTGGCCCACGGGATTTTGGTAGCCTAGGCAAGCTATGACTTTGGAACCCCCTCCTCCATGTGTTATAAGAGAAGATAACATATTACTAGTATTCTTTAAATAAATTCTTTAAATACTTTGGTGCCCCTTAAAGCCTGGCACCCTAGTCAACCACTTAGTTCACATATATGATTGGGCTGACCCGGGGATTGGGACAGTATACTCTCCAAGAGGCTCTGAGGCGTTTGGTGCTCCACAGTTACATCAGAGCTGTTGCAATGAAGAATATGGCCATGCTTTCACAAATGCTGGCAGGGTCACAGTAGCATTCAAACTTTATTTGCAGTGCTTCAAAGATTACAGTCAGAAACAATATTAACTATTTTATTTTTAAAGTGCTTTCAATATCTAACTAGGGCAGTGGTTCTCAATCTCTCATATCTTACTTTCCAAGGAATCACTCAAGGATCTGTAAAATTTTGCTGTCAGCAGGTTTATAAATAATGATTCTGGGTCAGAGGAGCAGGGCAGATTGGTGGGAGGGAGAGCAAACTCTTAGTATTTGTTATGAAAACCCCATGTCCCACTTTGACTACTTCTGTGTCCCACTGGTAGTACTGGTATGCATACCACTGGTTGAGAACCACTGATCTAGGGTATGTACACACTAGCTAAAGATATTGTATAACAACACTCATGTGGTTTAAATCCTACTGGAAACAGAACAAGTTATAATTTTACATTGATTTGGTTGATCAAGGTGAACCCCAGGCTCACCCCAAAGCAAGGTTCATGTCAGCTAGCTAACCTGAGTTAGATTTTTAACTTTTCCTTATGTAGTTAGGGGCCTACATTTGGTCATGCTTAAACTGAGTGATCATTTGATCTTGATGCCGTTGTCCATGTCCTTCACTCATCTGTTGTCCCCACTTGATATTCAGTATTGCTAAGACTGAACATTCAAAAATTAACGAATCTGTCCTAAAAATCCAAAGAGAGTCTGGGTTCTTTTTATTTGCTTGCTTGTTTCTGAAGCTTTAAGGTGCATTTGATCACTGTGACAGTGTGCTGAGCAAGAACTGCTAAGTCAGGCCTTTGTCATGTCCAGAACAGGCCCAGAGACAACTACCAGCCCAATTAGTGAGCTGCTGCATAAAGGGCTGAGAGGAAGAAAGCCAAAGAAGGGGACCAGGAAATAGAAGCACAGCAATAGCTCACCCCCCTGAAAGCAGATCCTAGATGACAAACTATGTATGGGAAAGGGTGGTGGGAGCACAGTCTGTAAATAAACCTGCACCAGTGGTTATTGAATCCCAGGGTCTCTGAATGACTGGGTCAGAACTGCAAAAGTAGGTGACTTTGGTGGTGCCTGCCTACAATTACATTTTCAAGCTTTCCTTTACAACATTAGGGCTAGAAATGTACTTTTGATATATGTATACTTCTTTTTTAAGGAAAGCAGACATCATGCCATGAGTTGGGGCTTTATGGAAAACATCTAAAAGCATAAACTCTGTGTTGTGTGTTTCAAACTAGAATGAGCTCTTCTGAGCAGGGATTGTGAGTTTCTAATGGTCTTAAGGCTCTGCCACATTTTTAGTATTGTGAAAGTAATGAAATAATAAAAACCTGACTATTGACCCTGGGTCAGGTGCATGTTGACATATATTATTTTTCTGGTGTAGATAAGGCCAAAGAAAATAATTACCCTGCCATGTGAATCAGGTTTCTTCCTCTTAGGATCCAGTTAGGATTCACATGACAGGGTAATTGTTTTCTTTGGCCTTATCTATACAAGATAAATAATATATGTCACCATTCAGCCACCTCTGGAATTACAGCAATGGCTGACACCCATGCCGCTCTTCTTAGGTCAGTGAAGTGTGTCCTCACCAGGAACACTTCCACCAACAGAAGGGGCAGAGTGGGGAGCTGAGAGAAGAGGCTTTCAGCTCCTTGCTGGGAGCCCACAGACTCTTGAGTTCCCTGTGGGCTGCCTCCATCCTACTCTCTGGTTCCAGCCAGGAACCAGGGCAATCATGTGAGAACTTCTCACTTCTGTGATCCCAGCTAGGAGCCCACCAGCAGACACCGACATGACACCTGGTCCCAACTTGGAGCCGCATTGCAACAGTCTGTGGCTTGCCACCACCCTGCGCTTGCCTCTGGCTAGCAGAGCTGTGAAATTGACAAAAATGACCGCCTCCTCCACCGCGGTAAGAGGACACAGCATCTACACTCAAAAACATCACCCTAGTTCTGTTAACGAGTGCCCTACACTTGTTGTTGAGGTGCTTTTTTTGTGGGCATGTCTTTTCAGTGGCAATCAAACAGAGATACACAAGTTACTTAAAATAACTTGAGCTTCTTCTTCGAGCTCTGCTCAGATTCATTCAGTAATAGGCATATCCGTGCCACAGCGCACGATTGGTCAGAAGCCTTTTTGCCCTCGCCTGTCAGGAGAGGGCTGCCAGCCACCGCCCCTCACCACCCTGTGGCTATATATGTGGCTGCCGCCCAGCACCCTGACTCCCAGCAGCTCATCTTCAACCTCCCTTTTGACGGCGAGGCCGTCTTTCCAACAAAGACGGATGCCATACTCGGTAGTACTCATGACCCCCAAGGTGGGGCTAAGTACTTGGGCCTCCTCCCTTCAGGGCCCCTTGCCCTCCTTCTGGCCCTATTTGGCTATAACACCCCTGCCCTGATTCACTCCCCTCGTGGTTTACTGGGTAGGCTTAGACTCTCTCACCACCGCAGCCTGCGTTCGTTTTCCTAGTTAAGGAAGCTTTTCTTCTGTCCCAGGACCACTCCCCCTTCCACCCAAGGGTGGAAGCTATGTATACTCAGGCCATGTGGGTGCTGGTATGGGAGACCTCTGAAGAATACCTCCTTGCCTTATCACGTGAGCAATGATGCTGGATTTTTCCCCTCCGGCTCATGGACTGTCAGCCCTTTTCTTTTTCAAGCAAGGACTGCTGTCTACCCCTGGCCTCGACATGCTTCAATCTGTCATGGGGGAATAGTGGGTGCGAAACATCCACTGAGGGTTATCCTTTCCTCTCATGTGCCACCCGATACCTCTTACTGTTTTTCCTATTGGCAGGCGAAGCCCCCCCTCACGCTTCTCCACACTCGGCGCCTTTCCGTCCTCCCTGTGGGCACACAGGGTGGAAAAAGGGGCATCTTTGTAAATATTGGAGGGTACACAGCATTCCCTCTTCAGGACTTCCTGGGGTAGGCTTAGGCAATACTCCTTCCTGCTCTTTGCAGAATGCACACTAGCTTATCCCCAAGTCCAGATGTCCTGAGAGGTTTTATTTCTTAGTGGGTTCTGAATTTTCACTCACTCCTCTCCTGGAGGGTGTTCGTGTTCCTCGTCTTTACTGATGTGTGGAGCTCTTCAGGTCCCATTTTTCTCCCCTTGCAAGATACTGTTTCTTCCCCTTTTGCACCACACCTTTTCACAGCTACTGAGCACTGAGAAGCTCGTGCTCAGGTGACCTACAATAGGGGACACAAAACAGACTCTCCCTGGAACAGTGATTGTCTGGCGGGCCCTGTGCCCATCCCTTCCCCTTTCCCTGGGTTATTCCAAGAAGGAACATTGGCAATAACCCTGAAGGCTGGTACATTTAAAGGGCTTCAAGAGAAATAGGGCAAGAAAGCTCTAGTTTTTCTGCAATTCATGTGACTGTTTCCAAGAGTCTTTGTTCTATAAACTGATTTCATTGTTGAATCAGCCTTTGGTTGGTTATCAAATAAAGTGTAATACCACTTTGCACTTGTGTGGGAAGAGGAGAGTATATGTTGTGTGAATGTACCAGCTTCTCTTCCTCCTACTTGCTGACAGGGGGTTTCTTCTCACTGCAACATTAGCCTGAGTTACAGCACTCAACTAGGCTAGCTGAAGTGAGAGTAGGCACACTGCAAAACAACACTGGAGCTACACAGAGATGGACCCAGCTGTGTCACTACTGCATACAGAGCATCAACAGGACTCAGTGTTCCCTCTAAGGGGAGAGGGCAGCTGAGCAACCCCTGTTGCTCGCTGCGCTCCCTCCCCCCCATGGGGCCAGCTGCGCAGCCCCCTCCCACTCCCGGCAGCATCCTCCCCCTCCCGCTCGCCCCCCACTCCTGACAGCCCCCCCGCTCCCGGCAGCAGCACCCCCACTCCCGGCATCACCCCCCTCGCTCCTGACAGCCCCCCTTCTCGGCAGCAGCCCCCCCCTCCCGGCAGCAGCCCCCAGTTCCTGACAGCCCCCTGCTCCCGGCAGCAGCCCACCGCTCCCGGCATCACCCCCCCACTCGCCCGCCCGCTCCTGACAGCCCCCCTGCTGCCAGCATCACCCCCCCCCACTCGCCCCCCTGGTCCCGGCAGCAGCCCCCCCGCTTCTGGCATCACCCCCCGGCTCCC